>BGZK01000475.1:0-397910 GCA_005406025.1 Eumeta japonica | reverse complement strand
AAGTACAGCAAGAGATGTCTATGGCCTGAATCGAATGAATGAAGTAAACGTATATTTCTTTGAAATGAGTACTTGTATGTACAGAATTGTACAGGTCAAGGATTTGGCAGACATACCTTATGCGATGGTGCTTCAATAGCATGCATTATAGGCAAATGTTAAATCTTCTAACGAAGGCTAACAAAAAATTTATTCAAAAGTAGTAGGCCGCCTACACTTTATTGGCGTCTACGTATTTAAACGTCAATGTTCCATCCTTGTAGAATAGATAAATGGATCCTACAATCACCATCGATACGTGCTTTCTATTATGACAAAAATGACAAATTAGATAAAATATTTGTCTCACTAAAATATCGTATTTCGATTGCTCTATAATAGAACTTTTCTTAGAAATCAATATTAAACAGGAGTTCATATTTTTTCTTCGTTTATATCAATATTTAGAATCGAGTTATAAATAGAAAAAAGTGCAGGCTATAATTTATATCAAAAAATATTATGCAATTATTAGAGAGTTATTTTAAAATTTTCAAGCATTCGTTGCTGCAACTGTTATTTTAAAAAACAAGTCAGTCTTAAACTATAAATATAACTTTCAAATATTAGTTATAGTGTTATAAAGGACATAGTAAAAATAAGTAATAGCAGTTAATTTTCTTCGTTTATCAATACATGCTTCAACTGATAATGATTTTAGTTGTAGTGAAACTCTATAGTCTGAAAAAAAAAACAATTTTGTATACAGACGCAGCGAAAATGGCTTCGAAGCACTGCTAAGGGCGATTTATCGCTGAATCACGATTTAACAAGCGTTGTAGTTTAACAAGGATTGTTGGTTAAATAAATTATTTTCAATCGTCATATGACTCACCTGTACCGATAAATAAAGCGATAGTTTTATCGCTAGAGGTAAAAACATCATGATAAACCTGTTAGTCAAAGAAGATTCATTAGAATTTTTGGTAACATATAAACTTGAAGAAATAAGTTTGCTGTCATTTTTAAATTAAAGCTCATAAGATCAACACGAAGAATTAGGATCTAGTATACCATTTTATCTTAATATTGCTTAATCTTAGCGAGGATATAACTGTATACCATCGTTTTAAATTAGACCCCCGCGTTCCTTCAGTGGGGCCTTTTGTGAGTTGAGCACATATTCCTTAGCATAAAATAAACGCGCAGCATTCATTTATTTCATTCGCTAAGTGAATTTTTATTCTCTCTTTAAGTGAATGGCTAAAAAAAATTGTCATCAATAAAATCAATACAGCCCCTCCATTCCTGCGTACTAGAAGGCTAATGGCATGTGTTACAAATTTTATTGCGTCGGAGCGCCCCGCGGAGGCCGGAGAGTGATTCGGAACCTCCCGATGTCTAGACGACCGCATCTAAATTAGCCGCTTACGCCATCTAACGGCGCCCATTAAAATGTTAATAAGATGACAACGCGCCACGTCGTTACCGAATTAATTGAACGGAAAGGAAAGAATTGCGGCAATTAACCATACGCATTGCCTGCGGGATGATATTTTGTCAAGTTTTCTTTTTTATTGCATTGGATATAAAAGTAAATTAAAAATGTCCAAAAGGAAACAGTCGCGACTCGGAGTGCGGCGTCGTTGCGGTCGACACGTCATTACATTTTAGAACTTTTTTTTTAGTTTTTATTATTGGGGCGTAATATCAACTTACATAAACATTTCACTGACACCCTCCGAATGCAAGTCTTCGTAGCACCGAGGCAGATTTACGGATTCGATTCACAGCGAATAAAATACATCATCGTAAAATAGCAAAGGTTTTAATTTACTTTTTATTTGATAAAGTTGTTTTTTTTTATACATGTCTGTGCCATTCAAAATTGTGTTATTCATATATACAAAATACATATACGGTACATGCATAAGTATACAATTATGTATATATATATATATATATATATATATATATATATATACACACCATTCTATACTTACGCATGTACCTGTACGTGCACGCCTAATGTCTAATGAAGGAAAACATATCTTTATTAGATAATGTAAGAGTTCGCGTACAACATTTGACATGGTAAACCATTTCTCAAAATCGATATCGGACCGCGCCGACATTTCGGTGTCGTCATCGCCAGCCGCGCCGGGGCCACCTACGCGGGGCCATTAAGCGTAGGACGCGGCGCGTGTGCGAATCTAAATTGCATCCTGCACCCTTATCGAGCGAATGCATCGCGCGCATTGGGACGATTGCGTGAGATAAGCGGAACTACTGCACGCTTTGATTTATTTTATTCATCTCGTAGCTATAAAAGTAAAAGTTAACGATTTTTATCCAAATGGTGTGCTGCGATTTTGTTTATGCGTCCTTAGTAATTTATTTGACATAATGTGGTGGTATTATATACTATGAATGTACCTATATTATACGTATATTCTAGTTACTGCAAATAATAAACCCACGACCATATTATTGTTTTCTATATATATGAAGCGTATTTAATCACATTCGTACTTCGGGTGCGTAACGAGTTCTGATTAAATATAGAGATGCTAAGTCACTATTTTAGAACCTATTTACATAATTCGTAATTGTACAGCGATAAATGACGTCACACATTCAAAAATACAAGTGTCGACGCTAAGGTCTTACTGACGAATATCACAGGGCACATCATTAATAATATAGGGAAGCGTAATACAAAACGATCGTAATGGAAAAATATAACCGTTGAAGTATTTATTAACAAACAAAACCGGAGCGCGCGCGCATACAATAAAATCTGTCGGGGAGGGGCTGCATCTGTCGAGGTGGTCCCCCAGCGGAGGTGACTCGCCGCCGGCGGGCGCTCTCGAGCACCGCCAGTGCGGACAAAACGCGGCCCGCGGGCGGCGCGGAGGAGGCAAGTCGACTATCGCCGACAGTAAAAGGGGAAAACAGATATTTAATAACTTTTAATGGAAAAATTGATAAACGAATAGTGCACGTCGTGGATATCTACACATATAAATATTTTCATTGTGCAAGGAATAAAAATACACGGTAAATTCAAAGTTCAATTAAACGAATAAAGAATATGTCTTCAGCTATAAGAGATGTTAAAAATATGAAGTAAATGGTTATACAATTTTAAATACTAATCGTGCATAAACTATAGAGCACATGCACAAGCACTGAAATTGCCGCATCCATTAGGCCGCGCGCGCTCGTGGCTCGGCGGCCATGTTAAAAGCACTACAGCGTCCCCCCGGTTTAGTCAACTTCTGGCGCAAAGGTGTGCACAGCTTAATGAAAATCGATATGCTGTGTTTGCGCCGCGCTACTGCAGCGCTCGCGGGCGCCGCGGCGCTGCACGGGTACGGCACGCCGTGAGGGTGCACGTTCGCTCTCTTCGCTGCTCAAAACAAACTATTAATATATAAAATTTCTTTCACGTTTTAATGAGATAAAAAGGAGATCATTTCACAAAAAAACACTATTTCTATTTTTTTCTTTTCTTTTTTTGGTAAAATCGTACAGAGTCCGTTGTGCTTCAGCATAAAAAATGGACCACATACTTTTGTTGTTAATTGAAATCTGAAATTGCCAACTATTGAAGATTGTATTAGTATTTTAATATAGTCTTTAATATTTACTGAGAAATTACAGACAAGTTTTCAAGTGTTTTTAGAAAATCAATACTTTAAAGATTAAAATAAAAATAACATTTTGAATAGGCGTGCCATTGTATCTCTAGTCAAAAATATGAATATTACGTATTTGATCTTGTGTTAAAAATTAACACAAAAAAATTTTAATACCATATTACAATTCGTAGTCAAATTGCGTTGTAATACTAAAACTAAAACTGTATAGGGGACCGACTGTTCATTAATCCTTACTGCATAAAAGCTAAACGTTGTCAGCTTGTATTTCTGTAACGCCAAAACTGCTAAACATGTCAAATTGAAAAGTTGCACTCAGCGACTGCCTGTGTCTGTGATAAAGCATAAACAACCCGAACGGCGACCTTCCGGGTTGTTGTAGCACGTACGGGCCCCGGCCCATCAAATCCGCAAGGGCACCTATAAAGGAATTTATTGGGATTATTAATTATAGTACTGTGAATTGTATATTAAAAGAGGAAGAAATTCAATCAACATTATATTATGAAATATAACTATCGAAACGTTATCATTTTACCACTAGTCTATTGTGTACGGTGTTACTCGAAATTATGATCAGACGCTTGCCTGCGGCATGTAGCATGTTATTGCATGTTGCAGGCTAGCGTGTTATCATATTTATATAAAATCCTTATTGACCTTACTGACCGTCCGTATGGCAACAACACTTTCCTTTACGGGTCCTATATAACGGCCACAAAAATCTGCTGCTCTAGGATATACGAAATAGCGAATCGTAGTCCGTTTGTTGTATGCCGTCGTCATCGCTTAGGTTTGTTTAATTCGTTATGCACAGAGTGGATGTAAATAATAGAACATGAGATACAAGATAATATAAATAGATGCAAATTGAGTAGCTATGGGTCTTAAAAACGTTTAGCATACAACTTACAAACTATGCACACACGTTATATTCGTGTGAATATTGATGTGCCCGATTGTACGCGATGTTACGGCTATGGCCTGGAACTTACGGGTGAAACTACCCGAGACATGCTATCTAACGGTCAACTTCATACGAGCAGCGTTACTTATACCGAAAATGTGCGTGTACTTTGAGACATAATACATTTCGCTCTCATCAATTCTCTCGTATGCGCCTAAAAAATTTGTCTCGGTACAGTTGTGTCTATTATTATCTTCCATTATGTACCGCCAAATAAACTGATTTACACGTGTTAGACCTTATGATGTCGTTAAAGAAGTAGAGCATTATAAGCGACGACGCCGCCGCTCGGACGTCGCTATCGAAGACCACTGCATGTCATTTCCACCGGTCACGATTTTCACGTTGTCATCCCTACGCTAACACTACATCATAAAAAAAGGATTTATTGTCATGATTTTGACGACGAAATTCAGGATTAAGACATAATACCGCTTGCGTCGACTCAACGTGCCGGTAGACGTTACGAATATATTTGGTATTTGACAGGAAGCGCTATTTCTAATAAGAATATATTGATGTATTATATACGTAACGGAATATCACAGGTCCGACGGCAAACATAATTTAGTCTTCTAGATTTAGAAATGAAAAGATGAAGCCGTTATTTTATTTGTACTTCTATTTTGATATTATTTGTTTTAGCTTTTCATTTAATCATATATATTAATACGTTTATATAAGTTTAAGGTGCTTGCATCCCTTTTTAGAAAAACCACACAATTTTTTCTATATAAATAACATATAATTTTATAGATAATAGCTTGCTATATGTGCATCAATAATTAAAAAAATATATTGCTTTTGTTTTTGTAAAATAATTAATTATAAGAATTATACATTAAGAACTAAACATTAAGAACTATACGTTATCATTTAGTGATTGGGCGACAGTGGGTATTCATATTAGTAGACGTAAATTTTATACACTTTATGAGGAAAGAACGTATAATAATTCGGATATATTTATCCAATACGTAAGAAATTATTTCAGGGTCTTTAAGCGTGTGTGTGCAATCGCAAAATCAATGTTTATCTGTAATAAAATAAAAAAGAGCACAAACATGGTAAAAACTACTTGGAATATAATAAATAGTGAAACTGGAAAACAGACATCCCGACATTTAGAATTTCAAGTAAAAATTGATGACAAAATTTAAAAAAAAGACATAGAAGTTGCCTTTGCTTTTGAAAAGTTCTTTGCTAGTTTTTCCAGTTTCAACTACACAATCTCTGAAGTCATCGCCCACTCTCGCCGAATCTTTGTTAAAACGTAACGTCGATGTTTGTGGCGTTTCGTTGGCGTTTACCCACGTCCATTGTAATGACGTTCTTAAAGCATTCAAATGTATAAAAATGAAAAAAACTGCCGACCTTGATGGCCTTTCAGTAAAAATAATTGATTCAGTAATAGATTGTACTGCTCCATGACTAGTAGTGATTTTTAATGCATGCGTCGATTGATTGATTTCCGGACCTAATGAAGCAAAGTAAAGTAATCCCATTATTTAAATCCGGTAGTATATCTGACCATACAAACTTTCGACCGATTTCAATACTACCGACGCTCAGTAAAATTTTTGAAAAGTTTATTTTAAATCAACTATTGCTATATTTTTATAACAATAATTTGATGAACGTTAAACAATTTGGATTCACAATGGGTCGCTCAACAACCGAAGCCGGTGTCGAGCTTATCCAGCAGATTTTTGGTGCCTGGGAGGATTCACGGGACGTGATTGATGTTTTCTGTGATTTGTCCAAGGCATTTAACTGCGTTCATCATGACACATTGATCAGGAAACTACATCATTATGGCGTCACGGGTCGATCTCTTGGACTTCTAGTCTTATCTAAGTGATAGAATTCAAAGGGTTGACATTGATGGTGAGCGGTCGTCGGGATCTGCAGTCAATATGGGCGTGCCACAGGGTTCAGTTCTTGCACCGTTTCCTAGTGTACATAAATGATCTTCCACACGTTGTTAAAAATGGTAATGGGATTGTATTGTTTGCTGATGATACCTCCTTATTTTTTAAGGTTGATAGGCATGAACCAGCTTTTGATAAAGTAAACAGTACCATCTCTGAAATCGTTGAGTGGTTTAGTATTAATAATCTACTGCTCAATGAAAGGAAAACAAAAATTTTCTATATGATTCTAAATTGATCGACACAAATGTCATGGTCAAAAACAAGGTACTGGATATTGTGGACACAACCCTATTTCTTGGTCTCTCTAGATTCTAAATTACGTTGGATTCTCATATTACAGAGGCGAAAAGCTTAGTTCTGAAGCATATGCAGTCAAAGAATTCGACTTACAAACGAAAGCACCGCAAGACTAGTTTATTTCAGTTGTTTTCATAGTCTAATGACCTATGGAATTTTGTTATGGGGTGCAGCCGATATTAACACAATCTTCATGCTGCAGAAGCGAAATTCGTGCTATTTATGATCTGAGACCAATGACATCTCTCAAAGAAAAATTTAAGGAAATTAATATCTAACTTTAGCATCACAATATATATATACGAAAACCTGGTATATGTCAAGAGAAATATAGAATCGTTCCATAAAAGGAGCGACATCCATAACATTAATACTAGACATAAGAATGATCTTGCTGCTCATAAGACTCGTCTACGTAAAGTTAATAAACCATTTAAGGGAATGTGTGTGCGCTTTCATAATAAAATCCTAACTGAAATTCAAAATATGCCATTTACTGAGTTTAAACGTTTCGTTAAAAGAAAGTTATATGACAAAGGCTATTATACCATATTGGAATATCTTAATGAAAAAAGCCCCTGGGGTTGAGCTGCTCGGCTATCAGATTATTTAATATTATTTTTAAATGTCGACTAAATTATAAATGACTAAATCCTTTGTATTGATGAGTAAAAAGAGCAAACCTTGAGTTTCTTGCCCGTTCTTCTCTCGGTGAATCAGCATTTGGAATGGGCGGTAATGTCGAAATGAATTTCTTAATGTACTACAACCAAAAAAAGAAAGACATAAACAGTATCAAAAGTTAGAAACGCGTAGAACATTCAAAAGGAAAAAATATTAATAAAATATTCAATTGACTAATATTATAATGATAAAATAAAATGCCTATGCGACGAACACTGGAAAGTCGAGTAGAACGACGTCGGAGCGAGTCAGCGCGCTATCGAGGAACACGTGAGCAACGAAATCGAAGACTCACTGATTGCCGTCAAAGAATAACAAATCGCTGAGCACCAATGTCAAGGAAAAATTCATATTTCACAGAACCACTGTAACAATTTATAACCAAAAGGCAACGTTAGAAACAATCATGACATCGTTTGCCCTCATCCAATACATATAACGCAGCGCGATTGTTAAATTTGTTCATAGAGTAAAAATATTTTTTACATACATAGTATGGCGCTTTGTTTAAAAAGAAATTAAGTAATAAAGAGTAAATAAAATATTTTTATAAAGGAATAATTATTATATATATTTTGTGCGAATTCTTCGCACATGTACGACTAATTTAATATAAGAGTTTACAAACATTATCACTTAAAGTATATATGACGAACGTACAATTCATAGATTATAATTCTGTATGTCTTCGCTCTATGTCTATTTAGATTATGATATAGGTGCTGTCTATGAATACGGCAACTAAAATAATACACATATAAAGTGTATATTTTACATATATACAATATTTCGCTAATCGATCTCGTATCGAGCGTTTTTAGTTCTGCCGTTGAGCTTTTTCGCACGAGATGCCCGCCCGCACCGCTCGTGGCGCCGCTACGGGATTATTTACCACCTTTGGCGTTAGGCTTTAATTGCGAGCAATAATTTTGAAATTCAATTTGAAACCGGCTCGCCCGCCGCGCTGCCACGCCCTCTCACAACCCGAGGTGCGTCATTTGTACGTGTAACTGATTGGAAACCGACCGACGCATACCGCTTGAAGTCACTTTTCTGTTTTTCTCTAAATCTATATGTCTGTATCTCTTTCTATAAGAATATGCTAATTTAGCACATTTATTGCACGACTCATAATGCGAAGCATTAAGAAGTGCTCTACGAACGAATAATTTTTTTCCTCAATTTCGTAACTTTTTTCATCAATAACACGATTAATAATTCATGTAATTTTATTAACCTGTGCACTATTTGATAGATAATTTAATGAAGATTAATTCTATCACTGGTTCAAATCGATTTAACATAATACAATTAGAAAAAACTATCAAAATAGTCAAAAGAAATTTCCTGTCAATCAACACTTTTTTCGTTCCGGACACGATAGCGAGCGTATTAATTAACTAATTTGATCCATTTTTTTTTTAATAGCTTGAGATCCACTGTCCGGAGATTGGTATTGAAAATGGTTAACTTGATTTGTGTCGTTTAATATTTATTAACAAAAAACTAATGAACATTATGAGTCGTGCACTTTTGGATTTTCCAAATATTTGATAAATTTAATTATAGAAAGTTAAAAATGCCATAAAAGGAATTCTCTATTGTTCATTTATTTTCCAACTCCATCTCCAATCGGTTACGTGGTAGGACTTCAGGCATGCTCGTAATTCATATATACAAAAATAGCTGTCGTTGCGTTACATGCAAAACATGATGCTGCATCGTCTGCTTAAGTATTGAATAGTTAATACTAACAACTTGAAAATATTTATGTATTGACGTTGAAATGAATACGTTGAGAGCATTTGATTGGTCTCTAAGAAGCAATAAAATGAGATGTAAAACGTTCTACAAATAAAATATCGAACATTAGCTGGACCCGTTTCGTAGTTGGTATCTAAGTTTATAATAAGTTAAAAATAACATTAAATTTCATATAACTATTCGAAACAATTTTCTAAATCTTATCTGTGAACAATAATAAATTATTTCACTAAATGATTTTACATGACGGATACATAGAATTTAAATGCATTGCTGTAATAGTGCATAACTCCATATATTGATAATTTTCTAAATTATTCCATAATTGTGATATTTCCAGTAATATGTTGAATTTCGCCCATAAATTTAATCTCAATCAATCGAGTGATTTTCGTATGTATAAGAACACACAGAGTAACATTTATTTTTGTAAAGTTATATACAGGATTTATTAAAACTATAAACTGAATTCGTTTTTCATAATCATCACTGTTCCTGAAACAACTTCAACGAATATTTTTTTTCTTTTTGGCACTCGCTTAATAATTTTGAGTAACGGCCGGTACAAGAAAAATATATAACATAATAGAAACATCAAATTGTACAACACACTTGATTATTCTGATTGTGCCCCTAAAGCAGTAGTATCAATTACAAGTCGATTCCGTGTGTCTGTTTGTTTTAATCGAAAACGGGAGCCGTCTTCCCTTTCATTGCTTAAGCGGCGGCGCCCCTCGGAGAGTTCCATACAGCTGTGATAGGTTTTGAATAAGTTGAACGTGTATATTTAATAGAAAATAGGGGCTTATGCGAACGTAAGCGCCGAGTGTCGGTCGGTACCCGAGCTATTTTTGATGACGTAACAATCAGCAAATATTATACAAATTGGTTTCATTTGCAGGGTTGTTAGAAAATATTTTCAACGCCAATTAATAATGAAATATCGAGCGTACGATGAAGTATCGAAGATACGTGGTCTGGTGTCCGACCGCTGACTCGACCGCACAGCTTGAACACTATTGCGTTTCTTATGGGATGAGCGTCATAAATACTCTCCAATCTCAAATACTTTCTCTTGTGAGGATATTGTTTCCAGCAATACACACTTGAAGATTAATGTGATGAAATCTGTTTTTCTTTACAGTTACATTTCAAAAAACTGCAGTCTTTGCCGTTGCCGTTATATGCAAATTTCATGAAATTATAGATTAATGTAAATTTAAATTTAAATATTTCAGATGTCCGAGTTTGCAGAGTGGTCCGTAAATTAGTATGTAATATGAGAACCTGATCATAGTTTATGATCTCTAAGAACTACCATTGTATTTTGAAAAAAATATTAAAACTATCTGAACTTATTATTGTTGCATTATCCACAATGAGCGTACTTATTTGTCTATTATTTAATCAACTATTTTATGATATTTAATTACATATATCGATTACTGAATTATGTTACTTGTAAAATTCGTAACATTGATGGCAACCCCTAGGTATTGCTTTTCATGTATATCCCCCTACTGGATTTTGTACAATAGGCATTTATGCGCACGCACCCCTAGACGGGCCTGTGTATAAAGTTAAAGGGCACGACCACCACGCTGTAGGTGATTGACTGAAGTGACCAAAATCGGAACTTTTGATTGACGTTCACTTAATAACATTGTTTTTATGGGCCATCCGAAAATAAAGTAAAACTCATTTGAATAAAGGCTGCTTTCATTATTTACCTTAAGTGTCTCTAATTAATTCCTTGTCATGGTTTTTGCTCGGCGTTTGAGTTATATCTTCACGGCGGCGACAGTGAGGGGCGGACAGGGAGCGAGATACGACGGGCCGCGAGTGCGACCGGGACGGCCGGCGAGGGGAGCTGATTACCATCTTTGGGCAATTAGTAAAACACACAAAACTCCTCCCCGGCCGTGTCTCGCCGAGGTGATACTTAATATTCAGCCGTAAATTACTTGCCAACTTACTGCCAAGGTAACTTCGCTAACTAACTTAAATGCACTTAGTTACTTCGTTTTGACTTGCGGAAGCGATTGCATACTGATTCGGTTTGAGATCTTATTAATTTTCAAACTCCGTTGAATTATTAATGCAGATTTCAGTTCTACACAAAATCAAGTGTCGAAAGTAAAATATATTCTCCATAACTTCGACCCCGTTTATATTCATTCGAACCAAACAGTCGTTGTACTGCATTTGGGAACCTAAATTCTCTGTTTTATTTTTTGATTATGAATTTTGGTGTCTTTGGCTTCATCATAATCATTTGTCCGAACACACGGTCCTCATACTGTATTGAAGGTTGTCGGGCTAAACTTGTCTTAATTTCATTACGCCTAAGTAATGTATTAAGAAAAAAACACCTTTGTATTGTTTGTTAGTTTGCAAGTAATAAGTTTGTAAGCAATAACAGAAATGTTATATGAATTGAAATCGACTTCAAAAATAGAGGACGTTATGTATTTAACGCAATATGCTGTATACGTCAGATATCTTTATCGATTCCTAGAAAACTACTTAGACAATTTGGATGATTTAACCTGTATTGCATTAAGATAGATCGCGGTGTGCCCCATGTATTATTCCTTGACGTGAAATAGTCATCGATGTATGCTTTTTACGTATTGATATTTTTAAGATATTGCATAGCTTTAATCGCGGGCTTTGAGCACGACGACTGAATCAAGAAACTCCGTAACGAAAATAAAACCTAACACTCCGCCTACCATGTAGCTCGGCCGAGCGTTCGCTTAACGTGTATGTATATAGTACGACTGTACGAAGCTCGCACGGATCGAGACGATCTGCTCCGCAATCGAACGAATACGTAAGCAGCTGTTTGTGAGAAAGTATATAGGTGTATAGGTATCTATCATATCTTTATAATGGCACACTCATCGCATGTGCTCCGTAAGTATACATGTAGGTATATATGTATATATAGGTGTACTTTATGTACAACAGTGAATAGCAGTTGCTGGTGAATAGCTATACGCGTAAAATTTGTGTATAAAGTGTTTTAAAAATGAATAAACAAAGTGCATTTATTAATGAAGAAAGTGATGAATAACTTGAATTAATATTAAAGAAAAAAAATACTGCATAAATAAACAAATAATTATAATTGCATAAGTTGATAAAAAATGTTATGCAATAGCTTTACCGCGGCAGTCCCCGAGTGCCACACGTTTAATTTTTTTTCTAAGATATGATACCTAGTCTTAATTTGGGTCGATTATAAAGCGTTATCTTTACTAAAATTTTGGAGTAAATAAGCATTTTTAAATCAAAACCGGCTAAAAAATATCTCAGTTACATAGTGAAACAACTTTCATTACGACTCTAATGAGCCGTCAGTTTAGGGACTTAATACTCATATTCTCCCATTTTCCGGTGGTAAAAATCTAAAAGCTTAAAAATGTTTACCTAATGAACAGCCTGGTGAAGCTGCGAGTCTGAGGATGGTTGTACTTTTGTAGAAAAGAGGTGTATAAAGGACATACCAAATGCAGATCTATAGTTTCTGTCCATCTTTCTGGAAAATAGGTTATCTTATAAATAAATATATAAGAATATGGTACGTGTATCTTAAACTTAATTATAACAATAAACCTCTATCAGTGTAGAGAGTAAGCCACAGAATTAATCATTTATTATATTATTGGAACTATAGAACGTAATAACTGTCCACAAATAATTAATCGACGCTTACTTTAAGATGTGTGTAAATTACAAAACAGAGCAAATTTATTAAATTCTTTTGTTAGTTTAAATCAAACAATTTTTATTTTACAGTTTTTTAACTAAGGTCCTTAATTTGCATATCGTCATATTCTCTCGATCGTCTCACTCGCGGAGCGGTGGTCGAGCGTCGAGTGCAAAAAATTACGTGGCAGGGCTCCTCGAGTGCTGATACAGCGAAGGTCTGCGCCCGCAAGAGGCGAGTCTAAGTAAGTGGTCACACTGGTGAAGTAAGCAGGAGTGTCGAGACTGATGACTCCAAAATATGCAATATATTGGGCGACAGCATATGAAGTGGAACGTATCAACCGGTTTGACTGTCGAGGATTGGTCATTTTTGAGGTTTTCGATATTATTGACTTTCAAAGTAAAATGTAAAATTTTATTGGTAAAGTAGTAGTAGTTCACTTTATGTACAATTATGTCTATTGAGTAAATATTCATAATTAATAATTAAATGATGACGTACCTATATTAACCATTTATCATTTATGATTACAAAATTGATGATGACAAATGGTTATGATTACAAATAAGACAATTTAATTGACGTATTTTTAATGAGCTATAGAAATGTGAACGATAAAATAAATAATAAAAAGATAGAAAATTACAATAAGGAAAACCGAATTTCACTGAATAAACAATGTAAGGAGAAATCTAGTAGAATTATAATACACGTTATCATCGACGTCAAAATGCAATAAGTACCTAATTTTTTTTTTTAATTTAAAAAGAATATTTTTTGTTATCGTAATTCGAAAATAACCTTAGATCATAACATTACAGTAATAAATTGCACGTGATCCGTAATCGCCCGTGTCGACGGGCGGCGGGCGGCGCGCGCGCCGGCGCCGCGGCCGGACGGCGGCGTGTTCAGTCAGCGATATCCATTTCTAGGTTTGCGTATGAAAAACAAAATTTTCCGCGCGACAAATCACAGGCGGGCGAGCGGACACGGTCCGTGCGCGCGCTCTAAAGAAATGAATAAATCTGCCGGCGACGAGGTGAGTAGAAATATAAGCAGTCCGCGGACGACTTCCGCAGGCCGGGGCTGCCACTGCGGCGGCGCGCCTCTAGCGTTTTTAATATAATCTTGAACGGATTACGGGGAACCGACCCTGTCTTCATTACAGTTTTATAAACGCTGCGGTGGAAGTGATTAGATTAGATTAGATTGATTATTTATTTATCAACTCATCTGCACTGGCCATTGAAAGTTGCACCGTGGAGACTTAGTAAAGTATGTTAAATATAATTCAAGGATTCGCAAACGGAATATATGCATTTGCAGATTTAGCGTTCCATCACAGAACCTCCCATTTAAAAAAAAAATATCATAAAACCGCGGTGAAATCGAGGACTTGTCTTAGCTGTCGGCACACGCCCATGAGCATCTTCTCTTGTGATCGATGTACGTGTTTTCACCGCTATCTTCTATTTCTTTTCCTTGTTTTTCTGTTGGACATTTTTATTAAAAATCATTTTTATCGAAATCAATTATATCTAACCCGTTGGCATCTACCGTACACATACACTAGTCCTAGTTAATACGAATTGTGTATATGTAATTGTCGATGTTGTTTTTGTTGTTATTGTATCAATTGTTGATCTCCCAACTGTTGAAGCATAATTTGCAACGACCTTTTTATTACAGTGAATGGAAGCGGTTTACAATTAAGCCATCCACACTGGACCCGTGCGGTTTGGAGGCAACTGACGGGTATCAATACAGTCACGGCATCGAGATCTTAATGTATTTCCGAATGCATTGACGAAATGATATAATTCACTTAAAATTATAAACTCGTTACTTAACTGCCCGCAGTAAGACTGAAGGGGCGTTTACTGATTATAAGGCGCCGCACTTAGCGCTCCATCTCTACCGCTGAATCTGAATTAAAGAATGAAGTCGGGCATGTAACCAAGGAAAACTTTCTAACCCAAAAAGCTTTTATAATCCTAATACATACGTCACGTCACAAGTCTATACAAACGTTACAATGTAACTGCTCCGTATCATTACGCGTCTTATTTAATTTACATCACATAAATTAAAATCTTTAACAACAATCAAGCCTTTTCGCTTTCAAAATGAACATCGGTTGTGTATTTGGATGCATGTTACGTTAAAGAAAATTTGTTTGATATTTACGATTTTATTAGAAGCAAACCGGCGCGGCGGACAGCCCTGGCGGGCGGTCAGCGCCGAGGTGATCATAGGGGCCGCGCATGTCCCTACATAGTAATGTTCTCTGAGACGCTCGCCGCGGGCGGGGCGAGGTGGCCACCGCCGGACCGCGCACATACATTCCTGTATGATTTCTTGTTCCTCTACATGATTTTTTTCCTCTCAGTGACACATTCGTGAAGGGACTGTAAATAAAAGGGGTTTTAATCGAAAACTAAATCCTAGTTTTCTTTTTTCTTTAATGAAATCGCTATATAAAATCTGCTGTGTGACTTTTAGACTTTCGACTTTTGCTTTAGGAAAAAAAATTATTATAACTTTCACAATAGCTACACAACACACGAATTAATGGGCTTACGAAAAAAAAATCAAAATAAATGATACATACTAATCTTTTATGATTCTTGATAAAATTACGGTTTCATTCATCTAGAACCCGCAATATCAAAAATTGAAATAAAGATATAATATAATATACATAGTTTTGACGAGCAATCACCAGTTTTGCTGTACAGCATTGTTGTACAAACACAATCAGGGCTGTTACCTCATACTCCCAAGACTCCTGCGCACGCCGCCGTGCGCCCACGCTACGCCCGCCCACATATAATTTTGCTTACTCCTTATCCTATAAAAATTAAGAAATTAAGAAAGAAATTCCTACTAACTACTTTTGATATCATTTCGTTTATCTAACACTAAGGATTACAAAAATTATAATAAATAAAAAATTTGTCAAACTTACTTTGGTATTCTGTCGTTATATTTGAATTTTCTTTCAGCTTTCGTCCTACGTGTGGAGAAGGCGCTGTAATTATCACTTCTCCTAATACGAAAAGGCTCATAAAATGTTACGATGGAGAATAAACAAACTGGGAATCAAATTCATTAAAGAGATTGTAATAAATGTTAAACCAAAATAAGTTTGTTAAGAATTGTTTTATCAATGAGTAAATATTACCAATAATTTTAATAAAAATACAAATACAATTTTCCCTTATCACCTTAACAGATATACTGACCGGGTGTTAAATAATAAGTTCCCCCAAAATCTGACATGATATGACATCAAATTTTGAGTATAAGCACAAAGAAAGTATATACGGTACGATAATGTCCTACTTGAAACTTACGTTAAAAGGTAAACACATTATCTATAACAATGTTACTTAGAATGCTATGTTACGAATAACACATTATTAGGAGTTTTGTAAAGTTTATTGTGCTTAGATGCTTTCATGGTACGAATATTGCACTCTGAATTTCTTTCACCCATAAAATTCAAAAGATAACTAAACGTTATTTTATGTTTCTAACAAATCATATTTTGTAATACTTTACAATTTTCTTTTACTGTAGTTATTTACTTTATTTTTTGTATTTCCTAAAGAATATCATGTCGTCCTCGGGGCGAGCACGCCGGAAGTACGACACGAGCTACGGCCGGACACGCGTCATAACACAACCTGCCCCCCCTCCGCCCGCGCCGCTAAATAAATAACGGCTTTATTATTTCACATCCTAGTACAGTAAGAAATAGGTCAGAGGTAACATATAATCTGAGGAAGTTCAATAAAAACGATTGCGGAAACTGTGCATTCTTGTCCGTTGAACTCTTGCGTAACAAAATAAATGAATTTTTGCTAAGTATATTTTCTTCCCCAGCACCTACCTGTGTCGTACGACATTATGTAGTTACTGATGGTACAATGCTGGAAGGTCTCTAGCTGTGAATTTCCCCGAATCTAAACATTCCACCATAGATAAGTACATCGCTGTTTCGTAAGCATTTCTAATTCCATACGGAAGGAGATTCAAATCTTAACGAGGTCTACATTTTTTACTGAATTTGAATATTTAATTTGTAAGTAGACTGTAAGAAAATTTAATTATTTTTTGAGAATTAATCAACCGATGAAATATTTATTCATAGCCTCAAGAACAAAAACTGTGATGAAACTACACAACAGCTATAATAACATCTTTTATATAGAATATAATGCGTTCGGTTCGTTCGTTTGTGGGTCTTCCACACCCTATTTGCGGGTGCAGGTATGGGACGGAGGACTTGCCTCATGTCCGGGCGTCTTCTCGTCGGGGATACGACCCCGACGGTCCAGTGGTGATGGCCCCATTTCAGGGGTCCAAACTTGAAGATTTCCCGAGACAACCGGAGATCAAGAGGAGTTGTCAGTGGGTACACCGACATCATCCTCGACCGTCCCGTCTCTGGGAGTGATGGTGAAGTGAAGTGCGCTCCTCGGACCCAAGGCGTTGCGGAGCGCGGGGAAAGTACGGGGAAAGGACGCGGCGCGACGACGCGTATAGCGCTGATGAGCGCGCTACGGATACCCGGAGCAATGCGAGCTCACGACGGGCGGGACGCGGGCAGCCAGCACGCAGGCGGTGCTTTACCAGAAACTATATCGCCATGACAACGGCGTTTCGTATGTCGTTACGTATGACGTATGACGTTTCAAACGAAGATATGAATTAAAATTGCTTTTTCGGCACCCACGTCGGAGCAACTGTTGTGCGCGGCCACTCGACGTGCGACCGACGCTCGAAGCTAATCCGCTTGTGGACGCTTCGAACGTCAGGACAGTTCGAATGCAGCGACATAAAGGTCTTCTTTCTTGAAACGACGACGACGACTCCCTTCAAATCCGGCTCGAAGTCGACTAATGTGGAGGACGTACCAAACGAGCTTCACCCTCCGCGGTGGGCTGCTTCCCTTCTTCTTCTCCGTCGGCCGCTGCTCCCCTCGTGCCGCCGTCGCCGTCGCCTGCCGCTTCGCCGCCGTGCCGCCTCGACCTGTGTCATCTGCGGCGCGCGTTCGGTCTGCTCGTTCATCCTACGTCCTGTGTACGACCTCATAAGCAAAACTCATTGTTAACGCCCATCTGATACGCGCAATATCTCATAAGTATAGCTCAGTCGTCAGCGCTCACCTGCAATACGCAAGACATCATAAGTATAACGCGGTCGTCAGCGCCCATATGCGGTGCCCGAAATGTCATACGTATAGCTTGATTTTCAGTTGAGTACAACTGCGATGATTAAGACTTCATAAATGTAGCCTATTTGTTAGGATTCACTGACGCCGCGCGAAGCGTCATAAGTATGACTCATTCGTCAGCACTCAATTGCGACACGCGATACGTAATAAGGATAGCTCAGTCGTCAGCGCCCAATTGTGACACGCATGACATTATAAGTACAGCTCGGTCGTCAGGGCCCAATTGTGACATACAAGAAATCATAAGTACAGCTCGATCGTCGGCACCGAATTGTGACACGCAAGACGGTTACATATAACCCGGTCATCAGCGCCCAATTGTGATACGCAAGACCACATAAGTACAGCTCCGTCGTCAGTGCCCAATTGTGACACGCAAGACATCATAAGCGTGGCTCGGTCGTCAGCGCCCAATTGTGACACGCAAGACATCATAAGCATAGCTCAGTCGTCAGCGTCTAATTGTGACACGCAAGACATCATAAGCGCGGTTCGGTCGTCAGCGCCTAATTGTGACACGCAAGACATCATGAGTACAGCTCGGTCGTCAGTGCCCAATTGTGACACGCGAGACGTCATAAGCATAGCTTGATCGTGAGCGCCCAGAGGCGATACACGAGATGTTATAAGTATAGGTCGGTCGTTAGCTCCCATTTGTGACATTTGAGATGTCATAAGTACAGCTCGATCGTGAGCGTCCACTTGCAATACACGAGATGTTATAAGTATAGCTCGGTCCTTAGCACCCATTTGTGACATTTGAGACGTCATAAGTACAGCTCGGTCATTAAAACCCATTTGCGGCATGCGAGACATCTTAAGTACAGCTCGGCCGTCAGTGCCCAAATGTGACACGCGAGACTTCATAAGCATAGCTTGATCGTGAGCGCCCAGAGGCGATACACGAGATGTTATAAGTATAGCTCGGTCCTTAGCACCCATTTGCGACATGTGAGACGTCATAAGTATATCTATCTGAGTTATCTCAACCGTCAATCCACACTTAAGACACATGAGATGTCGTGTCTACGGCGACAATTCATCTGCAAACTGAAAAATTAGTGATTAACATTTTCTATTTAAATGAAACTTATATGTAAGAACAGTGAATACTACAAAGGTCTTGTGAAGAACTAACTGAAATATAAACGTTTGTATTTTAATAGAAAACATTCTTTTTCAATTGCATGGAGCAAGCGAGTAGTAACAGTTTTATTTTTAGTTATAATTTTACCTGATAAAAACTACTCACAATCTTTTTTCTCACCTTTTTTGAGAGAAAACTACCTTCAAAACGAGTGGTAAGAAGTTAGAATGGATTTTTTTTTAATTATTACGTATATTAAATATTATGTTGCAAGCTATGAAACATAGATGTTTTCGATTTAAATTTAAATTTGAAATCGAATAGATGAGTGGAGACTATAAATAAAGAGAATATAAATGACTACCACTTTTAAAGAAAAAAATCTCAAGTACTTCAGAAGCTGACCTTCGGATGGCTACAGAAATCCAACAGTAAATTAATGTTTAGTCTTCTGCCATACAGACGACATGTACTACAGTTTCTCAATAAATTACGCTAACTACACCGCATTGCGCCAAAAGAGTTTATGACCGGGCCCGTTCGCCATTAAAATAATCATTAAACAATGAGCACATGCTTGTCAAACAGTTTACTGCGGCGTTAAACACATCGAATCTGCGTATAAATCACGCTAGACGCGTGCGACATAAACATAGGTAAATTATTTATTTGCTGAAACTATTACCGCCATAACACCGTTTGAATTATATATATTCTGTACTAATTGAAATAAACATTGGTCCGTCCCTAATCCCGGCGGCCGGCGCGCATTAATAATGCGAAATTTATATCGACGAAAACAAACACGATTAGCCGCCTAACGGATAACCTGAGCCGCTTTGCCAATGATCTCAAAATAATCCCGCTGCACCGACGCGAGACAAATGCGCTCGATTAATGCAATCAAACAACTGTTATTTATACACGTCCGCGTAAAGGTGATGGCGAGAAGGTGCTCCGAACAAAACAAACCAATTGACGACACTTAGCCGCGTTCACGATTCTTGGAGTTGGATATTAGTGGTAGTGATGAGCCTGCAGCGTGTCGATGTCGCCAACCCTGGAGATGAAAAGCGAAGCTTTTGACAACGAGGTGTCGTGATATGGAGAGTAAAGTGCAAAATGCGATTATTGTGTTAAAGACTATTTTCCTGTTGAGCGACGTAAGCGCACTGAATAATTAAAATAAATAGTAAAACGTACCTCATAGTTCGTTATTGTCATTATCGACCACTTAAAACTCATTCATTTTCAATGATATGGCAAGGTAGGAAAGTATAAAAAAATAGCACATTTTTTTAGAAATATTAGAAAAATTTAACTCATCAATAAATTACATTAGAAAATTAAGAAAATTCGGTATACACAATACAGCTCTTTCATGTAGAAGTATATTGTTAAAATCAAAAATAAGAAAGTTTGTTTTAGAGAAAATGAACTCTTTATCTTATAACTTATATTTATAAAACGTAATTACGCGATTAATGCTCTGGGACAGGTTTCCTATTGTGTATAAAAGGTATACGTCGTAATGTAGAAAAATATGACCTCCACATATATAAATCAATTGGAAAGCAAACTTTTTATTAAATCGTCAGTTTTTAAATTTTGAGGATGTCTTAACAGAATATCGCTTGTAAGACGTAATTAATAAATATTTTGTAGACCCAACACAATTGAAAAATTGTTGCAAGAAACCAAGGACTAACAAATCATCCGTTACATAACTGTATTATCAAACGAAAAAAAAATCGGCTTCTTTCGAACTATTTATCTCGTCCAAACAAACTTGCTAATTTAGAAATTTTAGTTCATCGCTTCGTTTATCGAGCCGGCGCGCTGACGCGGGCCTCACTACTGCGATGAGATATTATTTCTGTAGCGGGCGACTGATGGCGGTGCGCGCGCGGCGGTGGCGGGCGGCGCAACCTCCCACGCCCTCTGCTGTCCGCCGTGACGTCACCGCACATACGCATTCCTTGTGGTATGAGTAGTCTAATTCCTGAACCGTTTCAATAAGAGTCAGTGTCCAGACGGAAAAGACCGACACCCTTAGCGCATGAATAGCAAAAAATAAATAAGTGCGAGTTGAACTTGCGTGGATAATATGCTACCATGTTTTTATAAACTTTTATTTAAGTTGCAATATTCGTATGCAAGTTATCTTCAAAATTTGCAAACCATCTTTAAACCTCTTGTTAGTGTCTGATTGTAATGAATTTTGGTACAATTACATAATTTCGGTGACAATGTAATATGACGATACCATTGAGTTGATCTGATGATGCATCTCGAAGGTGGCCATAGCATCTTTTCAACTACGCCACATAATACCGTCGTGTATGAGTTTTTTAGATTTGTTTTGACGAGGACTATATCTCTAATTAATTTCCAGAGTCTGATGATGAAGTTGTAAGGTGTTTATAGCATCCTCAATTACACAACGTAACCACGTCGTACTTGGGCTTGTTGGATTTGTCCTTACGAAAATTTATTTAGTGTTCAATTCTGTTCTTCTATTACTAACTAACTAACATACTAATAAATTCCAAAGATTTAAGACTAAAAAGTAAAAAATAAGTTAAAAGTGAAGTAAAATCTAAATAAACTTATATTTAAAAAATGAACTAAAAATAAAAAGAAATGTTAACTGAAAAGAAAAAATAATGAAGGTGACATTTATTTTCTCATATACGTACATAGTATGTATATTCTACGTTCAGAATAAAATTACATTTACATACATTTTGAAAAGATCTATATTCATATACTTCCCTAAAACTTGGATCTATCCATACGCCTATATTATGATGAAGAGTTACAAGGAGCCTTCTATTTGTAACTCGTCATCATAACATAGTCGAATAAATCTACTATAATCGAAGATCAAGGGAGACGCGTCGATTTTGATTCGACTTTTAGAGGTTAAGATTCATTCTAATTTTGAGTAAGAGAGGTGAAATAAATAAAAATTGAAGTAACAGAGGTAAAAACATATTCATTATAATAATAATAATGTTATTTTAAAACATCCTCGAATTAAAAAGTAAATGTAGTTACGTATGTATTACAAAAATACATATGTAACTACATTTGTAATACAAAATTGTATTATTCGAGACTTTTATGTTATTTAAATCATTACTCTCGGTTAGCAGTAGAACCAAACTACTTGTGACAATTTATTAATCGACAACAAATGACTTGCTTCGCTAAAGTTGCAGTGAAATCAATAAAGATAATAATAATAATAATAATAAGCCTTTTATTCGGACAACAGATATACAATTATGTTTCTTATACTATTACACTGTTATATACTATCTATACAATTATGTTTCTTACATTACTAAGCTTATTCGCATATTTAGTGCTTTTTTACTTTCTGTAGGTCCGTTTGCCAGTTGGCAAAGGCCTCCTCCAACCTACTCCATTCTGACCTCTCTCTGGCTACTCTACTCCATGTTTTGCCCGCAACCTGCCTAATATCATCATCCCATCGTTTTCGTGGTCTTCCTCTTTTCCTTTTACCATCTCTTGGGTACCATTGTGTAATTATTTTGCTCCATTTATCTTCTCCTTTCCTCTAATCATGTGTCCCGGCCACTTCCATTTTACTTCCGATAAAATAATGATAATAAATACCCAAAATGAAACACCTGATACCGAGCAAACGAGCATGTGTTAACGTCAGTCTTAAATTTCTTTATCATTTTTTTAGAATTGATAATCCTATTTGTCGTATACTCTTAATTGTTTTCTAAGAGACAATAGTGTACGTTGTCGACAAATTCTTAAAGTCGTCAATTTATTTTTCTTCGACCTAGAGAGGTAATAATTTTCAAATAATCGAGTTGTAAAGGTTATCAAATAGAACATTGCTATGTTCGGGGTACAGAGGTCATTTCATTTTTTGACTTATAGAGGGAGAATGTGTACCAAGATGGCTTGTAGTTACTGATTATTTAGACTACGTGGGGTACAATAAATCTTTTTCGTAACTCATTAATAAAATAATTTACTACATGTAAATCAAAATATTTAGTGTTTTGAAAGTATTCTTCATAATATTTCACACATTTTTTCATTTATTTAAACAATTTTTGAAAAGATGAAGACCATTGGTCTGAGGTTATGTTTTGCATGTGCTGCTTGAAAACTATCATGGCCTCTTCTGGCCCCGTAAATGTGAAACCTCCCATCACATCAAATTTTTGGAAAAATAAACAAATCACATGGTGCTAGGTCTAGACTAAATGCAAAATAAGTCACGAACTTTACCTTTTCAGAAACGAAAAATGATATCGTCTTATTCGCGGTGTGCGGCGAAGTATCATGATGCAATAGGATGCGACTTCACGGTTGTTATTCCCTAACTTTTTCTAAGACACTGGGCAAAAAAATGGTTATGTACCTCTTAGAATTAACTGTCTTTTGTTCTTCAAGTGGGATCGTGCAGACAGGACTGGTACCGGAGAAGAAAAACGCAATCTTTTTTTTCCTTCGTTTTTCGTCTGCCTCAATTTTGATGGTTTGCTATCGTCTTCGAACACTCATACAGAAGACTGTTACTTTCTTTCCGGCATATAACAATATATCCATGTTTCATCTCCTGTCTCAATGTCATACGCGGCATTTGAACGACCGTGATTGTACTTTAACAATATTTTTTAATACCAATCAACTTGAGTCCGTTTATGTTTGGGAGTGAATTCATGAGGAATCCAACGGCCACAAAGTTTTCTAACTTTTAAATGTAGACGTAAGATTTTTTGAAGTGGGGCTATACCAATCCCTAAATGTCCTCAAAGTTCCTCATAGGTGATACGCCGGTTTCCTGAATAAAACCGGCGTGTTGAAAATTAATCGAAGAAAATTAATTGAAATTAATTGTCTAACAGTAGCCACATTTTCCTCAGTGATCGCAGTAGAGGGCAGACCTTCACGAATTTTATCATGGAGAGAAACACAGCCACGATCAAATTCTGCACACCATCGCCTTACAGTATTCAAATTAGATTCTATCTTCCTAAAAGTATTCTGAAAACGAGCAATGCACTATGTTATTTTAAGACTATTTTCATCGCTTTTCTTAAATTGAACTATATCTTTTAAAATTATGAAATTAATTATTCAATATTCGAGTCCTTCACAATTTTGTTTGGTATGTCATATAATACAAAGGTACAAAGATTAACAGATTTTTTCTTTGCCGAGAAGAATCTCGAATAATTCTGTTGTATAAAAAGGGAAACCTTTCAGATGTTAATAAGTCTGTTGCCGACGATGCATAAACTATTTGATATGCGCCTAGAAAAAAGAAGAGCGCCAACTATAGAGATGAATCAACCATGAACAAGCCAACCGACAAGCTGAATTTCTACAAAAATAAAATATGAAGATATATAGCCACTACGCGTTTGTATTTCATTATGGAGTGATGTTATCAGGTTTAATAGTTTCTTGAGATATGACTCATTGAGTGTAATAAAACCTACATCAACAATGACCTCAATTACAATGGTTAATAAGTGGCTAATAGCCACTTAATTGTGTCGGTTAACATATCAACCAAGAGGGAACGAATAAATACACGTGTATATATAGCACATGGCATACATATATGCATGTATGTATGTATATATGTATGTATGTATGTATGTATGTATGTATGTATGTATGTATGTATGTATGCACGTATGTATATATGTAAGTATGTATGTAACGATAACCAAGAAAATTTCTTATGCATTTACACATTCACCATTGGTAAATAAAAAAGAAATATGCATTTTAATATTCATATGCAAGTCGGAAATATGAATTATGACTCATGTTATTGGGATATAAAATCATATTGTGGAAACCTGCGCCCCGGATGGACAAGTTCATAGGTATTTCCAAGTTGTCGGGGCGCACCGGAGTCCAGATGCTTGGACGTACATCCCTCAAGCTGTCCCAGTGCTAATCGGAAGCTACGGACCAGTTTGTTGTAAATTCAATGACAGCGTCCGGGACTGATGGCTTAACGTGCATTCAGAGGCTGGGGAAGGAGTAGTGATTTGACTTAAGTTAGAAACACGTCGGTGTATTCTCTCGTGATTCGAATTCGAGTCCGTTACCTTCTGGCTTGCAGTCGATGCTCTCAACCGCTCAGCCATCATCGCTTTTAAAGTAAGTATTGTCGTAGAAGCCCTTGAAATAACCTATATTTGATACATCCAGACATACATCATATGTATTTTTTATGTATCCTTTTTAGGTATCTGCTATTTATGTATCCGTAACTGGTCACAATACAAAACAATATTTAAAATGTAATTACAACATATTAAAATGCAATTCCTTGGCAGAAGAATACAGTTTGTTTCATGTAACTGTCAATAATTTTATCATTGTAGTGTCATTCTAAAAATTATGTTTCTTTATCACCATGAATTTAACTTGTGAAAATTTTCGTGCGATAATTTATTACGATTTTCGACGTAATCTAACTCCAAAACAATGCATCGATCAACTCACTTCGACTTTTGAGGATGAAGCACCATCGAAAACTACTCTGTACCACTGTGCTAGTGAGTTTAATCGTGGGCGGTTTATGTTATGTTAAAAAATGTCGCCCTAAATCGATTATTCTTCCACAAAATATCGATACTGTGCAGGAACTAATAATGCAAGATCGTCATGTTACATATCACGAGATAAAAGTGTCTCTGGGCATATGTATGACGAACATACATGAGATATTACATGAAAGTTTGGCTGTAAAAGAATTAGGCTGCTTTGGATCCCGCATAACTTGAGCATTGACCAAAAACAAGCTCGTGTCGATCGGTGCAAAAGAAATGATAAAAAAATACAACCATGGTACGTTAAAAGCCATTTATAATATCTACACAGGTGATGAATCTTGGATCTATTCCTATGACCCCGAAACTAAACAAAAATCAACGGTGTGGGATTCCAAGACGAGTCGACCCCAAAAAAAATGATAGGTACTAAAAACACTCTGAGGCAAATGGTTGACTGTATTTTTGGTATAAATGGGTATGAGACTGTAGTGCTATTAGAAAATAGTAAAACGGTTAATTCGGAGTGGTACACGATCATTTGTTTGCTAGAAGTGTCTTAAGAAATAAAAAAGAACAACCGACAATGCAGAATCATTCTTCATCATGACAATGCTAGCTGTCACACGTAGGCCAAAACAACTCGGTTTTTGGAAGGTCAGAAGATTAAATTGACGGGTCATCCACCATACAGCCCCGATTTGGCGTTAAACGATTTCTATTTATTCCCAAGCGTGAAGACTAAGTTGTGTAGTCAACGTTTTTTGAGCCGCGAAGAAGTCGTTGATGCGTTCAAAATGGAGATTTTGAAGATATCCCAACCCAAATCCAAAAAGTGCTATAAAACTGGTTTCAGCATATAAAAAAGTGCATGGATCATCATGGCGAATATTTTGGAAAATAATAAAACCATATTCAATAATAGATGTTTGTTTCTTTTTAATATCCCGGACAAATAAATAGTAGTTCTTGTACCATACATCAGTCTCCGAAAATGTAAACGGTAGAATTCTAAACGTAAGATTATCCATAGATAAAGGAGTCATGTTAATGCGGGTGAGACCTTTTTCACAGATTTGATAAGATACTTGTTTGTAAACAATTAAAGATTGAATAAAATGATTTCTTGACCTAATTAATTATGACTAACACACATTTAGGTATTTGCATGTACAATGTTCAGTTTACCTTCAATGTTATCTTCCGCATGCTACAATACCTATTTATACCGAAATTGTTTTTCGCTGTGTTAAAATTGACGTACGTAACTAAAATTGTAAAAAAAAATAATTAATCAGAGCAATTCTTTTTCTGAGCCGTGGTATTTTTTGGTATTAGTTGTACAATTTTCACATCTTTTACATTTTGTATTAGTTCCCTATATATATCATGTAAGTATTTTTATCATTTCTAAAAGCAATTAATTTCGACACTGGTTTTGAACCAATATCTTTTGTGTAAAACATTTTTATACGTTTTTGATGATTAAGCGATGTACCTATGAGCTAAATTTTTACGTTATAGAACAACACTGCAATATTAATTTATTTTATATATAGTAATTAGAAATAGATAATAATTGCCAATAAGTCTAATGCAATAGTGATGGATTAACATAATTATAAAATTGTAGTGACTTGTTCTGCTTTTGGGATATTTCGGAAGAACTATCATATTATTATTAATCCGATATTTTGATGTTGATTACGTCCAAATACCGCCCCGATTTGTATACACTTAATATTTACCGCTTCATTTGCTATATTTTAGTGAAATAAATTTAAACCAAACTAAAGAAGGTGCGGGGCCATTGTCAGAGAACACTAACTCCCATCGCACCCCTGGTCCGCACGAAATAGTGTGGGGTGAGCCTAATCCCGCACTGAATACCTGGATCGTGTGGGGTGCGGCGGCGGCCAGCGGCCGGCGCCGGCGCACACATGGGACGTTAATAGAATGTCTCCATTGGTAATTTTGATGACTACGATCCTATAACAATACATTAACTGAGGAATTAAAAATTCAAGTAACTCGTAGGACCATCACTCTATGAGAATGAAGGTCCTGCGACTTTTGAAGCAATCATGTGACTAATTCGGTACTCACGATGCGTTCGAATCGCATTGTATAAAATATTTTCTAATATAAGAACCCGTCGGTGGGTTATTTTTTGAACTACACAATATGAAATTCCTATTATGGATATAAATTATAAAAATTATGATATCTTTTACTTTTTAATCAAACTGCGACACTTTCGTACTAGCCGAGCATATTACTCCCCTTTTGCCCTCGGCCGGTATTAAAAGAGTTAGATAAAATAAATTCACATCGGCGATCCCCATTGTTGCGCGTTCCCCATCCCGATTTTCACGTAATTTAATCTCGAACGCGATTATACCACGCCAGATCGCGACCGAGCGAGTCCATTCAGCCGGCCCGGTGGTGTGCGAGCAAAACGGATAGAGGTCGGAGCCGCCGCGGGCCGACACCTGAGTACACTGGGGACGCGCCGGCGCGCTGCTGTCTACGGAGAGGGACTGTTTGGTAACAAATCATATCTCTTCTTTAACTTCGAGCAGACATTCATGCATACCACGTTTACTTTGAGTAACTATTGTGTTGTGGATTCTGTACAATAGTGTTGAAACTGTTAGATGACCTCGACGGGCGGACGAGTGAGACGCTCGGTTTGGATGAAGGTCACAACCCCAAACGCAAGGTGCTCGCGCTCGGGATAGCTGGGCGCGTCACCCGGCCGTGGTCGTCTAGGTCGTGCCCAAAGAGTAGAAGCACATATGAAGTATTGACTACATGTACTTTCGCGGCGTAATATGCCAGCTCTACCTGAAGTGAAGGTATTCCTAAAATCGAACCCTTTATAATCATGCGTCAGGACGTTTTGTAGCCTTACGCGTCTTGGACTATGTTCGTGACTATCGTATTAGTATCCATTTCACTTCTCTTTCTTACACTTCTAGATTTAAATTTTATAATGGTTAAAAGATCGTAACTATTTCATAAACAAAAAATTGTTTTGAATATTTATTTTATAGTAATTTAAGTAAAATTTCATTACTTAAATTGAAATTTAATTTTGTCCGAAAAATGATTCAAATCCATACGATATCTAAAAAAAACTTCTTGAAATATTTTGCAATAAATATTATTAATAGTGCATATGTAATAATTTAATAAGTGTGTCAGAATGTGTGACAGATACGGTACGAAGACGGTTATCCACATTTAGCGTCCGGCAGTTTTTAAAGATTCGATCGCCAGGGGCGAGGGGTGTCAAACATTTGTGACGTTTCGCCCGCGGGGTGCATAATTAGTGCCCCTGCGCCCCCGGCGCCGACACCCTTTCACACGTCACTCTGTCTTAGTGCCCCCTGCCTCGTGATCGTCCTGCGATTTAGCGACTACAATTTTAATCTCGAACCGAATAAAGTTTTAATCATTACAAATGACATGACGGATTTTCCCGACTTACGCCTCTTAACAGTTTTCTGAGCGCGTTAGCAGTGAATTGAATAATTCCGATGTGCACCGTTATAGATACGAAAGTGTTTTTTCTAGTTTAAAGTTGGAGATTTTACTAATAATTTTTAACTAAGTCATTTTATACATTTTAATGCAATGATATGGTCATTTTTTAATTTAGGAAAATATATGTGTTATTTTATAAGATAGTCAAATGTCCACAAAAATCCACAAAATCGGTTAGATGAACAGATTTGTGATCACTTCGCGACTGCTCTACGCGCGACTCCCGCGCGGCCGCGTCCACGACCGCCCGTACTGCTCTCTGTCGGAGGTGCATCGATCCACGTACCCCTCTAACTTATTAGTTATGATTATGACCTGAGGCTAGCGGGGCGCGGACGTGGGGAGGGGCGGGGGTGACACTATTGTCCGCGGCCAGTTTAATTTCGGAGATCACCTCTGCGCGGCGCGTGCGATTTTATTGTCCGTTATGCGGAGGTAAATAAATGTTTTTGAATTATAGTTGGGGGACGGCGTCGCCCCCGGTCCCCGACCCGCACGCCTATTATGTTCGGATTTTTTTTGTACTCAATGAAAACAATTTAGAAGATTATTTTACAATGTATGAAACCAGAGCTCGAATGCCGAGTCACGTTCTGTAGACCGCCTGCGCTTCGCTGTTCTTCACACTGACTGTTTTTTCTAATATATATAATATAATATGAAAACGGAATTGACATCGATAGTAGCATCGTGATCGGCAGCAGGATTGACAGCGAGAACGGCTAATATTACAAATGAAGGTATTCATTCTACGCACACGCGAGTGAAACCACGGGCATATCTGAATAATAAAAAGCAATTATTTCTGAATATCAGATAACGCTCAGCGAAGCGGACGGGTAACGGCTATATGTATAATCAACATAGTTTTATTAGTCATGCAATTACGTAAAAGACATTGAAGGAATTTGTATGGGACTTCGACTATTCGATGAGAAATGATTTATAGATTGTTTTAAGATTTTTATAGTATTATTTTTGTTTGGATGTCCGTTGCAATATTACCAGTAATTTATTATCACTATCATTAATGCTCAAGGGAGGGCCGTCATCGATATCGAGACATGCATTGGAGTCGAGAATGGGCCAGCCACCGAACCCAGCAGTAGAGCAAGAGTTGACATCGAGAACGGTGCCGTGATTGCGATCAAAATGGACAGAAAAATCGGCCGATTCAAACGATGAAGGAATTCATTCTATGTCCACAAGATTGAAACCAGAAAAATATTTGAATTACTAAAAAAAAAATTGTTAAATTTGAATTGACCTCTAGTCGGTAATATAAGTTAGCAAACGAAAATATAGAAATCGGGATTGAAATCGAAATAAAGGTCAATAACAAAAACAGTACATACATAGACCAAGAAACTACAACAATAACAAAGAAACTCTTTTTTAATAAAAGGATCTCAAATTCATGCAGTTAATACTGCTAGTTACATGGAATTTGTTTTTAAAATATAACCAACGCATAAATAGGTACATAGATACGAACCCCGAAGCGCGCGTATAACTGCTACCGCTACTCACCACTGGGAGCGCTCGTGTCGCTCCTTAGTTACGACCATACTTTATGAATGAACTAAAGAGTTAAACACTTTAATTATGTAATATATACATCATTAAAGTGTTTAATATAAGGAATTACTCGACAGTAAAATAACGGTTGTCATACGCTGGTAGTGATCGTGTGGTCGTGATTGTGTTTTGTTTTTTATTTCTCGGTATTTCCTCCCGCGTCTCCCTCATAAGGTACATTTTATCAAAAAGTAAAAGTGTTTTCGACAACCCGTTCAATCCGACCCGCCCCCTAGCTTCGGACGCATTTAACCCGAAAAGGATTTCACGCTAATTTGTATAAAATTCATCAATCATTCAATTTGAAGCGAATCCGAAATGGAAAAATTCAAATCGTGATTTTAATTATATCGGATTCGGAGCGCAAAAGTTGCTTCCGAACGGTGGCGGGCGGCGGCGGGGGGGTTGGGGGCGGGCGGGCGCGGTCGCGCTCAGGAATGTAATTTCGAAATTAGCGACCCGACTTTTTAATTCATTAAAATGAAACCGCGCCGCCGAAATGTTCACCAATGAGAAATGTTTGGAGCCGAGAGCCGGTCGTCGGCGGCACACGTCACCCGCGTCACGCCCGGAGGCGCACCTCCTCCGTTGTCTGAATTGTGTCACATCGAGTCGAATTTAGAAAACCAATATCGTCGACATCGATAACATAATGATTACTTAAATTGTTTGCTTAATAAACAATTAATTCATTATTTACAGTTTTTGAGCTTCGCGTAAATGAAATTGTCATTGGTCCATTTACATTAAATATATTTTCAACTCGATAATGAACTTTAGAATGATTGAAATGAAACACGATGAGGAGGTTAAGTCAGTCCAAAGTTTAAGTAGTATTTACTGAACCATGAAAATTGTTCAGAGCATCTAACGGCCGGCCTCTAATACGGGCCAGACACGGTATGGATAAGATAGGACGTCGTGTCCAGTGTTATTCAGTATATCTGTCTTGGAGATCTTTATGCATTCAAGTATTTCATATTCGCTGTGCTTCAATTTAGCCTAAGCTCGGCGCGTGTAAGCACACGTGAAATTTTCGAGATCATGTGAGATTGTCTTATTTTTAGCGATGCGTCGAGGACATACCGTCGATACAGTCTGACGTTCCGTATCGACCTTTACGCTTATCGCTTCGTCTTTTTCAACGAATACAATCACTTTTATAAATTTATAGGTGACAAAACATGATACTTAATGAAATCTTGATATATGCTAATGTGCGCCAGTATCCGTACGGACGGCGCCGTGTGATCGTTTCCATTTATTAGCACGTTGTTTTCGAATTAACATTTCTCTCCGTCAGTATTTAGCTAAGAGTTACGATTTATTTTTATTGTTGTCCCAACAAAAATCACGAAATAAAATGTACTATGAAATGGTGATTTAATGCAAACAACCGGACGTGAGTTGTCAGTGTTCCGTACTAGGATTTTATTTTTTTTTACATACGCATTTCGTATATTTGGATTTGACATTTTTTTTTCTATCGGATTTAGAATTTTAACTAAAAATTATTCGATTAAACAATATTAGTCAGTAACTAACTAAATGTACCCAAACAGTGATTAATTGCAAATTAAACAATTTTTATTTCATAAAAAAATATTTTTGAAACGAAAATTTATTTTTGGAACCTTTCGTTTGTGATTAAATAATAGCTTGCTATAATATGCCAATTTTTAATAGTCTGCTTACAATCGTTTTTAACAAAAGCACCCGTTACAAACAGACACTGTGTAAGCCCATAATTATTTTGTTGCCACTCGTGTGCAGAGCACTAAAAACAGTTTATGTGATGATTAAATAAAATAAATGGTAAAGTTTGCTCATTTTTGTTTGAATAGAAAGTACATTCTGCAGTAAAAAAGGAATGCAAAGAAACTCCTACACAGTATGATAAAAAAAGAAGAAAGTTGCGAAACAATGAAAATTAACCAACAAAAATTGTAAACTTGTTTGTGGTAATTATAGAATTTAAAAAAATATTAGAAAAAACATTATCACCTGCAAGTGGTGCTGGCGCCGTCAATTGTCACGAATTGTTGTCTTCCACTTACCGTGACGAGCCAGTGTCGGAATACAATTAACAAATCTTCGATACATCTAGTAACATTTTTCTATTTTTAATAATTGCCATCGTTTAGCGTTAGTGTATCGCAGACCGACGTTGGCAGCGTTCCGGATCTACGCAGTCTTCGAGTCAAACACATCTCGGTACCTAACGACAAAAGTCTACGAGTAGTGAATTTTATGTGTTGATTTACGGATGTGACCATCATTGTTATTCTGTAAACGAGCTCAGAGGTGTACCGCGCATGATGGACAGAGCAATGCTTGAGATTTCTCGGCAATATCAATTAGGAACTTGGGAATTGGCATAAGAACAGAGAAAAAAAATTAAGCGACATAGGTCGCACAGTGAGCCGGTGGGAGTGACGGGGCCAGGCTCCATTTCTTATAGAGCCGACGATCGCTGAGTAAGAGAGGTTTCCGAGGGCCGACCGATATTGTCGGTGCGACCACGAGCTGGGCGGCGCTGCGTGGGATGTCTCTGGAGGGGCGATCTGGTAAATATTACGAGCCACCATCGCTCACGGTCACGGTCATCCAAGATTTTTGTCGTGGAAAAGAATTAAAAAAGTTCATTTCCAGAAAATCGAGATGTATTACCAATTAAACGATTTTTAGGGACGCACGAAATTGCAGACATTTTACGTTTAAAAAGGGATACGATGGGAACTGACTAATCGAGTGTTTCGAATCTTATTTTAACTGTCTTTCATAGAATATTATGCGGAGAAGATAATATTAATATTATATTTACTTAGTGAATATAATCACCTATATCCTCAGTCTTTATTTCGGTCACGATAAAAAGTTGTGTTAAATTTTTAAGAAGACGACGCGACAAACACTCTAAAGACGCTGCGTGTGTCCCCGCACACAATTTTATTTTTTTGCGTAAAGTCATCTAGATAGCGAAAACGGTGGTATTCGGTTGAAAGTAAGTACAGTAAGTAAGAAGAGTGGCGGATTGTATTTATAATTATTCTTAAATTATTATTCTTTTGAAGACATTGCGTACTCGTTTAAATACAGAGAGTGCCGCGGTGCATCTTCGGCACTGCGCGCGCGCCGAGATGACGAGCCGCGACAGCCGCGGGATAATCAATTAATTTGTTTAGTCCCGGTAATGAGCGGCGCCGCTCACGTCTTGATGAAGACGGATCTCTCGGATGGCTTCATGCCGCCGGGCGCCCGCGGCCAACTCCGTCACGACGTCGGTGACCCTAAATGAAAAATTTGCATTTCATTTGTGTGATGTACAAATGAAAAACTACAATTTAAAATTCTGAAAAAAAGTGGTTAGTTAAGTGTTAATGATTTCAACTGAAGCTGGATTCAATATTTAATTGAAAGGACGTTCAATGACGGAGCCTAACGCTTACAGTCAGTTCAATGGGTCAATTATAATTATAAATTATGGTTACATTTTAATAGTTTTCATTATGACATAAAATGTATAAGAAAGTGGTATGTAAAATTAATTGAAAAGAAGTTTTGATCTTTTTTATCATAGTGTAAAACTGAATATGGAAAAAAGGAGAAAGTAAAAACTGAATTATTTTTTAATGAATTAAAATATCCTCACACTCGTATTGCAATTCTAAGGAAATTCGAGAAAATAGTTGACGTGATAACTTTTTTATAAATGCAGACATTTATTTAATTAAAATAATAATCCACATTGTGTACAAAGTTTAACCATCTCTACGATAACACTCTAAAGAACACTATTTAGCAAACTCTGAAAGCATTGTCTACAGATTCCCGGGAATAATTTATTTTCTTCGCAGAAAGTTATCTAGATCGCGAAGAAGTGATAATACGTTCAAGCTAAGTCCGTTAAATCCGCCGTCAGACGGCGACCAACAGTTTTCAAATGAAATTTTTTGCGGCTTTCGAACAGAACCAGGCTCCCGTCGCCTTAAAGTAACAGTGATGCATAGGGAACATCTCTCAGTCTAATATGAGAATGTCATGTAGAAGGGTACGTGCCCACAGTGGGCTGTGAAGGCTAGACACAACGGCAGTGGTGAAAAGCGGCCAATGAGACGAGGTTATTCTTCTGGTCGTTCCGCACTCGTAGTTCAAAAGTTTTCATGATAGCTCGCAGTTGACATCGCAGTACTAAATATCATAAAACAATTACAACAAATTCGACAGCCACGGCATCGTCAAATAACTTCATCTTGCTACGGATAATCTCCCATTTTGATAGCAATCAAGAGCAAAAGAGCATGTCAATCGCCAGATAATAATAGATGATCACTGCCATCCATAGACACTCGTAATCGCAGAAAAGTCACCAATGCGTTGCCGGTCTTTTAAAAAGGAAGTGGGATATCTGATGGAGGAAATAATGGACCCCCGGAACTCTTAGTTACTGAATGAAATGCAACAGGGAATGCTGCTACATTACGTTTGCATTCTGTTGTACAGCGGTGGTGTTTCGCCAGTCTCGCCGGCCTATTTCTGTTCTGCAGCAAAGTGTGCCCCAGCATGGCTCTACTACATAACGATTCAATTCCAAATGTGTGTATTTTATAAAGAGTGTACATGATACATCTTCTATAATCGATCACAAAAACAAAGAAGACATTTGACAAAAGCAAAATTCTAACTTAATTATTTATCAAAGGTTTTAGATTATACTTATTATTGAAAAAAATATATGTACACGTTTTTCATGATTAGCAGTCATAAGAATCAATGCAGTTGCTAAAAATGTTAATGATTTATTTCTTAATATCATTATTTAATGTTTTTTTTAAGTACAGATTTAAAAACATTGCTATTCCAAATTAATCATCGTTTTGCAGTAATAATTAAATAGTGCGCCTTATCGCCTCCTGCATAACACCGTGGAACAGATGAAGCGAAAATCTTACACAGGCAACTTGTTTACCTCTAATTAATATCTAGAGGTAAGCTTATGGACAGAAATATGTGGAGTCGAAAAGCACTCTCTTCTTTTCATGTATTACGCCTTATATACGCCTTAGTGCAAGAAAAAAACATGCCTAGAAAAGAGAGCTGCAAAATTTCTAGCTGTGATTAGGAAGCTCGTATTATATCCCCTTGTGATCATATTCTGCTCTACAGCTTAGCTCGTTGATAAATGAGGAGCGCAGCCAGAGCACCATGATTTCTACCAAATATCGTATTACACAGGCAGCACAACTTGTCTACGGTTGTGTATTTAAAATTTGTCTATATAATTTGAATCTACAGATACAAGTGATTACTTATGTCCAGGTTCATAACAATATATATTAGATTATTTTATTTTTGCATGAAGTTTCAACGTAATTTCTGTATTTGGTGTAAGAAACAGAGGGCAGAACGTAATAAAACTTAATATATGATCCATGTCTTGTGATGCTTGTCTTTGACGATTATGAAAACTTATATTGTGTAAGCCGATCATTAGACTAAAGTTCGTCTTAGGCAATTTAGTTGTATGTGACAATATTCAAAATAAAAAATGAAAGACGCAAACTGTTTTCCGACTCCACAGTCGGCACTGTCCACCCCCCGCAATGACATTAACCCATTAGCGGCGCCGAGTGAATGACGTCTCCCCGAAATTGCTGCCCCCGCGGCCCGCACCCCGCCATCCGCGGGAGACGGCACGCTTAATCAACTGATCATAAGGAGGGTATCTCGAGATCAATTAATGAATATTTAATTTGATTTCTTAATAATGGAACCTTGTATACTTCTGCGAGATTTGAGCACATTCGCGGTAGGGATGACGCGCAATAGATATTATAATAATAGTAAATGTAAATTCCACTCAAAACTTTTAAACTGGAATTTAATTTCTACTCGAACTGAACAGTCGATTGAGGTACACGATAACCTTCAACGAACCGTGATTACTCCTGCTGAAAATGAAGGATGGCAGCTGAAGACATTGTATTTACACGCGTAAAGTGGATATAGGTAGATTAATTATTATTAGTAATATAGCAGCTTAGCACGATTAGCAAACTTCGTCACTGACGAGAATGTCGTGTACGTAATTTGTTAAGAGTTCTAACATAAACTATAACTAGCTTAACCCTGCTTTAGCTTAGCTCGAGCTACAACTCACAGATAAGTATATAGAAACTACACAGTTTACGCAAATACACGAATGTTGGTAATCCAGTATTCGTGCTCCAGCAGTCCAGCAATATGGTAATCCATACATTCTGTCCGGTGTTTGAATTAATAATGATTGCTTTCAGCACTTGCAATTTGATTTTCTACAGTACCACTATTCGATTATAGATCTTCTTTCCAATGCTATTTATTTCGGCCATTTTCTGAGTTACGTCTGTAAGTTTGAATGTGTGTGTTGTGTGTTTATGTGTTTGCATGCGTGAGCGCGTACGCGCGCGCGTGTGTGTGTCAGTGTGTGAGGGTGTGTGTGTGTGTGTGTCAGTGTGTGTGTGTGTGTCAGTGTGTGAGGGTGTGTGTGTGTCAGTGTGTGAGGGTGTGTGGGTGTGTGTGAGTGTATAAATCTCACATAACTTTTGAATTAATTAATCGAACGAAATGCGGCTTAAGGCATTCAAAAGGAGTGTACTCAACTTACACTTACTGAAAATTTTAACCGATTCCTCCCAGGAATCTCAAAAATAAAGTTTTCAAATAAATCGAATTTTAAAATAATTTGTACTTTTATTACCATTCCAATCGATACCAAAATTTAATCAAATCTTTTATCCAAATATTTGAATTGACTAGTTTAAACTACATAAAAATCGATTGAATTGTTCCAGAAATAACATTAGAGAAAAAATTTTCAAAACGTGTGTTTTTACAATATTTTGTAAACTTTTCCACCGATAAATTTCAAAATCTATCTAGTCATTCTTCTTAAAAAAACCAACGTAAACCATTGCTAAATGCATCAAAATCAGTTGAGTTGTTGAAAAGATATTGTCGGAGTAAAAATTTTCAAAAAGTGTATATTTAGAATTGTTTTTAAACTAATACACTAATAAATTCTAAAATCCAATCAGTTGTTCTCTTTTCAAGACGATGTCGATCGTCGAAGGTGCATCATAATCGGTTGGTTCTTCCGAGAGAGTTAACGAAAAATTAGAAAAAAAGGTTACTTTTTCAAAATATAATGTGATGTTCTTGATAAATTTATATTTGGTACTCGGATATGTTTTTTTGTTTAAAAGACTGCGTCGGATGCCGTAAAACAGATCAAAGTTGAAAATAACGCACTCGAGAGATAACGTACCTATTTGAAAAATTAAAAAATAATGACCTAAAAAAAAGTAATAATTGTAAAGCCTACAAAAGATTTCTAAACATGTCAATTTGTAGTGAAATTGTTATTAATTGAATAATCACTGAACTCACTAAATCCATTTTTTTTGAAGTTGCTGCCAAACAACGCAAGTTTTTTTGTGTACTCTCCTGTCACATGTGCTGTCTTCTTTGTATGGTTTTTAAGTACAAAGCTTTGCGTTCGATATAATGAATATTTTATCTTACTCAAATAAGGTTAAGTCAATTAAACAGCATATATTTTATATAATGTCAAACTTGTTTGGGTGACACCGACTCCAAAAAAAAAATTAAATGTGTAAATTTTGTGAATATTCAATTAATAATAATTTTACGTATTTATAAAACAGGAAAAAAGGATTGAAACATACATGCGTTTCTATTTCGTATGTTCTCATTATCGGAATTTAACTGATGGACTTTAAAATTTCAACAAACAAAAGTTTTAACACATGTAAAAAGAGGTAATGTAAAGAAAAAATAAAAGAAGTTCTAGTAGAATATGTGCATCTGCATAACCTATATATATGTCCTGGAGAACACCAAAATTTTCTTGTATGTGAGCTTTAACTGTTGGACTCTACTTCAGATCGCGTTCCAGCGCTGACTGGACGCGATAGAACTCACGTTCCTATTTTGGTGGTGAGTCTACTGTCCAATAGCTAAGCAATTATTTTTTATTCAAAAGAGTAAACTACATCGCTGAAACATTAATTTATTGCTTTGCGTTACAAGAACCATGTCAGGAGCACTCATCTTAAACTCATTTTTACGAAATTGTAAAACATAAAAAAAATATTGTAAATAGTGCAAAAATGACGTTGTACTACAGATTTTCTATACGTGGCACAATATATTTCTGAAGCTACGTAACTACGTGGTATTGCTGTTTCGGTTACTTAAGATTTACGATCCTTTAAGGCATGTTGTTCCGACTCAGGATTTACGAATTTCTCTCATGCGTTGTACACATAGCGTGTTTTCGTATCGCGGATTTTGAACGCACTTCTTTACGCTCCCAGCCGTAAATCTTTCCCGAAGTTTGCATAAATGTGAAATTGAAATAAATACATTTAATGTTTCGTAAATTGTGTATTAGCGGTGCGGGCGGCGGCCACTTAACGTCTCGGAGTCCGCGGCGGCCGAAGACGGACGAGCCGGCGCGCGCCGACAGGTGACCACCAGATATATCCAACACGACACATAAAAAATAGCTCTGCAGCGCTTGCGGTGAAATCGTTATTAATTCCGTGACGGCGTGACATACGACAGTCGGCACACGCGCCGGCCCCGCGCAGCGGACGGGCGCGCGCCGCAAGCCACGGACCGGCCGCCGATCCGACCGGCGCTAGGCACGGCGCACACCGACACCGACCTGTCCAATTCCAAATATCAACGCGACTCTTTACATTCGATGCCCACATGGGTACGACTCCACACCCTGCCGACCTATTTGAGTGCAGGTCGCTTCTGGCGATCTAAATGCTTATGATGATTGTGGCTGCAGCGTTTCTGTAACAAGGGTATTTAAGTTCACTAGATTTACCACTCCATCAAGTGGATTATATTTATATCTCCTATTTTATGCGTCCGCACATTAAATACACCAACATAGTAAAAAAAATCAGGTATGACAGTGAAATATTGTCATAGATCTGAAAAAAAATCTACTCAGCATTTTTATGATGCCCGAAAAGCCCGAGAAACATTTTTACTAAAAGGTTTTTCATAACAGGAAGACGTTGTTAGGCGAGCGTTTTTCTATCATGAAGTTAATATTTACTGAACTGTACTGTATTTACTAACGATTTCATTTTCGGTATATTTATGTTGATAAGGAATTAATTTTTTAATTGTTTTTTTTTTCTATGTTCTGTATTGAAATGTTCGATGATTTTTCCGAATCAATATTAACAATTAAAATAATTTTCAAATTAAAAATACTAAACGACTTCTTTCAAAAAAATGTTCTAAAAATTATTGATACATGGGTTGTATAAGCAAATATTTTCAATATTTATTTTGTTGTAAAAAAGACGGCTACCTAATTTTTATTTCTAAACATAGCTGTAGTCTTGCGGAGTACTTTGAAGACTTCGTAAGCGTCCCGCTCGATTCCACTTAGGATACAGGTCTTGAGGAAACGTGATCATTCTGAAATGCGTCTGTCCGGCTCGGCCTCGGCCGGCGCGCCCGGGGCGCTCGCGGCCGAGGTAAAAATACACCGACCATTGATTTGCTGCGTTTGTCCTCATTGTTGAAAACTCGCTAAGTCTCTCCGGCCGCCAGTACCGTACGGAGTGGCACCATGAAGTCGGGTAGGGTCAGTCTTGAAAAGGTGTCGTGTCGCATTTCGAACATAATGTTATAAACATGTGAAATGAGGATGTTATTGGGTTTCAATTTGATATTTAGTACGGCGATGAATCGGGACATGTGGAACGTACGTATAGGCAGAAATACAATAATCTGAAGACTTATTAGGAAAGCCTACAAGAAACCGAGACAAAATTTTATAATTCATGAGGTGCGATTTTCTGAATTGATCGTCTATGCAACTTTTTGGTTAGTATTAACTAAAATACGACTCTTTCGGAGAATGCTATACGAATTATAAAAAAATCAAGTTTCCATATCGCTAACGGCACAGCAGTCCCTGACGCGGCCGACAGGTGGTTTAGATAGCCAAATGGTATAGTGATCTACGGCCGTTTAACGCGCGGCGCGCGGTACCGACGCTGCTAGATATTTTTAAGACTAAATGAGATGACATTGTTACTTCATCGCAGTAGCGCGTGATAGTGGGAGTCAATGACACGATTTTCGAAGTGAAAATTTCTTTAGACGTATTGGGCATTTTTGAGACAAAAAACAATTGAACTCGCGTCACTATTACCGTTACCGTAACCGACACCTCTGTATAAGTATGTATTGGCCCCGTTTACATGACGTTTCACGAGAGTTGAGTTTGGGTTGACATACATTGATAAGATAACTATATATAATGTAAACATATATCATATACATACGTACAACGTAGATATATATTCATGTCCGAACTTTTCGTATTGTATTTGTAAATTTACGTTTTACGCAATAAATTGCAATTTTTGTATGTAAAATAAGGTACATTATTTTTTATATAAAATAGCACATTAAATTAAAATTGTAGTATAATTTCTGTAGTAGTTTATAATAATGAATAAGAAAACTTTATTAATAAGCATTTCCTGCACAATAAAATATTTCCTGAGTATTCAAAAATTACACGTAATGTTCAAGTTTTTACTTCTGTCGGAACTCCCAGAGTGCCATTGTTTTTTTTTATACGAGCTCATGTTTGAGAACTTTATTATATTTCATACCGCATTATCCAATATAGCTATGATCGAACAGAATTCGCTACAAAATCCTTATAAACGCGCTAAATAGCCAAAATTGTACTGTGTTAAGTTACTTATAAAAGTTTTCGGAAACGCTACCAGCGTTAAACTTATTCCTAAGTAAAGAAGTCTCCGGTGCCCGCTTTTCATCATAGTAAGTCGAATTCGGTCTCATTTCATTTTCTTATTTATAAGTGTATTTGTGTTTATTTCGGATCACAGTCGTCAAGACGAGGAAATGGGACTATCGCCACTCGCGTCATCGCTTACTGCCGGTAATTCATATTTTATGTGAACGGATTTGCCGACGTTAAAACAATTACGAACCGCCGGTCGCGAGCACTGGCCGGGCTCGCGTCCGTTTTCAAAACCGGCCCGCGCCGCCGCCCGCGCCGTGAGCCGCATTCGAAATCATAATTTATATTCGGAGAGTAAATTTCTCGCCGGCCGTACGTCATGGGAACTCTTAGTAAACAGCGCGCGTGAAATACCGCCGGTGTTAAATATTGCCGCAGGAACCATATATCAGGGACGCGGTTCGCTCCTCGCGCCGCGGGCCTCGGCGCGGCGGTCGCGCGCGCATCGCGGGCGCGGCCGCGTCGCTGGTCTAGTCGAGGAGTTCATTTACTGCGATAAATAGTTATTCGTCTCCTAAAAATATAAGCGATAGCTCATTCGATCGGAATAGCATGTAGAAAAACACGTTTTTTTTTTTATTCCTCCTGCCGATAAAGATTACAATTGTCATTAACAAAAAACTAAATAAAACTAAAGAGGTCTAGTTTTTAGACTTAGTTTTTAGAATATTAAAATTCTTTCTAAAAATAATTAAAAATGTTTTTTTACTACTTATATACACATTGTTGTTTATAACATTTTCTTTATTTAATAAAAATATACCAAAAGTAAGAATTTGTTTTTAAAATATGTAAATTTAATAAACGATTAAATTGTTAAAGCATTTTTTTGAATCATGTTTTTAACATCATCATATGATAAATAAAATCAAAAATATTTCATTAATCTATTTGTTTACAAAAATAATTATAAAGAAATGACATCAAATGCAAAAAAAAAATCATAGCAACTATGTTTTGATTTTTTGTTTTGGTTAATATTAAATATTCGTAACTGACAATATTACTTTTAAAAAGTTTTATGATGTGATCTTTTTCAGTACGTTGATAAAAAGGGCTCCAACAAATAAAGTAAATAAGTCAATTATTAATCTTTTATGTCGCCTGTTGTGAAAACGCAGAACGGTAAAAAAAATAGTTAGTTAATAATTAATTGACTTTTTGAAAGTTGGAACAAAGATTTTTTTTCAACTGGACAATATTTTTTGAAGTATTTACATGACATATGATTTTTTTTAATTAATAATTTAATAAATTAATAATTTAAAAAATTAATAATTTAAAAAAATGTATATGCGCTATACTTTCTACAGAGGCGGCACGCGCATGTCGTTGCGTGAGAGTCTATTTTAAATGTTAAATTAAAATTATAAATATTAGAGCTAGAGTTCCGGAATTTAAAGTTTTTCATTGAAAATTTTCTGCCTGTTTAGGACAATTATAATATTTACCCTTGGAGCCTTTTAACAACGTACTGAAAAAGATCACATCATAAATCTTTTTAAAAGTAATATTGTCAGATACGAATATTTAATATTAACCAAAAAAAAAATCAAAATATAGTTGCTAAGATTTTTTTTTGCATTTGATGTCATTTCTTTATAATTATTTTTATAAACAAATAGATTAATGAAATATTTTTGATTTTTTTTATCATATGATTATGTTAAAAACATGATTCAAAAAAAAATGCTTTAACAATTTAATCGTTTATTAAATTTACATATTTTAAAATCAAATGCTTACTTTTGGTATATTTTTATTAAATAAAGAAAATGTCATAAACAACCATGTGTATATAAGTAGTAAAAAACATTTTTAATGATTTTTAGAATTCTAAAATTCTAGAGAACTTTAAAATTCTAAAAACTAAGTCAAAAAACTAGACCCATTTAGTTTATTGTTAATGACAATTGTAATCTTTATCGGCAGGAGGAATAAAAAAAAACGTGTTTTTCTACATTCTATTCCGTTCGAATGAAGTGTACCTCATATTTTGAGGAGACGAATAATTATTTTTTGTAGGAAATGAACTTCTCAACTAAACTATAACGGCTCGGACAAATGTAAGTTAAAGAACTGAATTCTTTGCTTGCAACATTAAGTGTTTTTTTCATCTTAAAACCTAAAAAATCGTAACCAACCTATAAGCATCTGTTTTGGCTCTCGGTTTCTATTTTATTATTTATTTTCAGTGACTGTTTCAAAACCCAAATGATATCTTTTGACAATCGTATTTTTAAGAGAATTTGCTAAAATAATAAAAATAATGGATTATTAACTGACTGATTAGGTTCATCGGTCTTAAACATTAAATTAGCGATCAAAAGGTTCATTCAAATGTCCCCGTTATTCGTCGCCGACGCTTTATTTTATTTTTTTGATAACGACGCTATGCCTCATAAATATTTAACGAGCTAGTGCGTGCGACTATTTTTGATAAAACTGCGTCAATATGTTCAGCAAAACGTTGGCTAGAAATTAGTTTCTTAAAAGTAAATAAATAATTTCAAATTACTAATACTGTTGTGTTAAAATCGTAATGTTGATAACACAACTAAAACAGTTTCAGTCGCTTGCCTAGTGCTAATGTTAATGTTGATAGTTTATGGTTTAATATTCACTTCTTAGATCAGGCTATTTGATCATCAACTCAATCTTTTTAAGTCAAGTCCTTAAAGTAAAATACAAGGTCATACACATTGTATAAGCAATTTTCCAACAAATTGACTGATTATTTTATTAAATTAATCAACTTAATTGTCTAATGAAACTACATTTAATATTGCAAAATCATTTGAAATAAATTAATATGATTGAGAGATAGAAATTTATTTACATTGTTTTGGTACTTCTAAACGAGTCAACTGATTATGAACATATTTTAAAATTTTCATAAAAGTTACAAACACTCCTAAACTTTTAATCACGTATAATTTCTTAGGAACTTGTCCTCGATTGCTTATGTGAATTTTAAATAATCTCAAAAACTCATTTCTTTCATTTATATTTATTTTCGAACTACTAAATTATTAAACTTAATCATTTACGAAATTCAATTAGTTTCAATATTTAAAAAAAATTGTATATCACCATGAAACTATTAAAATCTTTAATTTAATCGAAGAATAATGTTGAAGAATCATTTTAAGCAATTCTTACTTTATAAATAAACCAATACAAAGAAATCAATTGATGAAGATCGAATTTACGTTTTAAAAGAATTTTACATATTTCGACTGTTCGCTCCGTCGGTTGACTACATATTGAGTAACCTCCAGATCAGTAAGCGGGAAATGAGTTCTCGGAGAAAATATATAAGTAAATATTGTATATTCTACAGCTTGAAAAGTGAATACACACATAGATAAAAGTATATGTGCGTGTAGAATTTCGAGTTCTTTGAACCTTGACGCAGCGGGAAGATTTGAGGTGTGCCATAGAAACAACCGATTATATTTTTCTAAGCACGCACACACCTACCACTTAAACATTGCAAGCTGTTATCGCAGAGATCACACGCCGATACGTCCGAGCGGGTATTTCATCTTGACCCGGGTGCCGGCTATCAACAGTTCCACTGAGAGTTAAGCCGGTACCCTTGAAATCGAATAAACCTGCCATTCTACCAGCTCGGTAACTAATGAACACTTTTCCTTATGAATGATAGGGATCCTATTACAGCAACGTATTTGCGATTACTTCTAAAGTATTATTACTTCGCATCGATAAAATATAGTCTTGAATAAGCTTTAGTAATAATGATTTTCAAATAATTTAAGTATACCATTCTCCTGATATAAAATAAAGGTTTCTTATGTAACATCTAAAATAGTTTTTCCCGTATTTTTTAAACTCTTATCACCACTTAATTTCAATTTGTTCATCAAACTTGTCAAAAATAGCTTCGAAAGACAAACAGACAAACAGAAGGTCAGACAAACAAATAACAAACGGAAGTGACTCCTTATGTGTTGTGTTTTATCCAGTTTAGTTCTTTGATCTTAAAATGAAAAGCCAGCAAGAAAATTATTTATTTTCCTTCGTGATGTCGCCTCGTTTCGCTCAGAAAATATAAACTCAATATAAGACGAGACCGTTTAAGCAAAACCAATCCAATAGGATGTGCGAATTGATTCGAGCGCCCCGGCGCGGCGTGCGCCCCCGGATAAGTTTTGATCGATGTTATATTCAAAGCGAGCAAAGTCAATACGCGTAACGTATCGGGCCTCGGCGCGCCGCGATATTGCCATATTTCGCACACAAACACCGCGGAGGTGGCCGGTTCGATTCCCGCGCTATCGCGCGGTGACCGCTGGCCGGGCTTACATGCGGATCTGCGTACGAAAACGAAATTTAGGAGTTTGCTACGTATTTGTATCGATGTCTGTCAAAACATGAAGCACCTAATTAGGAATGAGCTTTGAGTATAATTTTGCAATTTTTATTTTACATTTTTAAAACATTTTTTGTGTATATTGAAAATCATGTGTAATTTTAGAATGAAGTATAATGACTGCTGTGAAATAAATCGTAATAAAAACCATCTCTTTGAATGATGTAACACCTGATATATGTTAAATCAAATCATTTTGGATAATTTTGGATCAGTGATAACAAATTACTTTTATAAAATTTATTGGTATAAAAAATAACAGTTACAATTACCGAAGATATTCTCTCCATTAACCATAAAGTAGAACCGTACCGGCAACAATCACACAAAATTCTCAAAACCGAAAATAAATAGAAGAAATCAATCTCATTGCGTAGAAGCAAATACTGTATTCCCTTAATCATATGATTTTTCTCAGTACAAAATGAAGATATTTTTAAAATAAAGAATGTTTTCTACTAATATTTTACACATATAAAATTATTTTTAACATGATTAATAGTATCATAAGATGTATATTATTCATAAATTTGCCTAAGTACAATATAATGTATGTTTTGTTTTAATTTATAATTGATATTTTAAATACATTTTATTTACAAGATATAATTAAAGCAATCAAAGGATGATCAATTGAAGCATTTTAATTATTCTTTTTTATTTATATAAAATGAACTTTTAAGTTTAATTTAAGAGAATAACTGGTATTTTGATCTATAGCATTCATGGCCAGGGTCAACCAGGATTTTGTAAACACCAATTAATAAGCGAGGATGTAAGTTACAAATCACATTCGCTGACGGTACAGTATGCTGAACTGTTTAAAAGCTCATTTGTGCCTGAATGGTGACAAGAATAAAATGAATATAATCTATGATATGGTATTTCTATTAACAATCGATCATTACCACAACGTATTTGACATGAAATCATTCACATTGTATTTATATTAAAACATATTTCTTTCGTCAATGAAGATCTTTTTTATGTGTAATTACGTAATATGAGTGTACTTCTAACTCATCCTAAGACAAAAAAAAAATAATAAAATTAATAAACGTAACCAGGTAAAACGGTGTTGGCATGTAAACGCTGCATTAGGGCGGTAACCGCTGACCGATGGCCGGTCAAAGTTATGTTTTCGTTTTCATAGGTCGGCCGCGCCGCGCTCCCCGCGCCCGCCCCCCGTCCCCCGTTGTCCTTCTTCCTGGAGAGTTTCCTGAACCTACTGCCGGAGCGAGGGGACGGTCAGACTTTTCTTGAAATAATATTCAGATTTATGTACGTTTTCCTGTAAGGTCTACGCCGTCATTTCGTTTGCTTTTCTGCATTGCTGGAATACATTTACATATGATCACGAAACCGGTACTCGTATATCGACCGATTTATTATCAAGGGAGAATTTTCTCGTTCATCATTTTAAAAAAATTCGATTTCGGGACTAGTAAAGCATTAGCAGATCGATTTAAAAATCAGCACTAGGTAAACGCAACTATTGTATTAATACTGTCCAAAAAATAGTTGTAATAACATAGTTTAGAAATAGTACAATCCGAATGCGTACAATAAATATCTCTATCACGCTAACCATATTTGTGCCCACGTTTATAACCTATAAAAACATTCAAGCCTCGCGTGAAATTAGTTACCGACTCCCTTCCTCGAAGCGCCACCTCCGATTGATGTTGATTTTCCCAATGAAAACATATAAACAAGGGCTCCGGCGCCGCTCGCGCCGCGTGGGCCGCGGGGCGCGGGGCGCGGGGGCACGGCGGAAAACCGCGCAGTCGCGAGCGCGCGCAGCGCCGGCTCCACCTTTGAGTCGAGACAGTACCTAGCATTTTAATTGAATGTTTGTACTGCCGCTGCTACTGAAAATGGTGTGGTCCGGTGTCGTTCTTTCCGATTTTCTCTATGACTTAAACTCGAATTAAGATTCTTGTGACGTATAAAACATCGTTAGGTTTTTATTGTAATTGTATTATAGAAAATTATGTGGTTATAATTTGTCGATATATTTATATGCATTTAAAAGCTTTAAAACTATAAATAAGTTTTATTTTTTTATGCCCTTTTTTACAGGATGTATGGCGTTATTGATATTACTAATTATTTAGTGTACAAAAAAATTGAGAATTTTGATGTTGGAAGATTATTCAATATTTTGTGGAAAGATATTATATGTAATACATATAATATTTTTATGTAGATTAAATTACATTACATGTAAATTCCACAAAATCATATTTTTGTAAGTGCTTCACTCGAGTGGATTACCCTTGAATTGGCCTCTTTGGACGCTATCTAGACTTTACTTAATATCTCTTTACATCAGATGGTTAGCTAACTATAAGTGAGGTAATCATTCGAACTTCATTTAACATTGGCTTAACCTTCGGGCGTGCGCCCCGCGGTGCCGGGCGCCGGAGACGCACTCGGCGGCGACCTATTAACTCGACGCTTTAACCGGCAAAAGAACAAGATAAGAGTTTAAGTTGGGGCGGGCGGCGCGCTCCGACCTCATCCGGGGCCGCGGCTTACCCGGATTTAACTTCACGGACGCCGCCTTCGCGGCTCACATTCATTTAGCGGCGCTCGTGTCAGCCGGTGTCCTGTTTTGTTACGTATTTTGGTTAACTGAGCGGTGCTTTTCCGCATTTTCTTGAATGGTGGCTTAACCCCGTGCCGCCCGCGCGCCGTCGACCGGAGAACGATGTGCCGAAACCTTTTGTCCTTTTAGTATATCACAGAGGTCGAATCGCATAATATAAATATGTCATAAAAATTATTCAGACAGACGCAGAAAAAAATAAGCTAGCCATTCTTAATGGCATTTTCATTCTACGCAGGACTGTTTGGATTTGTTCTTGAAAATTTGAAATATGTTTTTTTTGCTTAAGATCTGCTTAGATCATATTTGAGTGCTATAATAATAACAAAACATGTTATTTATGATGTTCCACAAAAACCATAATGTGGATGTGATTCCAAGGATGAGTCAGCGTTTAACACAAAATTATTAATGTTTTCATGAAGATGACTATTATGTATTTGCAAATATTCTTACTTTTACATACATCACGCCCTGTAAAGTTGTGTTAAGCGCGACAATGGAAAATGTTATAGTGGTTTTATTTAAATAAAATCTTAATTGACTAGATCTTTCCCGTGGTTCCGTCCCTGATACTGAAGTCGACCCGAAGGCGGTGACCATGGCGCTCACCATTCTGACAACACTCTCAATTCCAAGTTTGGATTTAATCCAAATTTTGATGAAGATCGAAGTTAGGTTTAAATATTTGTGATTTAGATTCGATTTCGACTCTAATTCCAATTCCGATAGTAACATTATATATACATTTTTTTATGTTTTTATAGTTTTCACTATTATAAATATTTTTATATTACTATAAAGCAAAGAGAAATTTGCCATTGACCGGGCTAAAAGGTTTATGGAAGCAGTTAATTTATTTATTAGGAAAGTGCCTAATTTATATCTGTTGCGACTGTAACGTGTACTCGCTACTGACGTTTCGGTGTCTATCGAGTGAATTCGATCGCTTTTTAGCGATTATGAAATTGTATAGAGAACGGGATATTAATTAATAAATATTAATTTCTGTCTTTTTGTAACTTATAGTACTTATTATATGGTACGACACTGAGCCATCTTTAATTCTGAATTAGAACTTGGGGGAGTCGTTCAACAAATGAAGCAAATGATGAACATTGACAACGTTAAGCAAATTGTCTGCAACATAACACCCACTCGTGTTTAAGTCATCGCTGTTTGGTTAGTAGTACAAGTTTGTGGCAGTTCGTTCGGTCCACACTTTCCTTATTCGTATATTAATAGACGACTTTCGATTTGTCGGCGTCGATTTAATGCTTCTGTTTCAATTTATCTAATAAAATAAATGTAAAAATGGTCAACGAGTGCCCGACCATAAGTAGCTATTTTAAATAATGTCAGTTGAAAAGTTCCGTGAACTACTACAGTGTAATTTGATTTTCATATCGAAACTTAGGAAACGGAAAGAATGGAGTCGAGTGCCTCTCGTTTGCAGTAATGGAAGTACCGACGTCCGCCGAACAAGGTACGTGTCATTCTTTCTTAGGGTTTATTATTAGATTAGACGCGAAAAAATTGAGAATTTTGCTAAAGGATCGCTATACATATTCTAGTTACGTCATTAAAGCGGTAGACGGTAGGCCCGTAACAGGAGAGGAACGTTAAGAATGTGTTAATACTATATAAATAACAAACCGCGCCTTTCATTCAATCTGCTGGTGTCGGAGTGCAGCCGGCGAGGGCCGTGCGTGCTGGCTCACGGACGTGTTCTGCGAATGCCGATGGTGTGTGGAGAAAGCGCATTCGATCCACATAATTAAATATTTTGAATGCATAAATACCTTTAGAAAAAACGGTCTTAAAAGTTTTCCTTAAGTACTTGATTTAGTGTTTGCGCCAAATAAAAATATGTCAGACGCTGTTTAAAAGAATTTTCATAATTCGACATCGTTTTGTCTCAATACTTTGTTGAAACGCTAATTTATTGATTTCGGTTGTCTCTCATTGACTGTGATGTGCTTTACTTTTTTCATTTTATATTTTTAATTTATTTTATTTTAGCTGGTACCGTCCTCAAAAGCAATAAGTTATTTTAATATTTTAGACGCTTTATAAATATTTTAGAAAGCGGCTTTTTTTCAGAAATTTAACTTTTTTAATGCTTAGGTAATTTAATTTTGTTAACCGTCTAAATACTTATGTGATTGTTGAAATGGTATTTACTTTAGGGTACAGAAAGCGGTAAACAGATTTCTATCCCAAATTTTGCGGTAGCGCTAATAAATCACTCCGGAATCCTAAATTTTTAATTAAAGTGCAGTCACCCCCGCACTCACACTTTCGTCAGGTCGTCTTTAAATTAGTTGGTTTCCGAAACCAATGAGTTTTCGAATTTTCCAGCATCTCGCCAACAAGTGGTAGTACTTGAGTAACTAGTAGTAATGTAAGATGTTATACTATGTTTTTGTCCTTTTTTTCGTAAATCTTTAGTTCAGGTAACCTTTTTTCTTTTTTTTTCTAATAGGTCAAAAATTTCGAATATGATCGAATATAAAACGGCGGTTTACGTCATACAAAAATCTTGAAAAGGAATAGGATGGTCTGATTCAAAATAAAATAAATTATAAGTTCGACTACACGATGAACGAGCAAAGTCAGAAACTGTTGCGAAATTTAAGTTCATCTTCTAATTAACAATATTTCCAGTACTAATCAAATTTACTGTACTTATGGCATTACTGCTGAAAAGTTCCAACGTTCTGCGGCTTAGTTTCAAAATAAGGTTGTATTATCTCAATCGCTCTAGATATCTTATTTGATTTTGAGAAGTTTCCTGGTTTTCTTTGAAGTCCGAGATCTTACACCAATTAAATTAAAATGGGACCATCTTGGAGCTATAGTGAACTCAAAACAAAAGAAATAATTTCTATCAGTTCGTGAACAAAGCAGTTAACATGTGAACGTATATGATATTTTAAATCATTTAAAAATATGAATATCCATACGAATTAAGTATTGTGGCTAGATTTTTAAAGATATACTTTTAGCGTGTTATGAAAAACTGATGAGAGTGAGTTTTTATTGAGGTGACGCGAAATCGCAGTATAAAGTTGCTCGCAAGCGGTCTAGCGAGCAACTTCAGAGCACTAATAAGTGGCGTGTCAAACGTCGAGCTGAAGGAGTTGCCATTTATCAAAATATGGACGATACTACCGATGTCAGTACTCCAAATATGACTGTAAGGCAGGCAGAATTAGTAAGTTTAACAGTGATATCTGGCAATGAGTTTTGTATAGCTATATGCAAAATGGAAAAATGCAATAAAATAAACATGACATATTCTATTTTTTACTTAATAATAATTTTGAATGAAAAGATAAAATTGATATTCTACTTTGTATAAGAAAATAAATATTAATTTATATAATTTTAAAATATAAATTGAACTTTATCAAACGTACCGACTATCCCACTCCAGTCCTTTTATTATTCTCATCCGCGTATGTAAGTAAACGCACGGTGTTTTATTTAAGATTTAATGATCAGGAGTCATTTAATCTTAAATAGAAAAAGTAAGCTGATATTTTATTTAAGAAATTAATTAAAATTTAGAAACTTTGTTACTGTCTTTATTAAAATATCAGATCATTTAAATAAGGTTACAGTTCTTATTAAATGTGGTTTAATCACATTTCGTTTTATACATATTTGAATAATTATATACATTGTAGATTTAGTATCGGGCAGAATAAAGAGGAAGAGAAGCAATATTAATTTAGCTGTAAGCCGGAGCAGGACACCCTTTTTAAATAAATCTCAATAAAGCCCAAATAAGACAGTTTTAATGAACATCTTGCGGGAAGTGGTTCGGGTTTGATCTTTACAAATTACCTTCTTATGCGGCGACGCTTGTTACGGCGCGCGCCGCCCGGGAATTAATGTCTGTCACGCAGATAATTAAAAGTATACCTAGATTACGCCAAATTGGATGGCTCGCTTGATAAGTCGACGAGTACCTATGCCGGAAAATCAATACCTAAACTCAAAGCTTGCATTGTTTTGATTCAAACCGGTGATCGAATAACTCATACAATAATTTTTTACTTGCGGTTATTTCCTACGTATTACGTGTGTTAGAAATTTGATGTTTTATCTATCCAGTATGGAACTAATATTTGTTGAAATTTTTTTGAAAAATTGGAAATATGTTACGATGGAAAAATAAGGATAAAATGTTTTACTTTAGAATACACGCTTTCATAATAAAGTTAGTACTGCACTAAAAAACAAAAGATATTTATCGATCCTGTTGTTTCTGTCTTTTACACTCAAATATTATACATTGACATAAACTCGGTTTAGACTCGGTTCTTTCAGGGTAGAGAGAGAACACACTGGATAGTTATTTTACACTTATTAGTACAGAACCTACCTATTTATTAAACCATATTTTTTAGTTTTTTAAGCTTTTCATTTGCTTTTTTACTTTTTTAGAAATTACTTTTTAAAAAAATTTCGCCATTTACGAACTTTTTGTAGATTTAATGGTGGGCCACTTGCATATAAAATCAAAATTACTGTTTTAGGCCAGTCACATTGTATATTAAAAACGTAAAACGTGATGTAATTCTAAATTTTTAGCATGTTATTTGTACCCATTAGAGTAGCGTGAAACTATAGTTTGCAAGAAAAAAAAAGTTGTACTAGCTGCGTTATGCGTAAGAAACCCCAAATATAAATTTTTGGATTTTTTTTTCTTTTTGTATTTTATCTCACGAACTATGCGTTTTTTTTTTGTTATTTCATAATGTTATTTTCATAGTTTATTAATTTTGTGACAATTTGAGTCCACCCACAGTTCCATATATCTAATAAATTATGAGATACAACACTTTAAAATTTGACACTTAAAAAATCTTGATACTCCTAAATGGACTGGCATCTACGCGGACAATGAGAAAAGTCACAGGAGTGGATTAGACTCTCTGTTTTCCTCTACATGTTTAAATCACGGAGAGCTATCTTTCACCCCTGGATTAGTAAGTACTATTTGTACACGCCTTCTCCGGTTGCGACACTACTTCTGCCCTTTTCTGGAATGGAAAGATGAAGATTTTGGTCGTTCTTCAAAAACACCCCGAAAGGATAGATGTGGCTACCATATTCCTGCAACCCGAAGCTACTCCACTCATGGAGAAATAGCTTCTGTCGGAAATAAACTCTTTGTGGCTATGTATGGTGGAGGAGTTACAAGCACTTTTACTCTCTCCGTTATGAAATCTTCGTGAGATCAGCTGCTAATGCCAAAATCCACTTGGCTCGTCTTCTCCCAACTAAAAAAGCTGCAGTTCAACATGCACATCGCCAGTCCAAAAGCGGTTGGGAGTAGACAAAGATCCAACTAATTGGGGATGGACCAGTAACCAGCAGAAGCTTCTTCCAGTAAGACTCAGCTCCTCAAACTCTCCATCATTTTCTATTATGCAAGCGGCACAAAGAGTGCACTGGACGAGGTTGCACATGTCAGAAAGCAGGGCTAAAGTGCTCTACTATCTGTTATTTCTGCAGAGGCAAGTTATGCCAAAATATCACCACTTGAAATAGACGATTTCGTCAGCAAAGAATATATCAAGCCTTTGGAGATATTTTCTCAAAAAGAGTTTTCTCAATAAGATGATCAATTAATGGGAACCTCAAAAAACGTAATATTTAATTTTTTGTAAGATTCTTATGTTTTGTAATGTAATCAATATTAACAGACCTAACAACTTTTATCTTGCTTTTCTTTACTTCTAATGGCTACAATTTGATGTCATAAGTATTTAGGTTAAATCCATATAGTAAAAATTATACTTTCACCTTTTTAATTTTCGCAGCTATTACAAAGTAACTATGAAATCCTTTTTTATGTTGTATTGTGATAGGTGAATATGTATATTAGAAATTAATTTCTTATAATTTTTCTCATAAGATGAGCGTCTGTGACACTTAACTATAACGAGAGAAAATTTAAAAAATCATTTTTTTTAAATGCCTATTTTTAATGTGTTATATCTCGTAAGTTATTAAACGTACATAGCTCTGGGAGTGCTCGATTTCTTACAATTTTAATACACTTTATAAATGATATATGAAATAATTTAAAAGAGGCATAGTCTGTGAGACAAAATACAAAAAGCAAAAAAATGCCGAAAATTTTGCAGTTTTTCACGCAAAAGGCAGCTAGCACAACTTTTTTTTAGCTTGCAAAATATAATTTCACGCTTCCCAATGAATTCAAATACCATACCAAAAATTTAACTTTACATCATGTTTTGCGTCTTTTAGGTTTTTTTTGTAAAACTTGACTGGCTTATTTTCACATATTGTATCATCGTGGAATTCTCATACTTTTTAAACACAATCATTGGAATCACTTTAAGAGATTTTACGTGTATCTCAATGCCATGATGATAAGAATAATAATAATTATTATTTTGACATTGATTTTATATAAAATTCGATAAATTTGTGGTATTTTATCACACTTTATTGTGATTTGATGATTCTTTTTAAATTTAAAATGTGTAATAATTCAAAATAAACTCACAACTTTTACATTGATGATTTTTGCATATTTTTGTTGCTTCACAGACATCCATCAATCTTTCCATGCAAGTTCGTTGGTTGTGGCTACTTAAAATTTGATTTTTTTTATAATATGCCACCAATTTGGTCTGCACAGGATTTCCTAGGGAGACCCTTGCCGAACTTTCCATCACGCACATTCATTGTATAAATAAGTTTTGTCAGACTACTTTCATTCATCCTTTAGAGATGGCGAAACTACCCATCATACCTCTTTTGCGGTGGTTTCGCCATCTGCTCTATTCTCTACATCTTCCTTTATACCACACCGCTTTCTGACATTACTGTTACTACATCTATCTTTCAGAGACACTCCACGCATATTACGCAGAGATTTATCTCCAGCACATAGAATATATTTTGTTTTTCTTCTGCCACAGGCAGCTTTCATTATCATACATAAGCGTAGGAACCAGGATTATGAATAGCCAAACGCTCTTGTCATGAGACATATTTACTATTTATAAAAGCAAGCAAAGCCCCATCCACTTTATTTTTCGTATACACTCTCCTTTTGATATGTTTATCAAGTTTACCATGATTTTTAAACAGACTGCCTGAGTATACAAACTTTTTCACTTGTTCGACACTATCACTTTCCATATATATATAAATATATATATATCGCATTCAGTCGTGCTTACTCTTCTTTCAAACACCATTTCCTTAGTCTTCCTGACACTTACTTTCATACCTCTATTCTTAACACAATCATTTATTTTAATTACCATCTTATGCAACTCGTACGCCGACGGTACAAGGATTACTTGTTCGCCGGCGTACATGAGGCATTTGACAGACAACTTATTCATTCTTGCGCCAAATCTAAATCAATATGGCACATTTTGAGAGGACAATCAAAGACTAAGTGCTCAATTATAAGTTTTTTTGCATTTGTTAAACACTTACCCAAGACAATTTACCGATGGCCATATTGATAAATATGAGTTCCCTATGAAAGAATGGATAAACAAATTACATATTATGATAAGTGAAATTGATTAATTCAATACTATTACATTTAATACATTTCGGAACGTTTTATCCAATTACACTGCACATTCTACGATTCAATGAACAGATGTTTGTTTATTCAACAATTTTGTTTAAACATATAATTAATATAGTGAAATACGCTTCTATTTAGTACTGCATTACATCTAAACCAAACACTGCAGCTGTAATATGCGTTTGCCAATATGCGTTTCTTTGCAATCTTTCCGCAATACCTGTTAACGTTTCAACTTAATAATTTAAAGTAGTTATAAAAAAAATTACATTTTGATAATAAGTAAGACGGTAAAAAGAACTTTGATTAACTGTTATGTGGTTGAAAGGTCATTCAAATAATAGAACAAGTTCTGTAATTTGTTTATACGAAACGATGCAAAACATTGTTAGAATCGAGGTTTTTGATCTTGTCAATACTTTTGAAGACGGTGGCTGTTGAGAGTCCTTCAGAGAATTCAGAGTACTTCTTATTTACTTTTCTCCGATATACTCCAATTCTTTTATATCGTTTCCATTTATTTAAATCCACTTTTTAGTAATTTCCCATTAGCCAAACATATATTTATTATAAATTATTATGCGATATCTTACTAAAAAAATCCGTTAGACCATTTTAACATAAATTAACATGCTTTTACTTTTACATATAACTTAGACAAGACAAATTACACTTATTACTTGTTGGGTGTATAGCAGTTTCTTATAAAAGTTTTATAAGAGTAATAAATAGCCTAACAAAACATTTACTATAAACTCTACTAATGACGATAGGTCTTATAAGACGTGGGTGTATAAAATGCAATTGTATATATAATCTTTGTTCTGATAATTTATAAAAAAATCATATATATGTCTTTAAGATTTAATGATGAGCTTTAAGAGTCCTTTAGCACAAAATGTCTTACAACATATATTTGGAAGATGTACCATCTTAGGCGTCTTATGATCATTTTATAAGAGTTTTACTGTTATAAAGAATATTCTTGATGTAACTTTGCTAGCAAAGTTAGCTATCCCAGCTAGCTGGGATATTATTCCGTTAAAGAGTTCCTCTGTCGGTAATTTACATATATTATAAAATTAAATTTATTGAGTTTTGTAAAAAACTGACTTATGTATTATATTACTTTCTAGACCTACCTCATTTTGTGGCTGTTTCTAGTTATTTAAAAAAAAAACGTGTTTTCCTATAAATTAAGTTATAAATATTAATAGCAATATAAGTTAATTACAATAATACTGTTTAACCTCCTGTACTGTAATACAGTGACATCTATACTATAAGAACATTGCAAATTTTGCAAATCGTACAGATGACAAATACTTCGTTAATATATTTTTTCTACTTACAGTTTTAAACATATAACATAAATACACAGTGTTTGAACTCTGTAAAGAAAAGCGAACTACCCTGTCGACGCGAAACCTATGCGGTATAGCACTTAAGGCTAGTTGGGCGGCGGCCGCCCGTGGTGCGCGCTGGGCGCCCATATCCTCATAATCTCATTTTATACTTAAACCACCTTTTGTTCTTCACGCAATATCCGAACAAGAATTTTAATCAAGCAAATATTGTGTTGGATTCGAAATCAAAGATATCATTAGATTATCTATCGGCTTTGGATAATTTAATGATTGGATACATTCCGTTTTGATAATATTTAAGCTATAGTTACACATCCCTGTTTGACAAGGATGTACAGCTTCACCGTGGCTATTCAACCCATTCATGGATAGCTGTCTGTTTGTGATGGCTTGAAAGAGTATGACTGTGGACTAAGGATGGATGAGCTATCTGTTAAATACCTCCAGTACGTCGACTGCCAATTAATCCTTGCGCCGTCAGCGTCCGGACTGTAGCAGATGGTAAATAAAATGAATGGTTCTATTAAGAAAAGGGGTATAAAATTCTTAGACTAAAATGATGGTGTTTGAAAGGGGCAGAAGCACTTTTCACTGATTGAAAAGTGGTGAGAAGAAGGGAAGAAGATGAGAATGTCGAACAAGTGAAAGAGTTTGTGTAGTAAGTGTAGTTTGGGTAGACTGTTCATAAATGATGGTAAACAAGATAGAAATATCAGAAGTAGAGTGAAGGCGGGAAACAAAGTAAAGGGAACCTTGTTTGCTATTATAAATATAAAAGCATCTCACGACAAGTTCGTTTGGCTATCCATAGTGGGGTCCTGATCCCTACACTTATGTATTGTAGTGAAAGCTGGGTATGGTAGAACTAAAATGAAAGCGGGATCAATACAGTACAGATTCGAACACTGTGTAGTATGTGTGGACTGTCTCTGAAAGATATATGTAGAGACAGTGATGTTAGAAAGCGGTGTGGTTTAAAGGAAGATGTAGTGACTAGAGTAGATCGTGCCAAGTGGAAATTTGTAGTCTCTGCCTACCCTTTTGAAAAATAAGCGTGAATTTATAATAAATATGAACTCACAACTATTTTCCCATAATATAAAATTATTATTATTATTATTTAAAGTTACATCACAAATTGTTACGAGGAAATGAGAGCCTAAATTAATTTATCAAATGGTCTAAATATTTGCTTTGGTCTCTAGGCTCTGTATGTCGCTTGAACACTAAGTTCCAGCTCCATTCCCATAGTCCACTTCCGATTCCGAACTCGTTTTTTATAAGACAATGCGTCTGCATGTTTTGTGGTATGGTGTGTTCCTTGGAAATTACTTGACAATGTTTATGATCAAGTCAATTAAATTAAGTAAGGTCCTTTATAAGCTTGAAGGTAATCGACGTTGCAGTTTGAACCCTATGAAAGATCGTTCGACTTCACATTTTTGTCACTCTATTGCAGGGTCACACAATTTCATATTAATACACTCTTTCACAAAATTTCATACTGGTTGAAATTAAAAAGTAAAGCTGCTCAATATCGTACCACCGTGTATGCTCATATAGAAGCTAGAGTCGCATCTGTTTGATGAATTCAATTCTCCTGGCAAGTTAGTGGATGTGATTTTCTGACTTTTACGGATAATCTTCTTTGTAAGCACAAAACGTACGTAAAAATACCATACTGATTATATTGGCGACTCAGGCAAATCATTTTTTTAGCACTTGCTTACGTATTAAATATCTGCAATTCTCTGGAGTAAATATTGGACTGATGAGGATTCGTAGTAAAAAATTGGATTAGAGAGTTAGCGGTGGGGTTGCGTTTGAATGTTGCATGTTGCATGCAAGCGTTCATTTAGATCAACTTTCGTCCAATCCTTAAAAAAATAAACTGGTTTTAAATATATATATATATATATATATATCATTCATTTAATTGATCTAGATTTATTGCATTGATCAATTTAAATTTGTACTAAATATTACAGTTGAAAAACCTTAAGGCATACGGAAAAAAAATTGTTACGACACTTAAGCGAGCACTCATGCATACATATGCAGTTATAAGGAAACGTTGCTGAAAACAGTCATAGATAGCTTCTCAGAATATCAAAACATCAACATCAGACATCAAAAATCATTTTAATTTTTGAAAATAAAGCTGAATACGACTTTTTTTCTGAAAATTTTGATTTTTCTCAGCTAAAGTCATAAATATCATATTGTATATAACTCAAAGTATTTTATTTAGTTGTCCTCATAAACTATTTAGTTGCGTATGCGATAATATCATGGCATTAATATTGGAATTCTATATGTCTCTCATAGATACTTTTGCCCTTTTATAAATGGACGACATGAGTCGCATGCGTGGCAAAGTGAAATTCTCATTGTACTAGTACCTCGAAGAGGTTAAATACGACAGTCGGTGAAAGGGCACCGCGTCCGGTAATCGTAAATATAAGAAATATTCTCTCAAAGTAGTCCCGCTGCGGTGGAGCTTCCGCGGCTCTAATTTGTATAGGTCGGGGGCGCCGGGCCGGCCGCGCGCCCGTAATCGGATTGCCCCGACTTGACCCACTTGCGGCACTCCACACTCCTGCCTTGGGAACGTCTTCCTTAGATTTTTTTTTAGTTTTGTGTATGTATATGGAAAAAATGCAGAATTCCGGTGCTACAGCCGTCGCTCGCTTGCCTAACTTGCCATAGAAATGAGAGCTTTTGTAGCAATGAAAGATCATTCAAAAAGTCAAATTACGTGTCAAAGTTATTTGTGATACTTCATTTCGGTTGTTCACGCCGCTCGCCTCGTCCTTCCCTACTGCCTCTAAAGTGTCGCGCGGCGCGCAAACACGCAGCGGGACGACCGTTCCGGCCGCGGCGACGCACATAAACATCGTAGAGGTGCTTACATAAAACAGTGGGGCACGGTGTTACCAAACGGAGTTTTCATATTTTAGACTGCGGGGGGCGCTACTGCGGGGCCTCCAGATTATTAATGACCCAAGGCAGCTGCCAACTGAACCTTTAACGATATGAGCTCTTGTTCCTGATACTTGCAAAAAAATTCATTTCTACAATACAAAGGTGTGGCATTATATTTACTTGTTTCTTGTTATTTCTATTTTCATTTAATTATATTTATTTAGTAAATTAATATTTGTGAAATAATTTAAAGATTGAAGCGCTCACTTCATAAATTGGAAAAATAATTATTTTGGTTTTTTACGGTTTTCAACAACAACATTTACCGAATGATTAATTGAATAGTGAAATTCGATTCTATATTTTAGTAAGACCGTTTACATCTCTTCAAAATTATTGCCCCATCAAGAAACTTAAAAGTAATCTAGAAAAGCATTTTCAAAATTTTTTTAATGGCCATATCTTGTGAACGAAACATCGGATTTTGATTAGCTTTGCGAGATATAATGCAGTTTTTTCCAATATGAAAAATGAGGGCTGGCTGTGTGAAAGAAATCAATATGTTAAAAATTTAAAATATTTTGAAAAACGACTATTTATTAAACTTTTGTTCGGCGATAGCTTTTGAACGAATCAACTGATTCTGATCTGATTTGTAACATTGTTGACATATCTTTTAGGGTTCCGTACCTCAAAAGGAAAAACGGAACTCTTATTGGATCACTTTGTTTCCCGTTCGTCCATCGGTCTGTCAAGACCCTTAATCTGGGGAACACGTGGAGGTATCCAATTGAAATTGAAACCATATACTCAAGTTTACAATCCCTTTAAGTTGTGAAAATATCAAACTTCTAAGTTAATGGGAAAAAAGATACGACAGTATATGCCCCAAAAAACGTATATTTTGACACTCTCAAGGGAATCAAAATTTGTAGGGTATTTTCCGTTGACCTAGAACTATGAAATTTGGCAAGTAACATTGTCTTATACTACAAGTATGAGAAAAAACGTGAAAATCATATATTTGTAATTAAATCATAAAAAATATAGTCTTTATTTTTTTTCAGTCATCATTTACCATGTCTACACAAACAGGAAAATGTAATTGCGAAGTGCTTTTAATTTAATACAATAGTGAAATTAAATATCGTGTAAAATAAAAACTAAACTACTGTAAAACTCTATGCGGTTCTTTAGTTTAGTTCCCGAACTTCATTTCTTTCCCTCGCCGTGACGTGGCGCTATTGTCAATTGATGTCACTATTCACTCCCGTCACCCATAGACTTGTGTGAATGCTCATTTTTACTACGTTCTTCCATTTTGTTGACTTATTTGATTAATAAAATATGGCTATTTTGTATTAATGTTGTATTAAAATGCAAGAGAACCCAGAAGGTCATCGTTTATGTAAAGTAAAATCTCCGGCGTAAATACTACTCTCAGTCCGCAATTTAAAAATGGATGTTTCTGGAACTACGAATAGGAAGCATATATTACGGAGTGTAAGTGTTATCCTCCTAAAAATAACTACGTATTAGCTAACTTTTATCAATGGCTGTCACACTCCGCACATGGCCACGGCGCCATAGTCGTTTTCCTTTGACAAGTTTGCATATTCTTAAGAACATATACAAATATTAATATTAAAAGTCGGTTGTATGAATATTTCTTGTGACAAATTGTTTCATGTTTAATTTTTAATGGAAATAATAAGCGAATTTCGTTGTGTTAAAAAAATATATTTGTTTTCTAAATTCAATAAATAATTTAGTAACTAATTAACTACGTACATTTCCAATGACATTCGTGGAGCCTCAAGTGAATGACGCTATCACACTTCAATCACATCGATGTAGATAACATCATCCTGAATAAAGTTTCGAAACATAGAAGTAGCATAAACACAGAAGTAGGTCATTAGTCTTAGCGCCGGTGCGGCGGGCCGGGCGGCGTGTGCGCTGCGCGTCCGTCGGCCGATCCGCGGCGGTCGTAAACCGGCCGCCCGCCTTTGAAATTTTATGTTTAGTAAATTTTTAGTAGTAGTACACGGACAGCCGTTTAGCGAATGAGAAACGGCGTCTCGCAGCGACACCTGACGGTTGGTCGTATATCTCCCGTTTGGTTATACGTACCGTGTCTTTATCATCTAGACTTCGGCCGACGAAAAATTCTTGTTCTTTTAGTTTAAGATCCGAATCAGAAGCGACCTCCACCTATCTGTTTAATGGATGAAAATTCATTTTATAAACTAAAAAGTTCATGTTTAAAACAAATGATATTTTTGAACTTTTAATTAATTTTAGTCTGGCCAGGAATTTTTTAGCCGACCGACTAGCGATATATTTGTTAACATTCTAAAATTTATATAAAATACGTTTCATCCGTTAAATAGATGGGGGAAAGTCGTTTCTAATTAGCATCCTCTACTATTTATTGATACTGTAATGTAAGTACGTACGAGTAAAAAAACGTTTTTAAAAAACATAGTTTAAAAAAAACTAAAAAACACGCTATTAAAGCACATTAAACTAAAAAGTAAAAAATAATCCTTAATATGAACTCAAAAAAATAATGAACAATGACGAAATATACTAGTGTTATTGTGGAAAAAGCGTGGGTTGCTCTATATACGAAAAATGTGGGACAAAGCGCCCCACGCTTTTTCCACAATAACACTAGTATATTTCGTCATTGTTCATTATTTTTTTGAGTTCATATTAAGGATTATTTTTTACTTTTTAGTTTAATGTGCTTTAATAGCGTGTTTTTTAGTTTTTTTAAACTATGTTTATTTTTCACTTTTAATTCGGTTGATTGGTAAAATTAGTAATTTTAACAAAACAACAATAATTCAATTATTAATACTTATTACTGTTACTAAATTCTATTACAAAACAGTAATAGAATTTAGTAACAGTAATAAGCCACTTGTTTTCACGCAGACGATACGTGACGAAATTATTCGATCCTGGCGATCCTGATCAGGATAAGAGGATAAACTTATCAAATTATTGTATTGTCATCGGTCCTTGAGACGTATGCAAAGTTTCAAGTTTATTAAGTGTTTAGAACACGTTGAAAATCGTGCTCAAAGATTTTGTTACATTCATACATACATACATACATACATACATACATACATAGATACATCCCGAGCTAATAAAAGCGTGTTAAAAAACGAGTTACGCTTGAAAAAAACCTATTTCATCTTTTCTTCGTGTTTCATAGGAAAAATCTATCGAAGTTCTGAACGAATCACGTATACAGGCAATGCAACTCGGGCGTGCATTCGTAAGTCTGTCTGTTTGGGTACTTAACTTTTGGGCGAATGAACAGAAAAAATGGTAATTGAGCTGATCAGTAATTGTAGTACGGTTTTCTCTTTATAATTATAGCGTTATGAAAGAAAAATTGTGTCCATTGACCAAAAAAATTTATGTTTTGCAAGAACTTTCCAACAAACAAGAGTAAAGATACGCTGTTGTGATAACGGTTACCAATATAGTAATTAAACTTTCAAACTACACCAGTCGCTAATCAAGGTGACATTTTTAATATAACCATTCCTTATTCAAGGGAAAAATACATTAATTACTAAAGAGTTTATTATATTTTCCTAGTTTCGTTGACTTCCGTGATGTATGTTTCCCCATGATACTCCTCGTCACCGCCACAGTGTGGGGTGAGCGAAACTCCCAGTCTGCAGGTGCTAGACAAAATACCCAACCTTTCTAGCTCTTGCGGATCGGACTAGCATCTCTCCCGTCTCCACTCGGATTGCTGATCTCTACGCTGTCACTGTACATGTGAACTCGTTATCATTTTATTCAATATCTTTATTGTAACTTTAAACGCATTTGAACCATAAATTATTTAATTAAAAACTTATTTAATTTCAAAATTAAAGAACTTATATTTAGTTATGATTCATCGTAAAAAAAATCCAAACGAGTACCTTTCGTGCAGATGAGACTCTCGATCCGTCTGGGAATAGAGGTGTTAGGCGGGCGGCGGCGGCGGCGGCGGCGGGCATAAATCGTGATCCGGACGACGTTTACCCACATTCCAGGTTTATATTTAAACAACGTCAATGCTCCGAATGAAAATTAAAAAGGTGAGTCTGTGCTACTCCGCGCTCGTATGGCTCACGGTTGAATTCTCAAAATAAAGCGGACCTAAATATAGGCATCGAAAGTTAGTATTGCCTTTGGGGCGTTAATGGGAATTAATATAGTACGTAAATTTTCTGGGTTTTACTGTTACTCCTAAAAATCTTTGTTCCTATTAAGTAACTTATATATGATGAAACTGTTTTTATCACAATTTCATAAATTATTCGCAATGAGATACTCCCATACAAATACTGCTTTTTAATAAGAAGAATATAATTAAGACTTTGGTTCTCTATCAACGTCTATGCACCGAACGTACAACGGAATCCTTCATACTGTCGACCTACTTATACGTACTGCACAAAAATAAAAGGCGATCCAATTTAAGGGTACAATTGTATAAGTCGATTGAAGCATTTAACAATTTAAAAGTAAAAATCTGTTACAAACTCTATTTGCAAAGGTTAGTATATATAATGTGAAATGCCTATATATAATGTGAAAAACAATCAGCAAAAAAAATGAGTCTTTAATTTCAACAATGTAAGAAGATTATCTAAATCTGTGGACGACTCCAACTCACGTTTGGCCATTCTTGACTACGGTATATGGACCGCCACGCTTTACGCTAGTCTGCCGTGTAATGTGATGACTTCCGCGGGAAAAGTTTCTTATGTTAATTTCCAACAATATATATGTAGAGATATAATGTAATAAAAAAATTACCGACGTACTTTATTACTGCCATCTGTAATTTATGTCATGTAGTGCAATTTGTTGTAGAGAACTTATGCATAGCAACAATGTATTCATTTCAAAATTTTCCAAACAGGGATTAAACAAAGCAGAAGATTTTTTTTTGTTATGATAAATGTTATATATCTTTTTGTACTGAGAAAATTTTTAGGTGGTCGGTGGTCGAGATGGAACTTTTTATTGTGTCGAATATAAAGTTATATTTAACTTTTTTTTTTAATTCTGTACCTATATTTTATACAAAGATCAAAAGCAATCAATAAGAGCGTTATAGTCGATTGTTATATATTTTCATGATCATTCTCTTTGTCCACAAATTTTTAAACAAATAGAACATAGATAAGAAGGCGAAGGCGCACATAAAATATTCATAGGCCAGATGTAGCGCCTTGTGCCAGCGCCGGCGTCCACGGCGCGGCGGTGGGCGGCGTCGCGCGGGGGCGGCCCGTGGGCGGCCCGTTTTCATTTTTCGTAATATTGTTGATTTTGGCCAGCGGTGTCGAAATCGTTCCGAAGCTCGATACGCCCGCCGGTGATAGATTGCACTTTAAGTGCTTTATTTCTGTAACCGCACCGAGACGCGCTTGTTATGTCTGCGCCGGCGCCGGCTGATGCGCGGTGCCGACGGCCTCAACTTTCGCAGCTTTTTTAATATTATATTGTTTACAAACAGGTTACAGCGCGCGCGCCCCCGTGCGCTCCGAGCAGTCGCCGCCCGCGTCTGCGTTTATACTGGAAGGCGTCGATGCGCTCCTTTGTTTGTGAGTGAATTTGAAAACTTTATATTCAGCGATTACTGACTTCTACGGTGTATAATTTTTATGCTTTGTGAAAAACCAAACTGTTTCGATGATTTTACAGTTTTTTACTCGAAATACTTCTTGTGATTCACTGGGCAGCGTGGAATTTCTTAAAAAGAAGGCACCGTGCCATTTCTACTAATATCTTGAATGTGTCCATACGTAGCTCATCCTTACGTACGCCTCAGATGGGTTCAGTTTTGAACGCACAACCTCGGCATAGTAAATGGACGGTTTTACCAGTTTGTAGCCTAGTTTTACTACAAGTACTAACTTTTCCATTTTAAAATAATAATATATTAAGTTTCGTTAATTATATTACATTTTATTTATTTATCGTATAGTGTTTTTACTGTATTAGCCGATACTACTTTTTTAAAATTACGTATTTATTTAATGTTACTTACACCAGTATCGATTGGTATCGAAAACATTGTATTTCATGAAGGAATATAAAAGCTCACTAGATAAAGTATCATAAAGAGAAGGGTATAGAATACTTCAGCAATTCCACCTCACCTTTTGAGAACCCTGTTTTGTTTTGTGCAGTGCGGAGACATACTCTCATAAGCTCTTCTATTTTAAGGAAATTAATGACCTAAATAATATGATAGTGCTAGAAACTCACGCCTATTTACCAGAAGGGTACGCAAAGACTATAGATTTACACATGATACGATCCTTGCATATCTCTTTTGCTTCACTGACATCCAATAATCTTTTTATGCAAACTTGTCGGTTTCGGGTAGTTAAAATTTGGCCCTTTTTTTAATATACCATCAGTATGGTCTGTATAGGATTTCCTAGGGCGACCCTTGCCAACCTTTCCATCACACACATTTGCTCTATAGATTTGTTTTGTCATTCTACTTTCATTTATCTTCTCCACTAGTCTACTTTAGTTTATTTTAGCTCTACTCTAGTCATCACATCTTGCTCCAAATCACCCAGCTCTCTGACATCACTTTTCCTACATCTATCTTTAACAGACACTCCACACATACTACGCAGAGATCTCACCCACACCGCTTTGATTTTACTTTCATTGATCTTCTGTCGTACCCATCTTTCACTGCCATACATAGTTATGCGTTGGGATCGGGACCCCATTATGGATATCCAAACGCGCTTGCTTTGAGGCGCATTTACTATTAATAATAACAAGCAAGGCCCCATTCACTTTATTTTCCATATACACTCTCCTTTCGATATGACTATCATTTTTGCCATAATTTGTAAACAGATTGGCTAAGTATACATACTCTTTTACTTGTTAGACTCTATCACCTTCTATATATAAATTTATCGTATTCCGTCGTGCTTCGTCTCTTTCAAACACAATTTCCTTAGTTTTGCTGACATTTACTTTCATATTTCAGGGGCATTTAACAGACAGCTCATTTATTCTTAGTTCACACACATACTCTTTCAATTCATACAAACAGTTATTCATGAATTGATTGAATAGACACAAGTTATATATTCCTGTCTGACACCCCTGTGGATTTGAAACTAATCAGTGTATGCGTAATATACAATGACGTATATGTAATACAGTAGTAAGATCCAAGCACTGGAGCTCCTGTATAGGCAGTACTTGTATCAATCTGCTACTCACACCATAGTGTGCTAACCTAAACTTACCTCGTCTAGCAAATTAATTAATGTAAAATTTTACAAATGAATGCGTAAAGTATAGGCAGATATTTTTACATATTTATTTTTCAATTCGACATCCTCATTTGCATTTATTGTTTTCTTGTCTGTTTGTTTTGTGCGATTTTGCTGAGGCTATGAGCTAGGGATGTTAAACTTTAAATATAATTCAGAACTAGATGACAATCAAATTTTAATTAGATTTTTTTATCTCTCATCTTTCGGTTTTATTAATATGTTAAATATAAAATTCATAACATGATTTATATTGAAGAATTAAGCATATAAAAGAGAAAAAAGTGCAGCAAATACGCGTCAAGTTATATCCAAGAAGAACAAAGAGTCCGAAACCAAACTCAGACACGTACTTGAGCAATTGTATGTGTAATCGGTAACATAGTAAATGCTGTTAAAGAGCGATAAGGATTATTGTGCATCGTCCGAGCACGGACGCCGGCCGGCGCACGCGGGGCCGCGCCGGCCGCGTCACGAGCGGCCCGCTCGTGTACTTGGACACAGCAGCACGGGCGTCGAGTCCCGGTTCAGGTCGGCGCGTCTCTCGGAATGCTCACCGACGTAGGCGCAGCTGCCGCTCGATTATTACGGATTTCCGATCGCTCATGTCGGTCGAACAAAGCCTTTTTTCTCTCACCTGGCGATGGCTTCTGCTCGACTTCATGTGGCAGTACATATGTTACTGTATTACAATTCCTCAAGTAAATCTCACTAGTAAAGTTTGTTCCCCTGTCTAAAGTTCAGTTAAAGTGAAATTTAGGACACTTATATAATTCTTACAGCTGCTTCACGTTTTGACAATGATCGTCTTCTTATGGAGCTCTTTTAAATAATCAAGTTATAATACACAGTACACATAAGCAAGTATTTAAAAGTTTCTAATAGTTGACATCTAGCGAGTACAGACGCTCTGACTGCAGCTGTGCGGACGTTCTATGGAGCGCCACAAGCGGTAGATCCTTACGGCAGATCCAAAACCAGATAAAGCGTTTTTACCTCTCTTGGCTCAGCCTATTTGATTCATCAATGTGTCTTCAGAATGACATGTACGACGAGGATTCCTTGATTCATCTTCTCGCATCATATACTTCATGCTTTACGCATCGCTCAAATATGAATGAATATCATCATTAGACAAAAAATCTTTTGTTTTAATGCTATAGATTATAATTTGGTGCCTAATAAGTGACAACTAGCGAGACATCCATATGTATATTAATATAATTATTTGTAGGTAATTGGATTGGCGCTACAAGTAGTTTTAAATTTTTAGAAAAATCTGACTTAAATATTTAAATTTTCATCTTGTTTATTCTTTGTTTTCCCTGATTTCTCCCATTTCATTTTAATAATTAATCGCATGCAAGAATGCGATCATAAGCTTTATAACATTCCAATAGTTGCTGTATGGAGAAAAAAACATTTTTTCTAAAGAATCTGTAATCAACAATATTTTGAATTATCTTGCTCAAATCTGGGAAATCAACGTAACCTCGTAAAATCTTTTGCATGAGATTGGGTTGTGGTCAGTTTATTAAAACCACTTACATTAATGGTTAGTTTCCGGGCGATCTATCTTATTTTTACTTTGTTTAATTGTAAGTAATCAATAATTATACGCAAATTGAACAACGGCGCTAAAAACATCATTTATATAATTTTGAAAATTTAATTAGCAGTAAGATTATCTATAACATTTTTTAAACATAGTTTTTGACATAAAAAATATTTAATGTAAATTTCGACATAACCCATTCTACCGTTCATATATACGCATAATCAATGCTGAGAAATTGAATGGAAAATCTATGTCGGATTAAAAGAAGGGTGGATGATTTCCATGTATTTGAAATTTTTCATACATGCAATTTCCTATGAAGAAACTTATTTCAGTATATAAATCTGAAATAAGGTTTAGAGAGTTCAAACTCGGAGTAAGTTGTGCTTTCTCAAGTGCACGACAGTAGACGCATAGCAAGTCGGAAAGTCAGGAATAATAAAGTTGGGCGTTAATAACGTCCGATACGGCGGAGGCGCTCAAAGGAGAGCCGAGGCCGCCAATTAGAGCGTTGCTTTGTTCGTGAAGAACTTTTGTACCGCGGCGGGGAATCGCTCGACCGTGTATTAATAGACCTGCTCTTAGTTCCTCGGACGTAAGATCCCGGTAAGTCCGGCGCGACTCGTCCCACAATGAGGCCGAGCTACACAATGCCCGAGGAGTTTGGTCGGCTGCTTTACTTGAATACGGGCGCGAAGATCGCTAACGACGTGGAAGGTACGTCTTCGCTTAAGGCTTTTATATTGGCTTTGTTACTGCCTATCAAAATAATCACCCTCGGTGAGCTTAGACTCTGATGTGCATATCGCTTTTAGCGCTAAGTTTTTCTTTTAACTTTAAACGAGTATATAAGAGGAAAAATTATTTTCATACTTAAATTAGAATTTTTGATAACAATGTCAATGATTTAATAAGAAATTTCTGAGAATTTGTAGTAATCTTAAAAGTCATTTATTTTTATTAAAATTCATATCACATATCTCTTTAAGTACATGAATCTCGAATTGATGAATATCAGCACCTAACTTATATTTAAGAATTCATAAAAATTATACATAAGCCCAGAAAGGCGAACACGGCGAATCCTAGTCATTAAAATAATTACAATTTCTTAAAACCCAATGTCAATATTTTATTATAAATTTCATTACATAGATATACATTTGTATAATAAGATTCCAAATAAAATAGGAATCAAAAAAGACTTATTAACTTTTTGTAGATGAAATCACGATGTGACTAACTTTGCAAAAAAATGAAAATGGAATAGAAAATGTTTAGCAAATTAAATTAAAATGTTTAGAAATAACAACAAGAATGTTTGTTTCTTAAAGCATTTTTTTAAAGGAGAAGAAGAGTTACATTTATAATATGAGGCTATGCTATTTTCTCCAAAACAAATCTAGTGCATGCATCGGCAACACAGCACTGGCGGGCACTACCGACAGAAAGATTCCACAAAACATTATGTTGTAGAAGTAAGTGAAGTAACTGACAATTACTGCTTTAAAATTATTCTACTGGCTTAATTTTCTCACCGAATAAATCATGAAATTCAAATTAGTGATTTGTTGACCCCGTGGATATTTTGAGTCCAAAAAAATGCTTAAAAATTTGGTCGCATTTACAGGATTGAGGTATATATTACATATTTAATTTCATATAACAATCAGTATTTGTAACATCGGGTAGTACTAATCTTATGCATTTTGTTTCATAGGCATTTAGTATTAGTATCTTTGCAAATCTGATTGTACTATTTATAACATTAAAAATAATACTATCCAAACTGTCCAATTGCCGTTTATTTTTATTTTAAATTTGCATATGATACGCAGTAGATCACTTACGTATGTCAATAAAAATTGCCTAAAATTGATCCATGCGGAATAACCATTATCATAGGTGTCTCGGAATAATTTTCATCATTAATTTTTCAACAATACTTGTTTCGTATTTTTAAGATACAATGTCAAAAGGTTCAAGATTTTACTGGTAACGTCATAACGATTAAGTTTCTTTGTCAAAATTTTCAATCAACGCAATAAAATGATTGAAACTAGTTACAGAATAACCAATAATATCATAACAATTCTTCGAGCTACAAAAAAGAAATTCCAGTGTCATTTGTTAATCGCCATATTAAAAATCCATCTAGTGATAATAGAAATTTTAGTAAAATATAATAGAAAACGAATTATTTTAAAATAAGCTTTAAAAAATGTTTTAAATTTGAATGCGAGTAAAATTGATATTATACCTGTAATTTGTTGGGTCAACCGTTAATTCAAATAGCGGTATTGTTTTATATAATTTCATTACGTCAACAAAAATTCTAACATCAGTAAAACTATTGAAAATAATGCAAAATTAATATGGTGTAATAAAAAATATAGCAATAGCGACAATAATTTTATCGATATGCCCTAAATACCATTTAATTTTCCAAAAGCCATTTATCCGAAATTATCATTGGTATTGTAAAATACTTTTTAATGTAAATATAATTGAAAATGCGTTAAAATTGTAAAAATGTATTCAGCGATTCTCGAGTACACGCTTACATATAGGCTGTATACATAGATCAATAATTTGTAGATATCGAAAGAGGATCTTCTTTCGATATCTATAAAATTATCAGATTACGTTTATTTAATCAGTAAACATAAGTTTATAACTTTATAAGTAATGTGAAATTTTACAAAAAAAAAACAGTAGGTACAATGTTTCCGGATCTAATGAAGCAAAGTAAAGCAGTTCCATTATTTAAATCCGGTAGTCTGTCTGACCCTACAAACTTAAGACCGACACTAATACCATCGACGCTCATTAAAATTGTTGACAAGCTTATCTTAAATCAACTATTGCAGTATTTTCATAACAACAATTTGAAGACGATTAAACAGTGTGGATTTACAAAGGGTCGCTCGACCACCGAAGATAGTGTTGAGCTTATTTAGCAGATTTTTGATGCCTGGGAAGATTCACGGGACACGGTTAATGTTTTTTGTGATTTATCCAAGGCATTTTACTGCATTCATCATGACAAATTGATTAAGAAACCACATCATTATGGCGTCACGGGTCGATCCCTTGAACTTCTGGAGTCTTATCTAAGTGATAAAATTCAAAGAGTTGATATCAATGCTAAGAGGTCGTCAGAATCTGCAGTCAATAAGGGTGTGCCACAGAGTTCAATTCTTGGACTGTTTCTATTCCTAGTGTACATAAATAATCTACCACATTTTTTTAGGAATGGTCATGGGGTTGTATTGTTCGTTGATGATGTCTCCTTACTTTTTAAAATTTATAGGCTTCGACCAGCTTTTGACGAAGTAAACAGTACCATCTTTGAAATAGTTGAGTGGTTTAAATGAGCGATGGTGAATTATTTAGTCAATAATCTTCTGTTTAGGTAATGAAAGGAAAACAAAACTTGTTAAAGTTTTCCTATCTAATTCTTAATTTATATACACAAACGTAGGTGATGGTCAAGAACGAGGCACTGGATATTATGGACACGACCTTATTCCTTGGTCTCACTTGAGATTCTAAGTTACGTTGGAATTCTTGTATTGCGAGATTAGCGAAAAGGCTTAGTTGCACAGCGTTTTGCAGTGTTAGAATTCGGTGACTTACAGATGAAAACACCTTGAGACTAGTACATTTCTATTTTTTTCATAGTTCCTTGACCTATGTAATTTTGTTATGGGGTCACGGCAACTGATATTAATACAATTTTCGTGCTGCAAAAGCGAGCTATTCGAGCTGTTTATGATTTGAGATCAATGATATCTCTCAAAAAAAAATTTAAGGAAATTAATATTCTAATTTTAGCATCACAATACATATACAAAAATCTGGTATAAGTTAAGAGAAATATAGAATCGTTCAAAAAAATAAGCAACATCCATAACATTAATACTGGGCAAAAGAACCATTTTGCTGTTCATAAAATCCATTTAAACAAAATTAGTAAGTCATTTAAGGGGCAATATGTGCGCCTTTATAAAAAGATCCCAGCTAAAATTCAAAATTTGCCATTAAAAGAAAGTAAAGTGGCAAGGACTATTGTACCGTGTCTGTGTCTGTATATCTTAGTGATAAAAGCCCATGGGATTGAACTGCTCAGCTGAAATTATGAATTACTTAATACTATGTATTATTTTTAAAATACGACTAAATCATTAATTACTAAATCCTTTGTATTAATGAGTAAAAAGAGCAAGCCTTGAGTTTCTAGCCCATTCTTCTCAAGGTGAATCAGCATTTGGGGTGGATGGTAATGACGAAAAAAAATATTAATGACGTATTTCAAGTGTAATTTCATTACCTACGAAATAAAGATATTTTTGACTTGAATTGATCTGAGTTGATCGGTATAGTATGTTTCTCTCTATTTTCACCGGTTACATCTATATTCTATTTCCCCATAAAGTATATAAAAAGAACGGTGAAAATAAAATTTTGAATTAACTCTACCATAAATCTGTAGCCTTTATTTTAACATTTTTACTTATTTTTATTGTTGTAGTGTCGTAGTTATGTTTGTGATGTTTTTTTGTATTTGGTAATTTATATTATGTAGTGGCAATGAAGTGAAATGAAACGTAAAGTAATGAATTTTACATAAAATGGTGAAATAAGTATAAACCTCTAATGCATAAATTTCTCATTCTTTATTTTTCGTAATAGTAAACTTTTTTTACTTTCTGAAAGATTGAAATTGAACCAGTCACACCATGAAAATAAGGCACAACTCGAAAGCTCAAACGGATATCGGTTCACTTCAATCTTTGCAAAATGTTCAAAAGTTGCTTTGATTTAATATATTGAGCGACAAAATCAATAATCTACTTTCTTTTGTAAAAGGCAATGAAACATACATTTGTAATATTTTTTTGTTCTTAAATAAATTCAAAAACCACAAAGATTCCTGAAATAAAAATTAGACCCTTTCAATCTTTCTCTTGGTTGGCGTTTATGATAAAAGAGACTGTCGTGACGTTAAACCATCCCCGAAAATAACGACAAAACAATCAAGGTATTTTTTATTTATTGACAATCAAAGAATGTTGTTAACGCAATCGTTTACAATTTGGGAACAATTTTAACTCTAGACTTGTCCAATTAATGGGGTCATGTGGCGCTTTTTCTTCTTTGAAACCATATCTTTTAATTCTATAGCATTCCCCAAAAGTATCGATCGTGCCGTGCGGGGTGCCGACGCACGAGTACATTCGCACACGCTTTATGAGAATATTCCGTGAACGAACTCTTGCGCCGAAAGACCGAAATGTAAACAGACGGAACTGAAAGGTGCATTTAGCCAAAGGTAAATTAAAACACGAGAATCGGCGCTGCGTAAACACGTCGTGCGAGACGGCGGCGCGGGCGCGCTACAACGGCCGCAGAGAGGGAGATCCATATGGTATAGAACTCGAAAACCAAACACATAATGATTTTGAGTATCTAACTGTAAAAATACCTAAATATAAATCATGCCTTCTTCTATGTATGCCATCTTAACTCTCGAAATTTAAACTTTCTCATTTTTTTGACGTGATAACGTCTTATAAATCGATGAACGCCTGCTGCACGCACGAAAAAGCATGTCTCATTGTCGCGTTACAGCTGAGCCAAGCGTGCGAGCGAGAAAGCGGAACGATAGAAAAGCACAATCGGCCTGAGCGTTCGGCTGGTGACGCATCTTTCTCTTTACTGTATAATTTAGGTAGAAAAAATTTGAATTAACGAGTGCAAATAAATGTTAATTTATTGAAAATATTGTCATTTTCAATTAACTCCTTCTTTGTATTATACAAAATAATGATAATTCAGTGATAATAATTCAATTCAATTTATAAAAGAATGAAATTTTTTATCAATGTTTTCTTATGACATTATCACGTAAAATTATCCTCTGTAAACCGACTTTACAGGCAACCATTTTTTTTAATATATTAAAATTTGACTTGCATATAAAATTATATAATAATTTTATATATAATGTAAAACAGAGTAATGACCATTATACATGTAAGCTACCTTTTTAAAGTATCCTTCATCCGCGCATGTATTATTGCATCGTCATCGTTCTTGTTTGCAAGGTCAATGCCTAGATCATAAAACCACATGTGACGTAAATACAAAGTAACTCCTACAAGTATTCGAGGTAACGCCATTGTTTGCCGTGTATCCACTTCATAATGCATGGTAGCTTCATGTGTGGAACTATGTCTGCCTACTCTTATACAATCATACGCTTCATCATACATTTCTTTATGTCATACGTCACTATCTTGATTAATACTTTCACGCTTTCGCCTGACTTCTTTATAACGACGATAAATTATATGAAGTGCAAAATATATGGCCGTGTGTACGGTCTTTTACAATAAACACTATCCTTCCATAATATCTGGCAACAGACAAACAAAACTTCATACGAATATTTTTCACGCTAAGGTCTAATGTCAACTTAAGTAAACAAATAGACTGACATTACATTGACTGTCGTCCTCTATTTCAGACGTACTTAGACCCCCATCGAGCAATGCTTCGGTCGTCGCTTAAGAATGCTGTGTCCACCCGCTTTTATGTTCATTTCTAAAGCATTTATTTATTATGTTTTAGGCAACAAGAATGAACTTTAGCATTTTTCCATTTAATACGAAATGTGCGACCACTGTCCAACGGCTCTGAAGTCAACCTGTCGGTATGAAATCTGGCTACGCTCGTATATCCGGCAAATTAAAAGCTGCGGATGTGGTCCGCCGCCCGCGCCCGCCGCCCGCTACCTGTCATACATTGACGCCGTACTGAACAGCTACACGGTTATTCAATTACATTATTTTCGCATGGTCATTACGTAGTTGTTTTATTAATTTTTATTTTTAGCATTTAATAGTGCATGGTATCACGTATGTGTGTCACAACAATATGTATGTTAGGAAATGGAAATTAAAACGATGTTTTGTTCTGGACCAAAATTTAATTTAGCGTTTGAATGTTAAAGGTAAGACTCGTTATGTAATTTAATGTTTACCAAGACTATTACAAAAATAAAACTCATAAATCTCATCTTTTAAGTTTTATGTTAAAAGTATTTATAGTATTAATTTTCTATAATTAGTATATGTCCAAAAATGTCTTAAATTTACTTTAATTATAAATACTGGGAAAAATTTGGAAAATTCATATAAAAAAAAAAAAATCTATTTTGTGAGGTGTTAACTCGGGAAATCCATAATAGATGCTTGCCTGCAACATGCATTAACGTACAACGTGCAACCCACCGCTGACCCTCGAATTTGTTCTTCCACTACAAATCCCTATACAAAAAAATTAAATATCGACAGTATTAACAGATATCGGAAACCTAAGCAAGTGTTAATTATTTATTTATCTTAGTCCACTAATCGTTATATTGTTAATTTCTACGTACATTTCATACTAACTAGGCACATCCTAGTGGAAGAACAGATTCGAGAGTCAGTAGTGGGTTGCATGCTGCATATTAATGCATGTTGCAGGCGAGTGTCACAAAACTATACATAATATACATACAAAAACGAACTCATATTTCTTTGTTACCATCGCACAAAGTACTCGCATACTTAGTTTACGTTAGGAGCTGGGTTGGTTGCCGGTGGTAGAGTGGGCGGCGGCGTCTTGTCTTCAAACGAATTTGAATCATTAATTACTACAGGGTATTGACTGATAAGTTTTTTTATTGGATTCAAATTATACCACTCGCTTTGTGCCTCCGAGAGCACGTCAACCGTCGGTTCTAGACGGCCGTCCACAGTTTCTCAATTCGCATCCGACCAATGTAACTTAATATGAATCAATATTATGTCTTGAGCCTCTTAATCTAAAATAAGATTTTGGGAAGGCGAACGTCTGAAGGAGTTAGGTAAGAGTAGCAGCTACTGACCCGAAGAACCACGTACCTACTTATTGTACAAAACGACCACTTACTTAGATTACGACTGACGTCGGTAATAAAGGCAAAAATGCTTGGAGCTGCGAAGACTGCAACGCGTGTGAGCGTCACAAAAATTTCTAAAACATCTCAAAGATTTATACTAATAGTGCATTAAACAGGTATTAAAATGCTTTTCTGAATAGATATCCCGACGTTTGAAACCTATCCCCGATTCTCGTATCGCAGTTAGAGATACGTAAGTAATAACCGTACAAAAGCAGTTTAAGTGTGAGGGCACGTAGACACGAGGGCAGTAGATCTATTTAGATTACACCTGCAAATAGCGCCGTCAGCCGCGGCGGGCGGCGGGCGGCTGACGGCGGGCGGACGGCTGATCTCGTTTAGATGTCTCCGCCCGTCCGCCCGACGGCGACATGCGTTTTTTCTGGAAATGATGGACAATATCTAAAAGAAAATCTTTGCGGAGATCAATCTTCGAGATGCTGAGACGAGTTTACCTTAATTGTATCGCTGGAGTTTTGCAATTATTTGAAAAAGTATATACACATATCTCTTTATTTTAAATGATTTATTAAGCCATTTTTACTACTGTCCTTATCAAAACATTGAAAAATAAGGAATTTTTTTTTGTTACATATGTAAAATTTTAATTTTTTTCGAGTATATCTATCTATTCGGTAAAAGCATTTATGCTTGTCTGTAATAAACTACATGTATATTCATATAAATAAATAAACTGCCTGTATTTATCACTAGATTAAGAATAAGCCATTATTTAACAGCCCCGTCCTTTTTAGAAAAAAGTTATAAAAAGACCATTAAACTTGGACTCTCATTTTTAAGGTCCAATAGTGTAACCTTACAATTATATTTCATACGATAAATTTTATTGTTACATGTTTTTTATATGGAAATACGACAATAACTAACTTCAAAATTAACTTTTACAAAAATGAAATGCAATACGCCTTCAAAAACTTATTTAAATAATTAGTTATTCTTGGAGTCGGTTCACTGGAGATCACTGAAATATTTTTAACTTTCCTCCTAAAGCTATTAAACGTAAGTAAATGAATGGCAGAAATTTTCTTTTCGTTAAGCAAAGTTAAATATTTATTTTAAGGTCTGAGACGTCGCTGCCCATCCGCTCGGGGAGCAAACTCCAGTTGCGGGACACTCCGCACGGCGAGGATGAAGACAATGATAAATTGTTGCTTACAATAAAAACTGTACTTTTTGCTGTTTTTAACTTCTAATTTTGTTGCTTTGTTAAACTATTTATTCCTAACATCAAGTAGAATCTAAATCTATATTTATTATTTTGATAAGCAACATTTGTACTACACAAATATACGCTATCGCTAGTGTTGTTTTCTATCACAAGTTATTTTTATAGCAATTCCGAGGAGTGAACAAGCATGCGAAGCACCAAAAAGTAGGTGGTCACTGCTATCAATGGACACTCGCAACCCCAGAGGTGTAACCAGTGCGTTGCCAACCATTTGTGTATTAGGAATAAGATATCTGATGATGCACGGAGAAGTGGCGTGATGGATGATGGAGTGGTGTGACGAAGGGAAGTGGTTCACCAAAACTTCCACTCGCTGGAACAAACACAATAGTGGAAGCTTTATTAAGAGTTATTCTGTGATAATGTGGTGTCTCACCGTCCTAGCCAGCCTATTTTCGTGATGTCAAGTTGACTACAGCATGGCGCTACAACATTAAAAGTTGATCATACCTTTATATATTAGATATTTCCTACAATAATAAATTGCCTATTCATTATTAATTACCTAATTATTATTAATGAATCAATTGTCCGTTTGAGTTTTCAAATCGAATTCTTTCAGCGGAAATAAGTTGCGTGCACGCATGACAGGTGGCAAATAACCCGCGACTCACGCGGCCGCTCTGCGAGCTGTTACTTTCTTTGACAACTTGCGAAATGGAGCCGCAACTAATTAACTCGGAGACAGTCTGGCATTCACCGCCGTATTTATTTTACTAATAGATGAGGGACATCGAAAAATTGTTGTTTTCGTGCGCCGGCGACGGCCCGGGGCTGTCCTAAAAATCCGTATTATTACAATCGAAACTTTTTATATTGACGTGAAATTATTAAAGTAAATATAGAGGCATCCTTCGGACTTTACGAGCCGTATCCACATCGCGGAGAGGGCATTGCGTAGTTTATTTTCAAAGGTAGAGTTCTATAAAAAACGAATGGAGCGATGAGTTGTTTGTTCGTAGCTGAGCGCCCGGGATTAGCGCGGCCAGCGGGCGTAAGGGGCCGTCCGTCAAAACTATGGACAGGTCATTATCGGCGGAGTGAAATCGCGATGGAGTAAAAACACGCGCGAGCGGCTCCGGTCGCGACTCGCGCGCATAAACAGACCCTAATCTCGCCACGGCCGCCTGACTCACGCGGCTCGGCTTCTACTCAACGACGCGGCGCGCGCGCGCCGATGTATCGCTATGATACGAATAGCTAAACAAATGTGAAGATCCTTAATGAAAATAAGCGTACTTAATAAAACTTAGTTATACATCTCATATAGTTATAAATCTCGGAGCAAGTCCAAAAATTTCGAGGACAAAATTTTGAGAGGCGTCCTTTTATACGAGTAGAACATAGATGCATTGTACCTACAACGTCACAATAATAAAAAAAAACTAGCAAATGCACGCTTCACACGCTTATTATATTATGAGTAGAAAATCAGAGAATAAAGACAATACCGATTAAATAATTAAAAATTTAACAAAAAAAACTGACTTCAAAACAAAACCTATTTCAAAACAAATAAATATGCACTAAAAATAAAAAATAATTGCGCAAACTTCTACAACTTAATAATCATCTTACTTTTTCTAGCCAGCCAAGGAAACACTACAATATGTTTAGCAATAGACAACGAGTCCAAAAATAACAATAATTGTAACTACATCATATTATCGTAATAATTTGATTGAATTTTAAGTAGTCTAATATTTTTCATTTCATTTTACTTAGGAGACCTCTAAAAATATTTTGATAATTGTTTGTTATTCATAGGTATGTGTTGAGTTAAATTTGAAGTGGGTAGGTACCTACCTACCTGTTTGCGTGGTAAACACGTAGATCGTACCTACATATTGATAAAAAGTAAGTTGAATATTAAGTTATAGAAGAAAATTAAATTATTTTTTTTACTTTTTAGGGCATATTAATTTGTTTTGGAATAGGTTTTATTTTGAAGTCGTTTTTTTTTGCTAAAATTTTTAATTCATTTTTATTATTTACAGTGAATCTGAAGCAAACTAACTAATTTGTCTGAATATGGGTAGACCTACTAAACGTGCTGCTCATAGATCGCACCCTTACTGGAAGCCGTTAAGGAGTTCCTTTGATCATCATATTCCACTACGACAATTCTTGAACATAACGATCTTACGGTAGGTGACTCAAATATCCGGATAACCTATAAAAGATTCGACCGAGTATTGTTAATTTGGATCCTATAATCAGAACCTAACCAAACACTCATCAAAGTACCCTTGAAGTACATCCTTTCTAATAAAAACAGAATTATTAAGTATAAACTATGCTGAATCAGACAACCATTTGCAACAGGAAACCACTTGCTGCAATTCTGAAACTAATAAAGAATACGTAAAATTACGATACATAAAGTTTTACGGACGTGATCGTGCATGATCGTGATCGTGTATGATCTGTTTTCACGCGTCCCGTTTTTACTAAATCGGTTACAATCCTTGTTTTTCTTTAGATTCTATTGACTACCACTTTTAATTTGAAGAATTTCTTCTTGTATGTATGTAAAGAACTGTGTATGTAAAGAAATCACAACCATAAAATTTATAGAGAGACTCACGATCAAACCTTGTTTATCGAGCGTTCTCCCGTTTTTATGACATGTTCTTAATTTTAAAAATTACTATTACTTTTTATGCAAAAAGTTGACCATTTTGTACAAAAGTTTTGAAAAAAATATCTGTTACGTCGTTTTCAAATCGTACCCAAATATTACAAGTATCACTTAAAAATTATATAAAAACTTTGTTGTATTTGAGATTCCGCATATTTTTATATACTCTCGCCTATTTCCCAAAAGGGTAGACAAACACAACAAATTTCCACATAGAACAACCTTTGAATTTATCTCTTTCTTCACTAACATTCATAAATCTTTTTATACAAACTCATCGGCTTCGGGTGCTTAAAATTTAGCTCTTCTTAAATATGCCACCAATTTGATCTGCTTACAATTTTCTAGAGCAACCCTTGCCGACCTTTCCATCATACGCACTCGCTCAAAATATTTGTATTCTTAGTCTATTTTTATTCATTCTTTCGAGATAGACAAACCACCGCAACAACATTTTTCAACTTTAATTACTACATCTAATTTTAAAGCACACTTCTCTCTGACCTCACTCTACCTACATTTATCTTTCAAAGACACTCTACATATATTATGCAGAGATCGCGTCTCATTCGCATTGATTCTCCTTTCATTTTTCTTATGTCTAAGTTTTCCTGCCGTACATAAGCTTAGGGATCAAAACTCCACTATATATAAACCATGTCGGAGGCACTTTTACTATCATCATAGTAGGCTAGGCCACATTCGCTTTATTACCAGCATTCACTCTCTTTTCAATATCTCTATCATTTGTACCGTCATTTTTAAATAAACTACCATAATAGACAAGCTGTTTAAGTTGTTCAACTCTGTCACCTTCTGCACTTATATAGTATTCACTCATGCTTTCGCTTCTTTAAAACACTATGACTTATTCTTACCGATGTTCACTTTCTTATTTGTTTTTTTAACAGATTTATTCGTTATAGTTACCATCTCCTGCAATTCACATACCGACAGCGCAAGGATTACCTCGTCGCCAGCGTACGAGGTATTTGATGATAACTCATCAATTCACAGTTCACACTGATACACTTTCAAACCATATACACAGCTATCATGTATAGACCGAAAAGCCGTGGTGACGCCACACTATCCTGTCTGACATCTCTACGAATGTCGTACCAGTTCAACATGTGCCCCATTTATTCTGATGTAAGCACTGGAGTCTCCATAAATATTGCACTCACCATATCAATCCGCTACTCACACCATACATAGGACAGGGTTTTCTACGATTTGAGCGGGAGTTTTGAAGACCAAAAGTCACTTAATAACCGTGACTAATCCTCGTTATAATTTGTAAAATAATTACATCGAGAAGTTTCAGTGGTCATCGGAGGTTTTCATCATCAGTTCCATTTCACCAGGTGGTGCTTCCCGAATACGAATGCGTAAGTTCCTATAAAAAAAAAACAACCGGACCGGTATTTGCGAGACTTTTTGCAAAATTTGTGTCCAAGAGACAAAACAAGAGAGACACAGACGAGAAATCGAATTAATATTGTATTATCATCCAATTCTTGGTTATTTTTATTTAAATTTTCAACTATCTAGCTAATCGTTAAGTTAATTTAAAGTCGATTGCAAGTTTTGTACCAAAACACACAGTAATATACAAAGAAATAAAAAAGCGATTTAGCATTGCATGACCAGCCAGCTGGTCTTTGAGTTGAACTTTGAGTCTTTAGCACATTTAGAAGTTATTTTGAAAACCATTGCAAAGTTTGTACTGAATAGACAAACAAACGCTTAGATAAAAAGTGAGTTAATAAAGATTGATAAGATTGGTTTACATTGTACCCTCAAACATTAAACTTATATCAAAATTAAAATTTGAACAAATTTGTTTTTTGATTTTTGCTTTGAAACCATAACAGTATGGGAGAATCAAAGATTCATATCTTTATACTAAATTTCAGTTTCAAAGAAAATGATCGACACAAGTGATGCGGTTAGTGTTCTATTATGAGAGAATATACTAAGAAATATAACGTACTTAGACCTTATCAAAAACGGATTGTTGTATAATAATAAAAAATGTGAGCCGTCACGGGACGCCTGGCAGATGTGAAACATCGAGTTTGTACAAGTAATATGCATTAAAGACAAGATTACAACTGGAACTAAATATAGCATAATGGAAAAATTAAATATGACGAATTTTTTACAGAAAATGATGATCATTTACTTAATAAACATTTATTTTCCTTAAATACAAAAAGTCAATATCAATTTCAAGTCGCCACAACTTCATTCATTTCATCTGTGACTTCAGTAATAGTTATATTCGATGTTTCCTCTGACGGTATTATTGTGACAATTGCTTGTCATAGTAATAATTAATAATTGTTTATTAATAATCAAATATTAATTAAAAATACAATCATATTAATGAAAATGTAGTAATGTGTACGGTGCGGCGGCGGGTCGCCTCGCCATACTATAGATGTATAAAATCCACAGGTAGTAAGTGTACGACGTGGCGACGCGTCGCCATGCGCAAGCGACTGTGCGACTCCCTTCTCACACGGTACGATGGTGCTGTTTACTACGGTATACATTTGGACTATATATATATATATATACATACCATTGTATAGCGTGGCGACCCGTCGCCACACAGTTCACTCTAGTATAAATAGACTGTATATGGGTATATAATGGTATATATATATATATTAGGGTGGTCCAAAAAATTTTTTTATTATTTTTCTTTTGGCCACCCCGAAAATTTGTTACATGCATTTATAGTAATAACATAGTAAAATATCAGCCAGCTAGCTCAAGTAGAACTGGGTGCTCAATCGAGTGTTGTTTTTGAATTTTTGTGTAAGTACTTAATTTTTACTTTTTGTTACAGGACAGTTTCGTGTAATAAGTCACTTGTTAAAGTAATAAATGTGTATTAAAATAAACTAATAAACAGTTTTATTAACGAATAAACAGTTTTGATATTTATTTAGTAGACTATGGTGCAGTGAATCAGTGTAATAAAATGTGTTCATCTACTCGAAAAAAAGACGAATTTTTTCTACTTGGTGTCCGAGATGTTGACCCATTGCTGAGGCTTAACCAACTCCCTACTCTTCGGCAAGTTTTACTTCGTTATCACTATATATTAAATGAATCCAAATATATGAAAGATTCCGCGCATGCACTTATTCAAGAACTTATAGAAGTATGGAGCAAATCTAGTATTCCGACCGAACAACAAAATCACTGCATTAAAAAACTGATTAAGTGTCATAAGAACTGGCTGCTTTTGAAGAAAAATAGAGGAAGAAACTCTGAAGCTCAAAGAAAGAGGGAGAATTTGTTTACAAATGAACTAGACAAACTTTTGGATATTTCCCATGCAAGCGCTATGAATGTGATAAAAATTGCGGAAGACAGAGCGTTTCTCATCGATCAAAGAGAAGAACGTAAGATGATTATAACTTCAATCGACTAGAAACTAGAAAAGGTCAAAGAACGTTCTCTGAAACGGAAACAAAGATCTGAAGAATTGAGAGAAATGGCTGCTAAAAGTAATGCTTCATTTTCGGTGGTGTCGAGTCAAGAATTAGGACCTGAGTGCAGTTTCAGTAGTACTTCTAGTGATGCGAGTATATTAGAGGATAAGTCCAAAGATGACTTTGTGGTGCCTGTACCAAAAAAGACCAAGAGTTCTTCTAGTTCCTGTGGCGTTGAACCGTCTACTAGTGGTATATTTACACAACACGTTACGATCGTAACAAGATCACCGATCGAGAAGCAATGCGACTGATTATTCCATTGTCTGCTGCTCTTGGTTGTAATCCTGCTTCACTACCGATCTCTCGCAGTAGTATTCGACGCGCAAGAAAAAAAGCGAGAACCGAATGCAACAGCAATATAAAAAAGAAATTTGATATTGATTCGCCATTAGTTGTTCATTGGGACGGCAAACTAATGCCCGATATAACTGGCAAAAAGAAAGCAGAGAGGTGTGAAATTGTTTGAAGATTACAACACGATACTAACAAAAAATGAGGACGAAAAACAATTTTTGCTTCACGTAGTAGAAGAAAACAGAAAAATCGTTTCTACTGAAACATCCAAAAAGGAGCTAACAAACATCGTTTTGAAAGATTACGACTGATTATATATTAAGCAATAGCTTTGTTACCTAATTTTGATAGTTTTTAAATACTTTTTATAACTATTTCATTAAAATACTGTAAACCTTAAATTACGTGTTTTACTTACAATCTTTAACTTTTGTCAGAAACTTTTGATTCCATGAGCACCCCCTTGTATATAAGATAGGAGGCTGAAAATTTTTACACATCATACAAATGGTAGGTATAACAAATAGAGGGGGTGGCGAAACCTAAATTTAAAAAAATTTTTTCGCCATATTGGCTTGGACCACCCTAATATATATGTATAGTATAGCGTGGCGACCCGTCGTCACGCCAACAATACGGTTTACCCTGCGCCTATAGATCTTTCACATCAAAAAGTTGTAAGGTACAAACATGTAGTTTTCAGTTTTTAACTAGTATTTGCTAATAATGTTTTATGTCTAAAAAGTTTCATTAAGAACAATAAAGTATCAAATCACGTATTGCTAACATCTAACAGAATACAATGTTCGACGGCGAAACCGGCGGCGGCGCCCGCGCACCCGCTTGAGCGCGTGCCAAGCGGCGCGCCGGTTTTTATAAGGCATATCGGCCGGCGCGTAAATCCCGCGTTTTGAAGTCTCCTTAGCGATGGAGCGACTTCAGAGATGTCTCGTGATAAACTTTTAGTTTTATTGTGACGCGCTTTATGTGACGCGGCTTTGAAATGGAAATTTATACCGATCCGATTCTAAAAGTTAATCTGTCGTAACGTTTTAGATCTAAGCTGCCGGCGACCGGACGACGTCGGGAAATGAGAAATGATATGTTGCGGTTGAAGGGGTGTTATACTCTCGCTGGTGACACGTACACGGTGTGACCTCTATCGATATACAAGAGGCCGAATGTTTTTTTTCGATATATCTAAGTTTTCGCAATACAGAGGCTTGGTAACGAGACGATGAAATTGCACAGAAGCGAGCGAGGCAATTTTTAATTATCCTCGTGATACGTACATTTACAATAATGTGTTTGACACTTGAGACTAAACTCTTCTGATTACTGTGCATGCCTAGCCAATCTAACTGTAATAATGAAACAACAAACGAAAAAATTGGAATGATAATGGAAAATGATAAAAGTAGATGAGTTTTCCAAGTAACATTTTTATTCAACTCTGTACTATACATATTGGTACTATTACACTATACTGAACACAATACTCGCTTATTTTCAACGTAGTGTAGGTAACTCCGCCCATCCACACAGATGAATACTCTATAGTCTATACACTACACGGTCAGCTGATACGAACTATAGGCGCCGCCATATTGGCCTCGACTGCTCTGACGAGCAGTGGAAGGGAGCGCCTTTCACTTTACCCCTACTCTGCGGCCCACTGTAATGCGACATGCAAACGCACACGAAAAAGTTTGACACGATGTAATAAAAGTTTCACTTTAAAAAAATAGCCTACACAGATCTAAGTTCTAAGTGTGTTGTACCTGGTGGATAAGCCAAGTACCGAAGCAACAGTCGGCAACGTGCAACCTAAAAATTTTTGCAGTTTCCTCTTTATTACTTTATTATTATAAAATATCTAATACAAGCGAAGTGTAAATACTTTTAGACTCTATTTTTCCAATCATGAAATATAAGATATATCGATTAGATTCTTGTATAAAAATAAATATAAGGGTGTGAAACTTGGCTGGATCTCAATGTACCTTTACGTCCTTTTGTTAAAAAGCGCAATTTATCGGCAATAACTCAAAAACAGTATATTCTATCATTTTTAAAATAATTTTCGTTCACAGCATTTATTGAGTGTTATCTTCTTTATTTTTTCATACATTTGGTCTTACGGTTTACAAAATAAAGAGGGGGCACGATTTCTGCAACTTTTGACGCGATCATTTCCGAAAATATTCACTTAATCAGTGAAATTGCTTAGAAGCCTTAAAGTATTTTTTAAAGAATTGTCGAAATATGTGCCACTCCTTGATGTTTGCCGAAAATTTTTTTTTCCGCATCCGTTACTGTACTTCAGACACTTCATGTATGTAGTGTTCCCCCTAGAATTATTTATTTTTGTCATTTAACCACCAAACTAAGTATCAGTTTATACAAGACACCTACACTATAAATTTCATCAATATACATCTTGCGGTTTTTTAATAAAATGCCTGTGACATACGGACGGACATGACGAAATTATAAAGGTTCCATTTTGGCTCGAAACCCTAAAAAACGAGAGAATGAATCTGTGTTATAGCATTTCCGATCGAATATAAATATAAGCGAGTGGCCGTGTTCTAACCGTCCGGATATGCCCCGACGCGCGTGAGTCAGGGCGGGCGCGGCGCCCGTCGGCAGGTGCGCGCCGGAGGGGCCGTGAATCAGGTGGGCCCGGCGGCGCGGCTTATTCACGGCCGCTTTCGGAGCGCGTCTTTCTGGATTTGTAATTAATCCTGTGACTCACCGATCGTTTATTTTGAAGTTTTCTTCGATTTGTTCCATTTATTGGAGTTTACTCCTTAAGAATCAATTTTCATATAAGGCGCCCGGTATGAGAAAAATTTGAGGAGTAAAATCTACTGAGAAATCCGCGTTATGTTTTTGGTGCGCAACTTATTGGCGCACCTTTCACTTTTTTCAATCGCGTGTATGTGTGTACTTGTATACTTGGCTGTATACTTGTGTGTAGCCAACGCAGCGAGGCAGCTGACGCATATATTGTGTGTATACCTATATATATTATAAAAGTATACTGTTCAACGTTTACAAACGATATATATATATAGTGTATCAGTTATACAATTCTAATACGGATCGTCACCACTGTTTTGTTTGTGTTTTAAAGTGTTCTTTTACAATGTAAATATTTATTATTAACATTTGATTTATTACTATTACTATTAATAATTACTATTATTATCGTGAATTTTTATATGCATTATTATTATATTTGGTGAAGTGCAATTGATATAAACTATGGAAGAAAGTGGTGTAGATAATAATGCTGAAATATCAAATGAACACGTGGTTTTCTTAAATTTTTAGTCAAAACGAAATTTTTCAGTTAAATAAACTCTTTTTGCGTATGTTTAGACAATCGTACTTAAGGAGTAAACTCCAGTCGTGCGTCGGAGCTGACACCCATTTTTTGATCACATCGCGATAATCAAACGGAGTTAGGAAATGAATATATTATACTAGAACTTTGTTGCAGTATTTCGACGTTTCGGTTAGACGAGGATTAAGGTTTTTTAAAGAAAATTATTTATAGCATATTGCAATAAAAGCTGCCTACATACATTTTAAGAAATAATATAGATATCAATGCAGATGTGAAATCTGTACAGTAGTTTTTGCACGAGCAAACAAACACACATGCAAACGGAACGGACGCATTTAAAAAAAATGTCATAGTACAATATTGTAATGACGTCCCACATAGATTTATGAATAGACTGTTTGTCGATAATTGAAATATATCGTTATAGCTTACATATTGTTCTTTTAATATTTCACATATAACGTAGTTAAATATTGATGCAACCAAGGCGAAATATGTAAAATTAAATAAATTCATGACAACATCAGCAACCAGTACGAGATAAGGAAATGGCTTAGTCTCAGTTTTTGAACGGAAATTACTGCAGTATATTATACATTATTTTTTAGCAAATTTTAAAAAACAAATCATTGAAATGTCATTAAATTTAATTGGATACACAAAAAAAAAATTAAGTTTTAGGCTCTCACGCATATAAACTTTTCTTTGTTTATTAAGTTTTGTTTGCGGAGCGTACATATCTCGAAAACCATTTTTTAAGCTTCATTTCATATTTGAATGCAGTTTGATATCATTCATTTTTCTACACTATATATTAGATAAACTTATAGCAGGTAAATGTCTTAATAGTATTTTTTTATTGTAAAACAGTAGATTTATCTAAAAGTAACAGTAACAATATATCCAATATGCAATTTTTGCAACAAATAATACGAAATATTAAAAAACGTGTGAAACATCGTAATTGATGGTTATTAAAAGAATTTATTATGAAATAAAATCAATAAACAGATATGGAGTATAAATAAATAACAATATCGTCAATGATTAAACATTTTTAAGCATTTCAAACAATGTGCTTTTGAAAACAATAATATTGTATTATTATGTATTCGTACTTTTGGATCTCAGATTATTTAATGGCAACTCACATTTTCTTTTTCTTTTTCTTTATGATTTGGTAAGAGTTCGATAACAAAAAACTGTAAATATTTGTGAAATAGAAAATATTTAAATTTTCGTACTTATAACCAATTCCTTTTTGTTATTTCCATTAATAATAATATATGTGGTTTTTATACTATGTTTAATTTAATAACAAACTTGCAACAAATTTCAAATAGTAATAGGTTGGGAGTTTATTTCTTCATGATCATTTTAATGACGTGTTTCGAATTTCGAGGGCGACCTCTCGCTGTATAACGCATTGAGAAAAGATCTACCGTTTTCCGTACGTGTCGGTCTCGCCAATAGATGTTTCACATCAAAAACCAAAAGATTTCATGGCTACAACTACTTCTTACATGCCCTTTACGACACTCTTCCCTGGTAAATAGATTGTAATTGCCAACGCTCGCAGACGACCGTTAACGCTGACCCACTTCGCGCACCTCCCGGCGCGGGCGCGTCTCGTTACATTGTGATCTATTTCACGCAGATAGCGCCGAGCCCGCGGGTCGGTGCCCGCGCAGGTTTACGGCGCCACGGCCGGCGGTTCGCAGAAGCGCCGCCCGCCCGCAGATCTGTTGGTGCTTCCGATGATTTACAGCTGCCGTCCCCAAGTATACTCGGCCGTTTAAGAGATTGTTCCGCAATATTTTTTGTTATTTCACAATATTGATTATTTTTGTAAATTCCTTGTTTTTAACTTTATGCTGTAGAGATTTCTATTGCATCCATTTCATCTTAACATTGTAATTTGATTACATACGTCTCACGTTTACCGCTTAAGTGTCACTCTCAAGTATTTCCACGGTCATTAAAAATTAAGGTTCATACTCTTTCAGAACAAACTGCATGGGGTTAAAATACGCTTAAGGATAAGAGAAATTATCTTATACATTTTGGTCCGCTTCACAAGCGTAGTACTTTGAAAATTTTAATTTAAATAATTGTTCCTTTTTTTAAACTTATTTTTTTCTTTTTTATCTCTTAAGCGTTCAACCATCCAAGAGACAAAAAAAAACAGACAGACAAGAAAGTCGAGTTAATGTTTCTGTTTTTTGTCGCATTTTCAAGAAGCAGACGAGCACGTGAGTCACCAGAGAGTAGATGATCACCCCACCCATGGACAATTACAGTTCCAGAGGAGCCACCGATGTGTTGCCGACCTTTTGGCTAGAAATAGGATGTTTCATGGAAAGGGCGTGGAGTGATGAATAGGGGAAAGGGCTGAGGGAGAAAGAAGTGAAGTGATAGAGGGGGCGGGGGACCACCGGCACTCTAACTCACTGGATGAATTACAATAACGGAAACTATGCTGTACGCCCGTATTCTGTAAAAGTCTGGTTTGTAACCGGTCTATTCGGCCCATTTCCATGCTACAGCCAAGTCGACCACAGCATGGCTCTACCACTAGGAAATCAAAAAAATACTATTTTCTTCCAGTTCTGAGATATGTTTACTTATAGTTTTAAGCCTCTAGATGGCAAAAAAATTAGTTGAAATCCGATTAAAAGTTTTGTATTACATATGATACAAAATTTGTAATCGATTTTCACTAGTTGTTTATTACCAACTAATAATCTTTTATTCGAATATGTCAAGTCATTTTTATATATTTTCAATGCAAATATTGCGGATATCTGTACATCGTGCAACACAACAATCTCCTATTACGTTTCTATTTTATTTATAGAAAAAGATAAATCCCGTACTTGTGTTCCCGTTTCAGGTTCCTGTAATGGATTTTGTTTAAAACTTTACCACAACGGAGTTGCGTCACGACGTCGGAGCGCCGTAGACGCCGAAGCATTACAACAGAGGACACGTAAAAACCTTCGAGTGATTTACGTGACGGTCACTCGATACCGCTTTCACAAATTAAGCACGCTTAACGTCCCTCACACCCGTAAAAGGCGACCAGACAAACAGACACGGTCGTGGGTGGGCCACTTTACGGGCCGTTAACGGCGGCCGGGGGCGGCCCGCGAGCCCTGTACGTCCGCTACACCTTCGAGCTGCGTCGAGATCGCTAAAAGGAAGGATTTAAGCAATCGTTAACATTTTATTCGATCAAAATTAAATGTAAACTAATCAAAACAATCGGACTGAGAAGTCTTTGTATTGAGATTTAAGACATATAGAAAGCCTTAAGAGGTGCATATAACATTTGCAAATGAGCGCCACGCTTTTTACGTTTAAAATTTCCCTTTGATCGAAAAATATGTTATATTATTATACTTTAGTCTACAAGTATGAACTGTGTCGTGTCTGACGCGGATGCACCGCCCGTCAACACGCGTGCGATTATTGCGATCCGTTGTGTAGTTTAGAGAAAAGCTCGTGCTTCAGTTTCATTTCTCAGACATGTAGTCAAAAACTGGTCAACGACCCTACCAGATTCGATAAATATACATTTCCCTTTTACACGATGATCAAAAACGACACTGAAAGTAAGAATGATATCCAAAAACCTGAAAGTTAACACTTAATTTTAATGTTAATGATATCGGTAATTAACTATCTTCGTCAAAACTTAGTACGGGATCGTATTAAAGTTAAAATTCATAGGTTTGTTCCGATTTTCATGAACATCAAAACCCTCTTCAAAATCTCGTCTCCCGGGTGTAGCGCGTTGCCGTGCGCTCGCTCTCCGACACCGCGCCGAGCGTCGACGCGTTCATTTTCCAAACAGGACATCCGCAGAGTCGTTCATGCCAAATATTGTTTGTGTGTCCGTTCTCGAAGCACGTAACAAGATATAGCACTCAGGCGATGTTTACGCGATCCATAGCAATAAGATGCCGTTACCAACATAAACAAAAACATTACAATGTTTGTGAATGCGCGCGCGCTCGTAAATGGCCGATTGGCCTTACCTATAGCGTAGAGTCACCCTCAGATATTGAAAATGCGGATATGAGAAGTTATTAAACTGAATATTATTTTATCATACTGTACTTGTATGGATGTTGGATTACTAGATGGACTGATCGAATATACTGGAAAATACCGTCAAAAATTATGTGTAAACATTTAGGTCCCAGTTGTTAAGTTTATCCTTAATAATTTCCCAAATTAATACATTAGATTTTCCTTTTTATTAATAAAAATAAAAATACCTTGAATACACTAAATTATGATATCTTACCTGTCGTGAATCATAAAAAAATGAACATAATAATGAATAAGTCGACAGCGTCCAACTGCGTTTATAAACTCTATGAATAATATTTATATTCTACTACTACTTTTTAAAAAGGTACTCTGGTTCATAAAATTCTATATAAATAATTTAGTATGAAAAATGAACCAAACTTTCTGCCTCATCAATGCCATCTGATTGCGCGCGCGCTTTGGTAACAACGCGGAACAAGTCGTAAAACTTTTAGTCAATGACTTTTGAACCTAAATCAAAACGCAAATGCAACTTAAATCTAAGATTCGTGTTATTTGCAAGTTTATTTCTTGAAAATTCTTCACGTCGATGAACTAAAAAAACAACGCTATACTTTGATTCCGTATATTGAGATGAGTTCAATAATCAACAAAAATTTTTATTACTTTTTCTATTTATATTTATTGTTACTTTTTATATGTTTATTATAATAAGAATATGACATTTTATAAGGGGGAAAAGTAGCACTTGGGTGGTTCTTTACATATTGTATGGTATGTACCATCTAGAACTATCAAAAATCAAGAATTTATCACCGCTTTTAATTCAAGGTTGTAAGCTGTATATTTTTAAAAACAGTTCTCATTTAGAAAAAAAAATACAAATCTGTCAAATTTTAAATCAAAAGTGCACATAAAGTTAAGACGCACGTTTGAAACGCAAGCAATGACGGTGTCTAAAACAGAGCGGTCCGCGACAGCCGCCGACGGTGGTGGCCCTACGGCGCTCGGCGACGCGAGGGTGTCGCGCGGCCTGTTTGCGTACCTCGCGACCTATTCCAGTTAATATGAGCGCTCATTGCTGGAATCGCGCTTTTATGCGGTAATAGGCCTGATTTGTGTGCGCAGAGCGCGGGCGCGCCCTCTAGGCACTGCGGCGGCGGGTCGAATCGTGTCGTAAACTCGTATTGAATGTAATCGACGTGTAATTACGTTGAGGTTTTGGTGAAATTATAATACAACGAAATGTACAAATAATTTGATTCTCTCTCACTGTTGCGATAATAATATAAATAAATAGATGTGAAGTTATATATAAATAGATAAATGAACGTATTTTCTGGAACTGTACCTGTCCTCACTCGCGCTCGACGTTAATTAACGTTACTTACATCGAAATTTACAGTCGCATCAAAATTAACAAGACAAGTAATTAGTACACGGTTCATAATAAATCTCCGGCCTTACAATAAGTGAGGTGTAATCCTTTACACGTGTGTATATTTATTCGATGTTATAAACAAATATCGGTTGGCGAGCCGCCAGCGCACGCGGTCGGCGCCCAGCCGGGGGCAGGTCGATTCAAACTGAATTTGTTCGCATTTTGAAGTTTTAAATTACAACACTCGCACATTTGAATTCTTTTGTAATGGTCCTTATCAAAATGGAGTTACGTACATTCATTAATTGAAAATATTACACTAATATGAATTTAGACGTAAATTAACACAGGGAGCAATCTATTGCAGTTGTTGTACATAGCTTCATGTTTTATATAACTGTTTTTAAATTATACGTAACTTTTTACAATACATACTTTTTAACAATGAATATTCCACAGATTGAAAACAATCATATTAAAAAAAAGCATACCAGAGCTATTGAAGGTTGTAATTAAATGTATGTACCCGTAACAAACCTATACCACATAAGCTTCTAGAGGTTGCAGACTTAGAAATATTGGAAGTTTAGAATTAAAGGAAAATAAAATGCCGTAGAATGACTACGGCATTTTATTTTCCTCTAGAATGACTACGGCATTTCATTTTATTTTATTTAAAGGAAAATAAAATGCCGTAGTCATTAATATCTAAATAATATGTGGATTGTTGCAAAATGTGGTGAAAATGAAACAGCGTTCAATTTTAAACTAAATCAAATGCAAAATACAACGAATAACTGAAAAACTATAGTTTTATCCCTCGTCAGTGGCGCTTTGCAGATATAATTCACTTCTGTTTCTTGTGTCAAACAGTATCTAAAATCTTAACGTCAGATATTAAATAGTTGTTATTATATTTTAATCAGAGGAAATGAACGACTGAAAATATAGTATCGAAGGAAATAAAACGTAGCGGGCGCGGGCGGCGCGGGCGGCGCGGTCGTCGGCCGCGTGACAGGTGTTCGCGCCGTTGTTAACGCCACGGAAATAGCGCGCGCCGCCCGCGCCCCCGCCCGCCGCACAGCCCACCTTTACGGTTTCGATGCTCAAATCTTAACAGGAGTTCACGCAGCGGCGGAGCAGTCGTCTGTGAGTCGTGGTCGTCGGTACGACGCACGAAACTCTACCGCTCTGAATTGCCTGCGAATGATACAATGTGCAGCTTTGACGCTCCCCGACCCTTCCTTGTCCACACGCGCATTGCTATTTTACGCCATTGCGACGCTTTCGTGGTAATCTTTACAGCGGCAGAATTTCGTGCGTCGTACTTTATCAGCGTCGACGTTCTGTCCGAAAAGAAATTGTATTCAATTTCAAAATTTACATTAAAAAGAGACGCGTTGGATTTAGGAGGGCTCAACATGATTAACATTTTCATAAGAAATAGAAATGACAATTTAATTAATGCTTTCGAATACGTTTTATTAATAACAAGAAAGTTAACACCATTACAATAATAAATAACGTAAACAAAAAGAAAAGAAAACACTATAGGCAGCCCAAAATACTAGACAATTAATCCTAATGATGATAACTTAAATAAAAACATACACACACAGACATTAACGCATATGCCCATACACATCAGGATGTACACAGATTTAAGCGAGTCCGCACCTGCCACATGACGTAGGTTCTTCGGAATGCCCTTAAATTTCCTTATACGAGCCGAGAGACTAATCACTGGGTTTTTAAGGGTCGTTCTCTCGTCCACATAAACACCATTTGATAACATTCACTCTGTTAGTGTAATACACCAACAAGGAACATTCATTTCTGTGGATTATGATACTAGTTTGATGAGATGGTGCTGAAGCAGTCATTTTGTGAAAAAAACATAACGTTTTTTTTACTTAATGTTAGCAGGTTTTTTGCAGCAGTTAGAAATGTGAATCATACGAAGCTTCATATAGGATACTACCTCCGATCACGTTAGTCCACGAAACACAATTGCCTTTAATAGTAGATGCAATATCAATTCCACCTAATAATTTATGTCATTTTGCCTGATGCACAATGAAGGTTCTTTAAATAGAATACTAATGTAAAAGGGATTTATAATTCTAAAAATAAAGTTTTTTGTAATAAAAAAATTACCAAACAATACATATAATGGTTTTTAATTAATCGCTATGCATGAAATCGTGAGATATCTCTGTTTGTGATCCCTTGAAAAGTAATTATAACGACGTAATTTGAACAAAAACGATCTACTTCCGGTTTCAGTAGAATGTCTGTTCTTTCAAATCATCAAAACACCATGAAAAGGGTTCCTACTGGTAAGTACTCACTTACCGACTCCATCGCCAGAACCCAGCTGCGTCTCAATGTAAACGATAACACTAGTTCGTAAGAAAATATGAGAACCTCGTTATCATTTGGGATGAGTAGTATACCAATTCCATTGAGAAATATGAGCTCATAAACTCAATATGTTTATAGCTAGCGTTTAAAAGGCTACTCTGTCCTTGGCTTGAAACCCATGTCGCAATGTGTAATTATTAAAACATAATTCGATGGGCCAACCAGGAACTGCCAAAGGTTTCCATTACATATTTTTCGACTTACTTAAAGGTCAATTTGGTTATACCATATAACTTTAATGTAAACAGGATTACATGTGCATTGAATTGATGTGATATACATATTTGTAAATGGGTGAAAATCAAGTTTTTATCTTTATTAGCAGTAATTTGATTTATGTAATTTACTTAATTGCAAATTACATAGGTCAAAATTAATATAAAAATATTTGTATTTTTATTTTCCTTAGTTAACGCTCGATAAATATTTAACGTTTTTAACCGAAATGTACAAAAAGTATTGCACAATACGCGGTCTCTAACGGCGTTGTGCGTCGTACCGATCACAATAATATTCGAGGTCGTAGATATTTTTGACCACGCATTTGGTCACAAAAACACGTATTAGTCGCAGGGCCGTGTGATAGCACGCGTGAGCAGCCGCGGTCGGATGTGGCCGCGGGCAGGTGCGCCGCAGGAAGGCGCCCGAATTAGAACAATGGACTTCCACCGGCCGCACTATATTAGGAACTGCGCCGCAGCACATCTGTGCGCTCGCGCCCCGCACGACCTTACGGGACCGAAAAGGAAAGGAGAAATTAGATCATCAGTGACTAAATAAATCATTACTTCAATGTATGAATTACGTTTGTCGACTTTTTTTTTAGTTATATAGAGTGAACCTAAACATCTTATACAACACATTTTTTAGGTTCCGTAGGCCAAAACGAAACCTTTGTAATTTGTCACGTCCATTTGTCTGCCAGTTCGTATGTCACAGTCTCATAACTAGAAGATTTCTTCATCGCTTGTAACGAAGTTCTACAAACAAGTGTCTTGTTTGAATCGTCATATATTTTTAATAAAGTCTTTAATTTTGTGTTTTTCCTGTACTTATTGAAACATGTATGTCAAAAATGTAATAAAAAAGTCAGAATAGAGCTTTATACAGTACAGCGCACCAAACTCTGCCGCGCTGAATGCCTGCGAACTGTGTAATGCGCAGGTCCAACGCTCCCCGACCCTTCCTTTTTCTTTCCCGTGTGCCAATATTACGCTATTACGACGCTTTCGTGACTACCTTTACAGTATCAGAGTTTCGTGCTTTTTACTGTAAATAAATTCAACGAAAAATGACATAAGTAACTATGTCATTTTGGAATCATTACAATATATTCAACGCAATTATGTCAAAACTATTAATGACTAATCTTTTAAAATAAAAAAATAAATTAATAAGAAAACAAGATAACAAAATAAAATTAAATGTGTTTATTTCTTTTTATATATAATAAACCTAGAAGGGTTGGCAGAGATCACAGACCGCCACATCATACAATCTTTGCATATCTTTCTTACTTTACTAAACTCTACAAATTGTTTCATACAAGCTTGTTGTTTTCGAATGCTCAACTGTTACTTTGACTGTTGAATTTTTTAAATACACTAATGATTTAGTATAGAGTCTATAAACTTCTACGCAAATGAAAAAAAAATCACAAATAAGTATGTCTTCAATATTTCTTGTTAGTGTAACCTCTTACCTCGTACTTTTTGTTTGTCCATTTGTAACTCTTTAGTTCAGGTATCAATTTATTTAGTTTTAAATATTCGTTTTTTTTTTGAAATTTGCCAAAAAGGAATGTCAAAGTAAAATGACATATTGTAATCTAGAATAAGGAAGTAGTTGACCACGACTTAAAATTTATTTTGTAATATAATGTAATAAATGTAAGTTCATTTGTTGACTCGTACTTTTAATATGCTTTTAATTAACTGGAAAAGCAGTTACCGCACTGTGAAGTTACTTTAAGAAATTGCATTAACAATTTAAAAACATTGCAATAAACTGATTAGACGTCTTCATAAAAGGGTCTTGCGTTTACTTACGGCGCTTAAAATATTAAGCGTCTTAGTGGCTCCATTCAAAGGAATTAAACAGCACCTGCATCCGAAAGCTCACGTACAACGCTCGGCTAATTTCAGCTAATGCACTGCGCGGCGCGGGCGCGGCGCGGGCGGCGCGGGCGGCGCAGTTCTCATCCTATTTACATCTTAATCCGCAGCTTCCGCCGGCGAATGGGTAAATAAAAACCTAATTTAAATGCCATTAAAACCTGCGGCGCCGCTCGAGATTTAAAACCGACCGGGAGTTCGTTATTGTACTTGCGGATCGCGCGCCGCGGGCGGCCCGCGCACACGTCTGCATTACATTGTAGCACTTAATGTATTTTTAACTTTCCGCTACGAACATTGAACAAAAACCGTATATTGCAAAAATATTGTTTTCAATTCGATTTTAAAAAACTAAGTTTTTATCAGATCTTGACATTTTAGGGCTTTATGAATATATTTTGAGTATTTTGCGAGTGGTGTCTGTATGTGTGCGCGCGCGCGTGTGTGTTTGTTTGGCTGTGTATGTAAACTCTCATAACTGTTAAGGAGATTAACCGATTAAGCTGCGTTTCATTCGGTAATCTGATCTTGATATTTTAGCATCCCCTGAGATCCTATGTAGGGCCGTAAATAGATTCCCAAGTCTGTTTCAACCTTTTCTCGGATGTTGTCTGTATCTGTGTGTGCACGCGCGAGTAAACCTCTCGTAACTTTTAAACGGACTAACCGATAGAAAGGCAGTTTGCGACAGTCAAGGGTGGTTTACTCAATTTACACTCCCTTATAAAAATTGAATTATTTCCGCCTAGTAGACTTATGACTACCCTAGCATAAAATTGTAGGGATAGCCTGCATGTTCAACCCTTTTTTCGCTTTTCTTTTATTGACTCAACCGTATTTTCCAGAAGAAGAGGTAGCTACCATGACCATCACTTAGTAGGACCATTGCTTTGCATACGATCAATTTCTTCTCTTGCTTCATTGACATTCATCAATCGTTATATGCAAGCGTGTTGATTCAAGGGCTGTCTTTTTTTAGTATGCTACCATTTTGCTTCTCATTAAACTTTCTGGGACGCCCCTTACGGACACATTCATCACGCAGATTTAACTCTATAGACTCTTTTTATTATCCTCGTGTAGTTCATCATTTTCAAATGTTCAAACTACTGCAACATACCTTTTTTTCATTCCATTTACTAAATCTTATATCAAACCACAGCTTTCTCTAACATTAATTTTATTATATTACCTTTCAAAGAAACTACACATACGACGCAGGGATCGCATTTTCATTGCATAAAATATCTTTTCATGTTTATTTTACTATAACCAACGCTTATAATCATAACAATCTTTTATATTCACAATAGCAAGCATGGCCCTATTATCTTTATTTTCCGCATTGACTCTCCTTTCAATATCTCTATAATGTTTACAGTCATTTTAAACAAACTACACGAATAAATGAACTATTTCATTTCCTTTACTCTCTCACTTCTAAACCTTTCGGTTTCAATCATGCTTTCTTTTTTTTTTAAGTATTATGTTTAAAAAAATTTAAGTTTCACTGATATTTACTTCCATACTTCTTTTCTTCACATAATCGATAATTTTAGTTTCTATATTCTGCAACTCGCATGCCGATGCACTGTACAACAATTGCTTGATCGTCGGCATATACTCGAGTATAGTTCCACCCATTTTTAGTACACACCCTTAGTATTTTAAATGATAAAGGTAGCTATCCATGAGTACTTTAAATGGTAATCCTATTCATTTCTGTTAGACACTACTATAGATATTGTACCAATCAGTGTAAACCCTATTTAATCTGACGCAAGTAATGATGTCTCTTATAGGTATAGGCAAAGGATCGTAATGCCTTTATCAATCTTGGACTGTCATGTTAGGATAGAATCTTTCCATAGATGATTCCTTTCTGCTCTATCATTATCTTTTTCCAGATCTACATAAACTTAGAAAATTTTTCAGTTCTTTTCCAAAACTTTTCCTCAAATTTTGACAGTCAACCCAGAAGCTGTATAAGTAAAATTTCAAAAAGGAATGGGCCAAGGGCCTTTCCGAATTTTGACTTGTACTTCTATACCGTACAGTTTAATCTACAAGTCTTTCAATAATTATTTTTGTTAATCACCGTTTGCCTACGACGATGAAGATATTTATAAGGTGTTAATTTCCACAAACCTGACTATATGGAGGGATAGAATGACGGCTTTGCGCTAGTCAACAGGTACGGTTTTTAAATTACTATTATTAGGGCACTGGTACAGCAGTTTTCTCCGTTTTCATACGTTTTATTGCTTTCATAGTTTCATACATCATGTACTATTTTTATTTTCATCATTGCTCATATATCTCTTGAAACATTACAATTTCTTTAAAATTGAAATTTGCAACCACATCCTCAAATGCAAAAGTACTTTCCAAATAACTTACCTTCAGACTCTTATTTAAACTCTCTTTCACATAGTTTCCTTTATTCATTATATATCCTTTACAATTTGTAAGTATATTTGCAATTTATATGCTGAAATGACTCCTGGCCTCTCGTACCACATTCCAGAAAAGAGTTTGTTTTCATTCTCTTTTTATTTCATTAGTTCTTCTTGTCATACACTGTTTAACTCCCATTTTTGCAGCTTTGTATGCACTTTCAGCCTCTTTCAACTTTTTTAAATTGCCCGTTCTTCTTTGTAGTTGGCTTGTGCAGAGAGTAAATCTAGTTATACTTTCTTTTTTCACCTACTTCCTTTACAAGAGTAATTTCACCAATTACTATTTTTTTACTAATATTTGTTTTAATATTACCTCTGTATGTCTTTTTTGCGTAATTCTTTAACACTTTATATCCTCAATGGTTAAGATCAATGCCAAAAGGATAAATATTAAAGGTTACGCGTTTGATGGCCCCACCACTATCTCTCCTTTCGAATTCATTCACGCATGAAATATTGAGCTATTTATGCTTCTACGATTCATTATTAAGTTTATCATTTGTCCCTCCACATACATCCGGAACACCGAAAAGGACCTCTTTAGTCCGCGTTTCGCGGGCGGCTTGTCAATGCGAATAATTCGCACGGTTCAACTAGCCTGTTTATATCAACCATCAATTGTATTACTAAAATAGTTATCTGAGAGATATAGAACTTGTACATAAATTAAAAAAACACCTATTTCTTTCTTAACTAATCTCTTAACATATGCACATATGGCATTTAATATAGAAAATAAATTCTATATAATGTATTAATTATAAAATTAATATTAAAAAGGGCCAAATTTAAACATTCGAAACCGAAGAGCTTGCATGCAAAGATTAATAGTCGTCGGTAAACTAAGAGATATGCAAAGATCGTACCTTGTAAAAATCTGTAGTCTTTGAATGCTTTTCTGGGAAATAGGCCTGAGTTTGTATTATATTATACTGACAATTTTGTTAGAATAAATCATTTTCCAAGTACTATTTAATTTCCTTTGATAAGTATTTGAATCAAATTAATGTATGTAATAAATCAAGTAACTGAAGTTCATACAAATACACAGAATATACTTAACTTTTCATTCATTAAACTGAGCAACTACTACGACATCTATTTGACGATGTCTGTAACGGAGTACATTTGTGAGACCCAGAGATATTTTAAAAAATGTTCTTAGAGTGTAGACATTTGATAGTTCGTGGTCGTAAACGCGACGCGGCAGGAGCGCGGCGCCCGCGCCGCCCGCGCCGCCCGCGCCGCCCGCGCCGTCACCGTAAAACGCAGACGTTATGGACCCCTCACCGTCACCGCTATTCCTGACGCCGGCGCTGGCAGCCCGGGCCGTCCCGGCGCAGTGACAGACGACTGCAGCGCCCGCCGCGTATCTCGGAGTTATTTTATTACCAGATGATATTGTGAATATTTCACATTAAAATTGTACTCTATTTTACTAGTATGATTTGTGACCATAAATTACGACACGGTTTTCCGAAAAGGCCATTTTACCTAAAGGCCACCTCGTCTTGCACACATTAATATTGCATTGAGGAAGTAAATTAATTTTAAGAACAAATTTTGATTTTGAGTAGATACGGAATGCAAAGCTTGATTTTAACATGAAAGTGTGAATACCTAAAAAAATATTATTCAATTATTTATTATTAATTTAAGCAAAACTATCAAGTTCGGAATGGACTTTGGAGCCCCAAATTTCCAAATTTAGAGTTATTGGAATCGCTTTCTGCACATTCTATACAAAACGAATACGATTCCAGACAATTAGAAATAATATTTCCTAAGTCTCCCAAAATAAATAAATACGAAGACTAGTCCGTTATTCGGTAATTCACATAGAAACGATGTTTTGAAAAGATCACGGTGATTTCAGTCAGAAGAAAAGGAAGATATATTTGTATATACGATATATATATATATATCTATCTATATTAATGTGATATATCAAACAGAACTCTCTTGTTGATGTGTAAATTCTTAGCTGACTATAATCAAATTGATGTCAGGCTGCGTAAACTCACGACAGCGTATCACCACGTCCAGAGGAAGTGTAGAGTGTCAAAGACGCCGATCGTTACCTGCGCGCGCGCAGACTATACGTTCCCGATCGACTACGCCATACTCTTCCCGCTTTGATCGCGCCGACACATTTTTATATTTCCCACTTTATGCGCTCGTCAAATATTTTATTGGCGACCAACATAGGGACAGAACATGCCGTAGTCTTTGCACGTGTTCGAATATTTTATTTAATTTCACGAGTTCTCACGGGATTTATAAGATTCTTAGAACTCTTACTATAAAAATTAGATAAAACAAGAAAAACCCATATTTTGTTTCTAAAGTTGCATAACTCTTACATATTACCGTGATATCACCATATTACCCAGCGAAGCGAAGGTACATAGGACAAAATAAATAAAAGTATAACATGAACATGAATGATTAAAAAATATTTAGCTAAGATGGTTTAATCTGTACTGTTCTTTCGTCGATGATATGAACGCGAGGGACGTGGAATAGATACGATAGGATAGAAGTAGGTGACACTTAATTTTTTTTTAGTGTTGACTACAGTGAAAGTTCACTGGCTGGCTACTTAGAAATCATAAAATACAAAAACATATTCAAACTTTAATAATGGAACTATTTGCCAACCTTATTATGTATATTGCGTTCATCTGCTATTTGTTTTTACAAATTGATGACAAAGAGAAAACTTATTGTCTAATGTAAACATAATTTTAACGCGAGAAAATTGTCGTAAAATAATTTTGAATGACTTTCGTTGCAATTTAGCCAACAAGAAAATTAGAACAGGCTTCAAATGGGTTTTCATGATAAAACTCTGTCCCGTGCAGAGGCACGGGATAGTTAGCACTCGTTAGACCAATTATGAACAGAGGTGCGTAACTGGTCTAACAAGTTCAAACGTGGTTGCACTAATCTGACTGATCATTTGCATGAGGGATGTTCTTCTACGGCGACGACCGGAGACAACATCCGTGCTGTGCGGCTCATGGTAGAGACTACCAAAACCGTGACTATCAGCAAATTTGGTCAAACTTATACATCGGTATGAGTGGGGGATACTCATGGGGGTACTCCTTGGGTGAATATTTCATAATTCGACCGAAGCTCAAAATCTCTGTCAAGAGAATTGGCGTCGCGTTAATGATACAAAGATTTACCGGTGGTGTCTCAAATTCAGTATACGATATAGTTACAGACGACGAAAGCTGAATTTAGTTTTACGATTCCGAAACCAAAAAGGCAATCTGCTCAGTGGATGTTTCCTTTCGAATAGTTGCATACTAAAGTAAAACGAGGTCGAAGCGTCGAAAAAAAGAGAGTGACCTTTTTTTTCGGAATGACAGTTCATTATGCAATAATTTTTTAGAACATAAAAAAATAGTCCCACCAAAAAAAACAGTGCACTAACAATTTCTTGCCTCTTATTTTGAAAAAAGTTCTGAAAAAAACGTCCTTGCAGTAGGATTCTCCTTCATCATGACAACGCCTCATTACATACCGTCAGACAAATAATTAACTATTTGCGGACATTAAGGTTAGAAATACTGGCTCACCTATCTTACAACACTGACCTCGTACCATGCGATTTTCCTTTATTTCCTAAAATAAAAGAAGAACTTCAAGGAAAATGGTTTATGGACACCGAGGAAGCAGTGACTGCACATGAAAAGGCCGTCGAAGCAATGTTTAAGTGTGAGTGGGCAAAATGTTACTCTTAGTGTTTCCATCGAATGCAGTGATGTATTGATCTAAACGGACACTATTTTGAAAAACAACGATGATAAAAATAACCCGCTAGCTTACCGAGTTTTTGATTTTTAAGGACTTTTAGATGGAACCACGTAACGATGAAGGCAGACGAGAAGTCGTGTCTCGAATTTATTGAACAATTACTAGGTAAATTCTTAAACGGCACAAACTTACAAACGCACATACATAATTAAAACTTTTTTTGATTTATGTTCACACATAAATGAAATAAAGATTAAAAAGAAAAATGTTATTAAACTCTCTCTCCACAACTGCACTAAGTGTACCTTTTTTTTTGTCTATTTACTGTATTGTTCTTTAACCTAATTAAAGATATCTATGTGCTTACCATAAGTTAGTTCATCCCGTAATGCAATCACGGTAACGTCCTAACTCGATTGCGAAGTTATTGGACATTTGGTGTATTTTAACATCGTGATTTTTTTCGTATACAAAGACGTTCACACTGTAAAAGGTTTTCAAGTCACAGTTGCCAAAAATCTGCTGAAATTCATGTACTGATTGAAAGCGCGAGTTTCGCGCTCATAGTGCGCACATGACAACCGAGCCATAAAACGGATTCTTTGTTGAGCTCATAATGCGGCGACCGCAGTGAGGTACATTTGACTTTCGCTGCGAAATAATACAAACTTCAATTGTTTTTACAAAATCAAAGCTGATCTTTGTCTTTGAGAATAATGGTATCCACCGCTATAAATTGATACAAAGACATGTCTGTCTGTGTCACATACGTTTTTTTATTACATAATTTCTATGATTATCTAATGAATAGAACTAACCAAAATCGACGCAAGCGCAGTCGTTCGACTGTCAACGTGATGTTCGATCCCGGCGGGCTCGTGCGTGCCCTCACTTTATCACCTTTTTCATTGTTATCTATTCGTAGTGTCGTTCGCACCTTCCGGTGTGCCATCGTTTCATACAACTTGAATAAGATTTTTGAGGCGGTATAACTCCATGTTTCTTTAGCACATAAGCATGTATGTATGTATCTATATATGCTGTGAGCGCGTGTGTGACATAAACTTCGCGAATTACGTATATCTGTCGCTCGTCTGATCTCTCGCAGCCGCTGAAGACGCTCACCTGTCGCCGAGTGCCGTTTAATTCGGGCGCGCGTGCGCGGGCCGGCTGCCGCCGCAACTTTATCGACGCTCGGCTTTAATCTCGGATAAAGAGAGCGTTTCCTTTGTTCGCTTGTATGTTTCTTGTGAAGATGAATTTTGTAAATTTAATCGATAAATGTGACTCGCGTCTGCGACAAAGTTGTTTTCATTTATTACTAACCGTCTCCCGCCCGGTGCGCTGGGCTTAAATTAAAGACTAGCGTTGATTATCGCAATTCATGGTTTAAGGTTACTTACAAATTTCTTTTAGGTACTTTTTTCCTGGTACTGTTTTCGTTAACGTATTTTTAAGAATCGATCTCCATATGTGTATTAACAAAAAGGTGAAGCTGTTCCATTGTGTTACGTTTCTGTGCAGCACATTGATCAGGAAACTACATCATTATGGCGTGACGGGTCGATCCCTTCTACTTTTAGAGTCTTATCTAAGTGATAGAATCCAAAGGGTTGACGTTGATGGCGAGAGGTCGTCACGATCTGCAGTCAATAAGGGCGTGCTACAGGGTTCAGTTGTTGCACCAATTCTATTCCAAGTGTACATAAATGATTTACAACATTTTGTTAAGAATGGTCATGGAATTGTATTGTTTGCTGACAATACTTCCTTACTTTTTAAGATTGATAGGCATCAACCAGCTTTTCACCAAGTACCATCTCTGAAATCGTTGAGTGGTTTATTATTAGCAATTTTCTGCACAATGAAAGAAAAGCAAAACTTGTAAAATTTTCCCTATATAATTCTAAATTGATCGACACAAATGTAATGGTCAAAAGTGAGGTGGATTTTGTGGACACGACCCTATTTCCTGGTCTCACTTTAGATTCTAAGTTATGTTGGAATTCTCATATGACCAGATTAGCAAAAAGACTTGGTTCGACGGCATACATACAGTCAAAAGAATTCGACGACTTACAGACAAAAGCGCCTGGAGACTAGTTTAATTCAGTTTTTCTCATAGTCTTATGACCTATGGAATTTCGTTATGGGGTCACGAAGACGATATTAACACAATTTTCGTGCTGAAGAAGCGAGCCGTTAGTACTGTTTATGATTTGAGACCAATGACATCTCTCAAAGAAAAAATTAATGAAATTAATATCCTGTCTTTAGCATCACAATACATATACGAAAATATGGTATATGTCAAGAGAAATATAAAATCGTTCCAAAAAAGGAGCGACATCTATAACATTAACATTAGACATAAGAACGATCTTGGTGTTCATAAGATCCGTCTAAGTAAAGTTAATAAATCATTTAAGGGGCTGTGTATGTGCTTTTATAATAAGATCCCAGCTGAAATCAAAATTTGCCGTTTACTGAGTTTAAATGTTTCATTAAAAGAAAGTTATATGGCAAGGGCTATTATGCGGTGTTGGAATATCATAATGAAAAAAGCCCCTGGGATTGAGCTGCTCGGCTATCAGGTTATGTCATATTATTTTTAAGTGCTTATTTATTAATTACTAAATTATTTGCATTTATGAGTAAAAAGAGCAAGCCTTGAGTTTCTTGTCCATTCTTCTCTAGGTAAATCAGCATTTGGAATGGGTGATAATATCGAAAAGAATTTATTAATGACGTATTTCAAATGTTTACCTACGAATTAAAGATATTTTTGATTTGATTTTCAAATTGGCGAAACTTATACTAAACTCGTGTATTTTCTTCAATTTCTGACTTTTAGATGTTTCAATTAAAAAAAGTTGATAATTGCAAAAAAAATAAAGTGTATTACATTGCTATTGATACCAATCGTTTGATGTGGAGTTTTGGAGTTTAAAATTTTTTGGATGTAACATAAATTATGCAATACTATCATTAACTAAATATAAATAATATTAATAAAACTATTGTGTACACCTTCAATATTTTGAGAGCTGTCCCTTTATCTGTTGTACATATTCGAAGAACCGGTGCGCGTCGCAACCGACACGTATTGCTTCTTTATGTACAAAAAGTATTCTGTCATATACCAGGATATAATCTACCTTTACGCGAATATTTTATTTCAATTTAGCGGTTCGAATATGACCGAAGGGCAAACATAGAAATAAAGACATTTTCTTTACAATATACATTGATTTAAAAAATATTAAGGGATAAGCATAAAATACAGCATAACTTTGCCACCGATGTACCTACCCGACTGACATAAAACTTCTTGTCCACACTCGGCCACCCCACGCGGCCTCGGGCGTATCAGAATTTCATTCCTTTCAGCAGCAAGCCTGGCGAAAGGTGAGGCACTAGCGAGATGATGATGCTTTTACTTTATCACCTTACTCACCACGTTTTCTTAGATTTATTGCAAAAAAATGTTTAAATTCTTTTTAAGTGATTTCTTGTGGTCATGTTAATAATTTTAATTTACCTGTTTCATTTGATTGACGTAGTATAAATAACAATGTATCTTAGAGAAATCCTTTTACCACGCATCTAGATTTTAAGATGTTTTTAAATGATGGTCCAAAACAAAACAAGACAGAGCTAATATCTGCAAGAAATCGATCATTTCAAAGCGCATAGACAAAATTGAGCTTCTTAAAATGAAGTAGAGAGAGACGGCCGTAACGCTCCGTTGGCCGCATAATCGCATTTGTCTGTTTCGTTCACAACTCTGCACAATGAAGCCGAGTTTAGAACTAGCTGTCGTGGACACGTGCAACGTTTACGGCGCCGACAGCGGCAGCGCCGGCGCTACAGTGTTTTAAAGCGCCACGAGACTGCTGAGCTCGAACCGTGCAGCGGAAAGTGCAGAGAGAGAGTGAAATTGTCCCATATGAATGCATAATCTTAAGCAGAAAACACTCGCACTGCAGCTGAATTATTCATAAGAAAATGATCCCGCTCCATCGAGCTAGTCTTTTCTACTTGAGTCGATAACGTATTTCTGTACTAAAAAAAGAACTATGTAAATTGGACCAGCGGTTTGCGAGTTGTAGGTGCACAAACGGGCTGAGGGACGGATGGAGGAACGTTACGTTTTGTAACAAATATGTAAGAATATGTTCTTAAATTTGGCATTTGCATGCGCACACTCGAGTAATACTCCTTCTTCGGTCACTAGTCTTTAAGATTTTGTTAGGTTATACGTAGGTACATTGACGTAATACGTCACGAGGGCTTGTATCACTAAATTCTTAATACGTGATAAATGTTTGTATTCTCATTAATGTCATAGTCGTACTTGTCGAGTGGACTCGAATTTGCTAGCAAGAATCATCACAAGCAGATTTTTCATGGCGATTTTAAACGTTATAAACGAACGAATTAAGACCGGAGCAAAGAAAGATATTAAACTTAAACCTTGTTTGGTACTTGCGAATAATTAATATAAAATAAACTATTCCGTAATCACTTTCGCGTTTCCAAAAATATTTTTTCTCTTCTTTATAATGTATGATCGGTCAAGTGCATACCGGATTAGTACAGAACGTCTCTAAAGTAATGTATGTACAGAAATATTTAACTGTAATTTTTAAATGATAGTATTTTAATTCCTTTTTTTAATGATTTTCCGATTTTTTAGAATCAGCGCCTTTAAAATTAACAATGAGGAACTGTAAGAAATTTAAAAGTATATATGCATAAATCGTTCCTTAAAATTTAAAACGAAATTAGAAGTTTAATCGAAATATCACAAGTTCCTATACAGCGATATTCCACTTTTTCTTTGTCTCAATGTATGTTTGACAGACATGATCATCTTAAGCTTTGATTGTTGTTGGGATATGATAATCTCTCAGAACCAATCTATTGATGCTGGAAAGATCAAAATCTGACAACGAAATTCGATTCTAAAGCGTCACAAAGAAATGTACTTCCATAATTTTGTTTTTCTTTCGACACATGCACAGCACCATAAATAAATGAAAACATTGACACTTTACCAAACCGATTAAAAAGATTTGTATTGATTGCTATCAGTTTCTAAACATATGTTTTGAAGTACTCAGAGGCATTCTGGGGAAAAGTGAGGTCGTGTTAACTCATTAGCGTCATATCGTCGTCTAACCAGGAACGCATTCGGTAAACAGGGGGGGGCCGGCGGCGGCGTGCGGGGGGCGGCGGCTTCAGTAAACAGCGCGTCGCCGGCGCCGCGCTCCGGCGCAGTCGGAGGGCCGGTAGTGGTCGTAAAGTGCTCTCTCTGCGCTGCCATGTGCTTAATTTGCCGTTGCGTAACCACGCTTCAGACTGACGAAATCGTGCGCATGTCGTGGGAAAAAATATCGATAATTTATTTTTGTTTTAGATTATATATCAAAAAACGTCATAGGATAGTTAAAAGATATGAAGGATACTAGAAATATGTTTTTTCTTTTTTTCCCTTAGGCATCCGTTTTTTCTCTCCTTCAAACAATATTTTTTTTTAATCTAAAACATTTTTCAAAGTTTGTACCAAACGGACAAACAAACAGATGCGTTAATATTGCATTATTATGCTGTTCTGCGCTATTTTTTATCAAATTTCAAGTCTCTAGATAGTCGAAAAGTTAGTTTGAAATCGAGTGTATTTGTATGAAATAGATAAGAAATGGAGTTAATAAAAATCTATCAAAAATCGGCTAAGTGCAAAACAGACCCAAGTCAATACTTTTAATTTAAAGTTTAATATCTCATTTTACGAGACCATTTTTTTTTTAGAACTCCCATCAATGACCTAAATTCTAATATAATATGTTTTACATGGCTCATATTAAATTTTTCATGTCTTTCCTTTTCGTTTAATGAGCTACTCTACAACCTTTAAAGTGTTCTTAACTAACATTAATTGGACCCTTGAAACCGCATTTTAGATTTATAGTTTTCTTCAATAAGAACTTGTGAAAAAAATTTGAGGAAAGCTTTCGAATTATATTTGTGTCACGCTCAACACCGGGTTTGACTTCTATCAAGATTTTACTCTCCGTCTAAATTTCGATTCTTCTCTCGATCCTGCCCCCGTCTCGGTTCTATTTTTAAATTCGGTTCTCTTTCGCTCCCGATTTTAATTTTGTTCTCGATCCCGACATAGTTACAGTGTTATATATGAATTAAAAATAAAATAAATGAGACTTTGTGTTTGCTATATTTGAGTTCAATTAATTTAGTGAACTTTGCATACATTTTGACTTTTTTCTTAAAATTTCGAGTAAGTTAATTCTATATTTTTTTTGGGTCCAATAAACAAAATCGACACACTGATATTTCTTTGATTTAAATATTACCAGAGATACGAACTTAAAGGCGGTGGGATATGGCAAAAAAATACTGATGTTTATTCATTGAATAGCCAGCATTAAAACAGAAATAATTAGCCGACGAGAAATTAAAGCCACTTTCTTTAAAATTTTATTGGACATTGATATTAAGTGAAAACCTATTCTAATAAACTATATCGAATAAAGAACAAAAAATCACTGATAAATAAACTTATTTATCATACATTAAAATTAATGAAAATCAATCATGCGGGCTCGGGTCGAGCCGGGACGACCTATTTGATTCTGAAGTGGAAAACGCTTTGTAATATCCCAAAATAATATAATACAAACAGTGCATTTATTAATGTGAAACTGCTTTTAAATTATAGCACAACTATCATAATTGCCGAATAATTTTATAACTTTTTGAAATTTCCAATCATCTTTTAAATAATAGTAGCCCACACAGGGAGGTCGTCATCAAGCAGACCGACGTTTTAAAGGGAGTTATATACCCGAACATTAATAAATTTTCGGCATTCTCTATGCAAGCAGTTTTATCGCCCAGAGCAGCGTCTGCGCGCCCGGCCGCGAGCGCCGGCGGAGGTGTGTGCCCGGCAGGAGCGGAAATACGTGCCCCCTGGGCGCCGGCACTTCCGCCTGATAACCGAGAGCTTCTGACCCAATTTCCGGTCTCCACATTTCATAGATTCTGCGTATGATAATGTGGAGATTAGGGCCCGAAGGCTTCAAATTTCGAGCACGCCGACTTGGGGATGGTGCGCAAACCCTTTGTGAATAGAAATATTATTATAACAAAATATATAATCGTTAACGACTTTATAGTATTTGTACTTAGAATAAAATATATTATAGCGTAGTAATTAACTTTATAATAAAACTTTATAAATTGAGTTATCAAACTTCAAAAATGCGCGCTTGAGCAAGTATAGGTTATCACCTATTCCAAGGGTAATTCAGTACTTTAAGGTTTTACGATAACTGACAATAAAATGACTGTTTATTACGACATGTGCTTTCTCCGCGCTAGTTGAGACCGCTAGTGATCAAGAATATCAGAGAACTTTCACGGTCCAGAATTACGCCAATCTCCAAATTCGCATACACTATTGTTCTATGCCAAAACATATTACAATATGCCATATGCCATCAGTACATCGAGCACACGCATTAGCAGTAGGACTAGGAGTAGCACTTTCAAAGAAACATTTTTAAGATCTAAGGATATAGAGTCCCGCACATTCCAGCTGTAAGGAGGAAAGGAGGACTCGGAATAAACGGCGCTGGCCGCGACCGCCGGCGGCAACGCGCGGAGCACGAGCGCGCCGGCAGAGGGCGTCGGACTTTTGGAAAATAAATTGTAACGTGAAAAAACTAAAAGACGGAAAGGAGTCAATATTAGTGTACCAGGTTATGAATCATCTCTGACTACGGGTGTGATCACCCTCTCACAGTGTTTTATTTATAGGAAAGCCTTAGACCTCAAGCCTTCGAACGCCGCGGAGAGCAGCTGCCGACGCCCGCTGCCGCCGACGACGTCCGACACCGACACGGCTTGTGGTGCTCTCCAGGTCTCGGAGCGGGTTGATTCGAATTGCCTTAAATTATTGGTCAATTCGCCCGTAGTCGGGATCGAGCCTGGCAGGTCCTTATTTGACTGTAACGCACTTGTCCGCTGAGCCACCGACGTCGTGTTCGATCAAATGAAAAATATCAACGGTAAAATATACAGAAGATAATGCGCAATTAAACCGTGAAACTCGACGGGTGACGGGTGCCAGGACGAATATATTTTTAGAGATAAGAAAGCTCACAAAGTATCGCTTTGAAAACATCCATTTAATGTGGCATTTGTGAATTCAAGTAGGAGTACGAGCCGTTCGGTGAGTAGGCGTTAATGGTCGTTCAAAAATACGAAATCCAAACTAGAGACAACTGTTTGTAAATTAATACAAATGCCGATTAAACTGTAAATAAAGTATTTTTAGATACAAGCAATGTTACGCAGTTTTTATTATAAACGTGAAATAGTACTTATCCAGTACAATATTACTCGTGATGCAATCAGTAAGGCAAAGATGATCTTAGCCAGGTTAAACTTTTGCATGATACGTGTAGGCGGAGAGGAACTAAATTATTGGTATTCTAATGCTACTACTCACGAAACAAAAAAACTATTGCATAATTATTGACTGTTTACAGAACGTCTGTCTGAGGCGCGCTGTCACTTGTCCGTGTCGTTCGTCTATGCGCGCTATCAGTGGTTAGTTTTTGTTTTGTGCGTCGGTATATGAAGACATTAATGTACTCGCTTCAAATAGTTTGTAGTTACAATTGCAGCATAATGCAGTAACGTTTGTTGTTGCACATTTGTAAATTCACGTTGGTCGTCTTCCCGATACATAAGCTATCGACGTGTGCGGGAACTCCTGCGCCTGCCCTGGTCGTCGGGGGTGGTCGTTCTCGTGTGCCGTTCGAATGGGCGAGTGCCACGAGGCACCAGGCTTCTAGACTCGGCTACGGCCCGGTCGTGTCGCGGAGCACGAGCCGTACCAGCGTAACGACATATAGTACTGCAGGCGATCACGAGCCTCTAAACACAACATTGCCAAAGCACGTTAAAAGGTCCAGCCGTAATTTTATGAACTCAAATCGTGTTATTTTAAACGTTTATCTCTGTGACGGAGTTGAAATCTTTCATTTGCGTATCGTTTATGTCTATAAAAATTTCATTCAGCCCCAGGAAGTAAAAAACAGGTATATACTCTTCTCAAATCAACATAATATTTGTGTCGTAATTGTACCAAGTATTAAAAATACCCGTCTGTAGGGCTTCATTAATAATTTTGACCATATTATAATAATGACAATATTGTATGTAATATTGTCCTAAATACAAAAATTATATCAAGTTAGCCAAGCGGCAAACCTTTTAGTTGTTTTATACAAAAATGCTTGCACACGTCACTGCCTGTACTTTTCTACACTTGCACTTTGCGTTTTAATTACTTACCAATAATATTTTGTATTTATTTCTCAAGGTTTGAAATTGATAAAATACTTCGCTCTCAACGGACGTCTAGGCGTAAAAGAAATTACATCCACCGAGAACGCTTCGTTTTATAATTGTGTAAAAATATATCACATTAAAAGTATTACGAAGTGACGTTTTAATGGTAAGTTTAAATTATTCCAGCTCCCGGGCCCTATCGCGTTAAAAGTGATTTTCAAAAAGCACGGTGTAAATGTCGCTTCCGTTTTGCAGAGTCATCACGCACCCGCAGTCGGGCGCGAGCGAGCAAAAATATGTGAAAATCTTTAATAAGGGGTGGGATGGCTGCGTACGAGTTTGGAAATGAAAAGGTAAGGCGGGCCGCGCGCCACCGCCGGCCGGAAACAATGGGCGCGAGGTGTCCGCGGACAAAGCCGGGCCGCGGGGCGCGCGCTCTCATTTGTCACCTGTCAGCGCCGATCGCGACACCTACACCGCCCGGGCGGAGCCGGCGTAAGTAACCGACTGAGAAGTAGACCCTTGGACGAGTGAGTGTGCTGAACTAGTCGTCCTCGTTCATTTTACGGAAGACGCGCGCATCGACAAATTTATAACAATTAACTAGTTCGATTATCGAAACAGTAAACATTATAATACAATACAATAATACGCCTGTCAAAGTTTATACTACCGGAAACTAAACTTAAACTAAGATTACTATAGGAAATTATGTCAAAAATGTAATTAAGACATGTAGCAAAGAATATGAGACACGTGAGAGACACAAACAATAAATAATATTTTAGCATATTGTTTTGCCTCAAAACTCGTTAAATCTCATTATGTATCGTTCGTATTTTTATTCTGAAAGCTCATTAAGTACAAATATTTGTACGTGCCACGTCATCAATAACGCAAACGCAATAAATATGTACGCCGTAATTCAGCCGGTCAGCCGCCGGCCGCGCCACCGTCGAGATACTGGGCGCGCAGGTGCACCGCCGATAACTCATATTTATAAATGTTTTCTCGTTTCTACCACAGAAATATTTCTGCACATCAAAGTCCACTCCATTTTAACGACACGACGTCGGACAACATTTTGAAACAGCAGTACAACGTTATTTCGTTTAGAATAACTTAATGGTTTGTTATAGATGTGACACGTCCGCCGCGCGGACAGCGGAGAACGTTGCCCGGGCGGCGCGCTGTCGCAAAATCGCGAAACGTTTCCTGTTCAAAAAGCAGCGCAATAGCGACCGCTGCGCATGCGCCGGCCGGGCAGTAGGCCAATTCACTAAAAATGACGGATGCACGTATTTTCCTTAGCTCTAATTTACGGCAGGTATTATCGACGCAGTAAAAGCTCGCCAGCGGCCGGACGCGTTCTTACGCACGCGCCTCCAGCGGCAGCGGGCGCGTTCCGACTATAATTACTTCGTTAACTTTCGAGACATTTTAGACATTTTATTAATACGCGATTAGGATAGCGCTGTAGATTTTATTTATGCGTTGTAAAAAAGCAGTAAACGTTATCTGGGAATGCGCCGTGCTCCTCGAGTCTCGTTAAAATATTGTGAGGCACGGAACGTAAATTATACGTCTGCTCATAAAAGAAAAATCTTGATCCATTGTAAATTCGTCCCCGAAAACATCCACGGGACAAAATCGTCGCGGTCGTCGTGGACGCGACGCGACCGACGACCGTCGGCTGGAGCGGGTCGCCCCGGGCGATCCGCGCTGCCAAAGAATGTTGGCACGGCCGTCTCGTATCGTGTGGCCCACACTCCTCGCCGGCGACGTCCTCAGGTGATCTCTCGTAAAAGAGTTCTCGTAAAAAACAGTCGTAAAGTGGATTCGAATCACCTGTGAATATAAGTTCTTCTTTTGTCGACGATAAAAGAGCGAGCGCGTCTTCGCCCGTTAACGTCCGGGCGAAGACGCGCCGACGTCTCGACTTCGCGTAAATTATGCTTAGATATTTTCACAAAAAATAATTAATGGACCACGAGCGCGCGCGCCGTGGAGTCCGACTTTTACGCCAGTGTTTAGTCTGCGCCGGCCGTAAAGCGACACGTGTTTCGCCATCTTAATAACGAGCGAGTTATGTACGAGATCGCGTTCGCCGACGGCCATTGTCCGGTCGCGAGGGCGGCGAGACGAGTGGAGGCGCCTGCGTGTAGCGTTGTCTGAAGGTTTTCTGACTTTGCTATTAGCACCTATCCGCCTTAATTAAGGAAATTAAATGTTGACATAAAATAAAGTACGAGTTTTGAGTGCACATTATGATTAGCTCTTTATTTAGTTCTTAATCTGGTGGTCTAGATTATCACGCGCACGCACGACACGCGCTGGTTCATTGCTCAGAGTCGGGGGTCGTTAACGACCATTATTGCATTAAATGCATCAGTTAAATAATACGAGATATGAGCCACAAGATCTGCATTTTTTTAATTATAATTTTCAGTTGTCAATTGAAAATTTATTTCTATAATTAATAGCTTTAAATTGCGTCTTTCACTTCCACTTATAGTATATAATTTTTAATAATACAATCGACCTAAGATGTATGTACAAACTTAGTATTTGTGTTGAGCATGACTTGTTAACATACATTATTATTATTTTATATACGTACCTACATATCTTCTGTCAGTAGTAGCTTTGGCATTCTCTTTACGATGATGTCACGTTTATATTGTTTTTGGCCACACGACCAATGCGTTATGTCAATATATTTTACAAAGAAATTTTAAGATTTTAAAAAGAAACGTAACTGGACATTTACTATCTGAAGAAAATATTAGAGAAATCATCATTGACATAAGCCCTTGCATTTAATGTCTAAGCATTCATTTATTTACTTTCTGATGATTGCTGTACAGGGAGGGTCATTCTGAATTAAGAACTATCAATCGAATAATAGAACTCGTAAACTAGATGCGAAGATTGTCAATTTCTGAAAGAATTTCCTAAACTTCAAGCAATCACTAAAAATCAAATGATCCAATGTTAATTTATTTTTAAGAGGTCACAGCATGACAGTTTAGAAGGCTAAACGCAACGGAAGAAGCTGTTGGTTTACGTCTGTATTCTGTGAGGGTGTGGTGTTGCACCGGCCGAGCCAGCCCATTTTGGCTGCGAGCTCGGCTCTGCCACTTTGAGTTCAGACCAGTGAGTGAGAGCTCTGGTGACTCAATCCCCGTCTTTCACTCCACAATCCTCAATTCTCTCCATTTGTTATGCTATTCCTTTCCGAGAGGTCTGTAACCCACTGGTGTTTCATCAGAGGTTGTGAGTGTCCTTGGGCTGCTGTGACTGTATACTTTCCAATGTCCCGCATACGCGTTTGCTTCAAATGAATTACATAAAAAAAAGTAAAGTTGTTATGTTGCCACTCCTTACATATTATACTGATCGTATACTATATTTTTGTTTCATTACGGATTACAGCTTAATGAGCGTTATTCTATCGTTAACAATCGTTTAATATGAAGTTTTACAGTCACAAAGTTTTAATATTGAATATGGTTTATATTTATGTGCATCATTTTTTTGTACGTGTATTTGACAATGAACTCCTCCTAAATGACTGAACAGATTATGATGTTTTTTGACTGCGTTTTAGTCTCTCGATAGTTTAGATTCATAATTGAATCTGGTGGGTGGCGCCGCAATCTGGTTTAAGATTTTTTTAAATTTTTTCGAAGATATTTTTTTTTTTGGTTACAGAACATGTAATGCCAAAATTTCATCCTCATCACCCTGGATATAAAATTCCATCCTAAAATGAATAAGTAACCATTAAAATCTGAGAAGTTCATCCATAATTGATGTTTTGAGGATAATTCCAGTTATTTTTGTTTAACATGGGAAGCGCTAATGCCGAACTCTTGATTCTATAGCGGAGTCACGAGTGCGTTGCTGGCGTTTTAAAAAGAAGTATGTTCTTTAAGAGGGTTGAATTTTTTATGAAACTTTTTATGGAGCCAGGTACTATTGCGAAAAGCAATCAGATATACGTCTTTTATAATTAAGTTGGGGGAACGTGGTTGTGTAATATATAATAATGGGTGTGTATTTTGTTGGTTTTTTTTTCTTGCTAAGTCATTCCTACAATTACTATGAAACTTGCGATATGTAGTACTCGCGAATAAAATTTTCGAAAAAATAAACTAGCATTCGTATTTTTAGTTGTTTGCGTATTTTTACTATTGAACAAAATTATTAAACTAATGCTAAGAATTACTTCATTAATAAGAAATTCCATGAGTAAATAGACTATTAACATTTAGGTTTGGCCTCAGATGTATATTTGCGTTATTTATTCATCGAAAGCAAATTCCCTATGAACACACATCGGTAACAGAATGGAACTTTAGGGACGAAAGAGACATCGAGAGAAGGGAAATCGAGAAGGAGAGATAGTGAGACCCGGAAATAAGAAAGAGAAAATTGAGAGTGGAACCAGATTTTAAACTTACTTAAATCGAGACCGGGCGGGTTTCAAAACGAGAAGGGGACCAAGATAATGAGTGATCTCTGACCAAAATTAAATTCCTGATCGGAAGCGGATTAAGACGAGGTAAGAATTGAGAGTGGGATCGAGATCAAAAGCGGGGTCAGAATTTAAACCTACTTAAATTGAGACCGGAAGGGTTTGTAGAAGGAGACCAAGATTGTGAGCGATCTTGGATGAAAATTAGATTCGTGACCGGAATTGGAATAAGAAGAGTTGAGAATTGACAGCGAGACCGGGATCAAAAGCGGGGTCAGAATTGAAAGCTACTTAAGTCGAAATTGGATTCGGAATCGAGAGTGATACAAATTAGCATAGAGAACAAGAGCAACACCTGAAGTGAGAACAAGATAGCAATCGCGATCATGATTATTCAGTGATCGGTCGACATATAAGATATAGGATAGACTGAGGAAATAAGTCTATAGAGATAATTTCTGTTAAGGTAAGATCAGCGACTGTCCTAGAAAATCTTAGGCGAACCATATTGTATATTAAAAAAGACCCAAATTTTAAGCACCCCAAACTGACGAGCTTGCATGAAAAGATTGATGGATGTCAGCGACGCAAGAGAGATATACACAATGTTTGTACCATGTGAAAGACTATAGCCTCTGCCTACCCTTTTGGAAAAAAGACATGAGCTTATTATTGTTATAGATAATAAGACAGTAGAACCCGGTGTATCTGTATATAAAAGACACATGAAAAGTGGAAAGAAGACGATAAAAAAGGTGATGTAACAGAAAACAATGATTTTCAAATTTTTTGTCTATGTTCGAGTACATTTCTGAAATTACCACATAGATTTTAATGCAATTTTCACATGTAGATAGACCTTGGTTTGGAGCAGAATACAGGTTTTCTTTGATTTAAATCAGATGTCAAGGAAAGCAACCCTCATTTAAAAATTATCCTGAAAAGTTACAAGACAAATATTATAAGACTAGATTCAAAGGCCTATAAACGTAACTATACGAGAAGACAACAAAGTTCAAAAAAACATCGAATGACGTGAAGTGAAACTTCTTTGACAAAATATGTAGGAATAGTTTACGGTTAAAAAAAATTAAAAAGAGAATAAAATATTGTATTATTAATTCATTGTTACAAGTTTCTTGTAATGACGAACTATTATTAAAAACGAAAATCAAAATGAGAACACAACTTAACTACTGACCTGGGACAATGTTTGTCTCAGATGATCTCTCGCACGTCGCGCCTGGCACACGCACATAACCTCCTTTACCCGCGTGGGCAGGAGAAAGTAAATTGGTGTCGTTATTCTCTATTTGAGATTAGTTAATGCCACTATCTAAAGGCAAATCCATTATCAGCTGCAAAAAAATGCGTTACAGGCATTGGGATCGATTTTAATAAAAAGATATTGTATAAAAGATTGCTGTAATATTTAGTCTAATTTTAATTATTAATTTACCGTTGACTTGTGATGCACTGTGTTCACTTAACTATTAGAATTAACTGATATAATCGACAGTTTCCCCACTGTATCCCCTATTCCATTTATTTCATGTATTTTGTATGCATTCTTCATTTTTATTGGCGTATCTAAAATAGTAACGATCAGTTGTGTGAATGAGTAGAACACACGAGTCTGCTGCGCCGAATCGAAAAGAGCCGAGCAGACCCGACCGAGTCACTCGAGCCTTTCACTGTAACGTCATTGCACGAAAGCGTTTTAATTGAAAAGCGAGGAGAAATTGAGAATGGGATGATAGTCGAAATTGAGTGTCGGATAGGGATAGGAACCAAAAAAGTTATCGAAATCGAAATCAAGCAGAGTACTGGAACCAGAATTATAAGCGGAAACTATACTGGGATCAACAGGAAAATCGTTCAATACAAAAGATAAAGGAATGTATTCCATATCCACGCGAGCGAAGCCGAGAGCGCAAAGCTAGTTACATATAAGGGAAAACGAGAAATATCGCTCAGTAATTAAGATCAGATTTTTATCCATGTATCAGAAATAAATGCCACCTTGATCTTATTTCAAAATCTCTCTTCATATATTAACGCACGAAGAAGAAATATTATTTTCATTTCGAGTAACCGTAAACGAACAACACATCTACTCCTATATAAGCATTTGAAACGGTGTTGGGGTTCATTCCGTGGGAATCGAGTTCTAAGACAACACAAGCTAACGTTTTAATTGTTATTGCTCGATTTCGAGACTACATGTGCAGCTTGTTGTGATTTTGTGAGTTCGAGGGTGATCTAGCTGAGAACTAAAAGTTTAGAGTTTGATTCGATATACTAAACTTTTTGTAAATCTTTTATTTACCAAACCTATTTATGTAGTTCTTATATTTACATGAACACAAGCACTAATAAAACTAATGTTACGAAACGTGTTCGATATCGTCCCTTTGCTATTTGGACCATCAGCGGTTGGCGACTCGACGGCCCTCAGACGTACGCGTATCGAACGATCTAGAATTCATATATGTTGTGTATCTCGAGCAGCATCATCGACGTCCGAGTGTGTAACTACGCCGATGTTTACAAGCTTTGGCTCATTTCCAGTTTTCTCGTTTAATTTCTAGTTTGTTCTCGCTTTTTGCCTTAATTCATGCCGGCTCGCAAACGAGACGAGCGACGCGGAGTCTCCGGCACGTCCGCGCGCATTAGCGCCGGCCCCTCGCTAGCGGGGCGTTGTCGCCGCGCGCCGCGAGAGCGCCCCGGGGCCAAATATTTTTTATGGCGGCTCCAATTCTGCCGGTAAATTGCAATCCGATAGCCAGGTTTTGCCGGCTGGGAGTCGATGTGGGGCGGGCGGCGTTCTCGTGGCACTACGGAGATCTGATTTTTTTTTGAACGGTCGAACGATATTCGTACTAGGGTTGTGTAACTACATCCAGGACCTAATTCATAAAAATCGCAAATTAATAGATAGTATTTCTTTATTTTATTATTTGAAATTACTTCAAATAATCCATATTTAAATATGTTTTAAGATAACTTTTTGGACGTTGTTTTTCCACCAAAAGGTGGCGTCGTACCTGGAAATAAAAATAAATCGCGTTTACATACCAGTCGAATTCATAAAATCACTGTGTTTTATGGGCTATATGTGCGCTTTTTCAATAAGGTTCTCGTGGATATTCATAACGTACTCTTAAATAAATTTAAATCATTATTGATTACTTGATAAAAAAGGGCGTTAACGAATTACCCATTATTCAGAGGACAAATATAAATGAATGTCACCAGCTCGACTTCTTATCGAGTTGTTTCTTTCCATAACAGTTTTTATTTTATTGTATGTATTTAAATTTGAAATGAGCTGTTCATCGATTTCTCGCTTGTACTTCTTGAGAGATATTTCCTTCCGAACGAGTGGTAAATTTTTATTATGATGACTTTTTTATTGTCATATGACCTAAAATTGTAAATATTTTTGAATTTTTTTTGCGTTTTGATTTTATAAAGCTAAAATACTTATTAAATATATATAATAATATATGTTTAGTTGATTTTTACAAACGGCTCTAACGATTTCTATAAAATTTTGTATTTAGTTATTGTTTTACTCGTCATAATTGTTTACGCACATGCAATTAAAAAATATACTATTTTCACATAAGTAATTATATCCTTTAAGCGATCATACGTATGTCCTTTCCTAGAAAGGTTATCACATTTTATTCGATACGATTCTCGATTGTCCATGTGCTCATCGTATAAACGTATGTGTACACATGTAATCAGTTCTTCTAAAGCTTAACTCAAACGACAGACTTAGTATTTAAAATATTTACAATGAGTTCGTAACTCGCGGAACCCTTCCGAAGCAGGAGTCGGCCAAAGGCGGCGCTACCCCTCGCCCGGCCGCGACACGCCGCTGTTCTCGAGTGGTTATGCAGATGCCGATCTTTTGTGCTCGTGCGGCGCCGAGGGCCTCTTGTGGGCAAATTAAATAGCTTTTTTGGGGGCACGTGCTCCGTGTACGTACGACTATTACATTCTGACGGCCGAGCACTACCTCACCTACTTAATTATGTGTTCGTATTCACGTGTAAATTATAGTTTTACTATCTCTTTTGAGAGAAACGTATTAACGAACGTCTGTGCTTTAATTTTGACTCCTTATAACTACATTGTGCTTTTGAATCAGTGTAAATGAATTAATCGATGTACTTAACTCGGTAATGAGTGTAGGTGAGCACCGTACGTTGAAAAAAAATTCTTTCTTCTTTTTTTATTTCGGTCGATATCATTAAATCAAAGTTTAGTGAAATACCCACCCTTTATAATATTTACTGTCACAATGTCCTTAATACATATAATTAATGCAAGACCATTAAATTTCACCTCGTGTAATACACAATAATTAACCGACCCGATGTCTGTTTACGCAAAACCATCAGCGCCCGCGCTGTTGGCAGAATCCCCGCAATCCTTAGAGCACGGAATAATGCTTATAAATAAACCATTTTGAATACCTGAATCTAACTAGAAAGATATAAACTGAGATTTATAAAAAAACAATAAACATATTTAATATTTATATGCAAAAACATTAGTATAAAGTATTACACTTTGTTACCACAAAATATGCAAGTCTAACAATTGGTTAATTTGAGGTCGTTATTTATAGATGACAGCCCATATCTGTGAGTATGGTCGGTAAGAGCAGATTTACCTAAAAAGGACAACATCGCAAACGCAAAATGCCGGAGGAATGCATTAGCAATATATTTAAGAATCGCTCGATAGATTTTGATATGGTTTTTTTCATGTCTAAAATTAATTGACAACATTTGACAATTTTATATGTTCAAATACCTGAATTCATTGAAACTTACTAACGAAGTTATTCGTAAATAAAATTTATTACGTGTTTTTGAGTCGTTCATTTGAGTCTTTTAAGTATGATACAACTATACTTATTCACGATTGACACTTGGATATGCAAAGTCAATCGGTAAAATCGTAGCTTTAGTTGCACAGGTTTTAATGAATATTATGATGAAGTATTTGGTGTATTCCATTTCACATAAGTTGGACAAATCATAGATCAAGATTCACTTACGCTGTCACCGTTTTCTATTTTTGATATTCCCATTGCCTTAAAGAACTTATTACAAAGTGCAATTGTTAATTCAAAATTTAACATTGATAATCTAGAGCAATGTTCGTATATCTCTGCATACTCGAAGGTTATTAGAACAGTTAAATATAATATTTCAGAGAGCGCACTGCGAGATTGTAATCAGGGCATTATGTAATTAGCGTGCGCGGGCGCGCGTCAGCACGCAGGTGAGACGTCGGCACCTCGTTACGGGCCGGATGTCCGCGCTTGGCGTGCGCTGGCCGTTGCGCGCGCGCAGGAAATGTCAGCTTGCTAACGACATCACACTACACGATACCTGCTTATTGAAATTCGTACACGATGTATGGATTTTTTGATGCTGCCTTCTATTTTCACAGATAATTTCAAAGTTGTATTTTTGCGTCGATATATTATTTTACATGACAGTTATTAATTGACAGCTGGTTTTGGTAATGCATCTAGACACGCGGCAGCGAGTCAAGTCAAGTTCAAGCAAAGGAACTGGCTAGCCAGCGCCGAGTGTAATATTACACGAACCACTTGATGCCACTTCTGCCTTCTATTTTGAGTTATAGACGTAACGTAAACACATAAAACTACGTGTCTTTAATTATATCCATAAGGACATCTAAAAGCTCAAATTAAATAAGCTAGCTCAGACTGTTAGTAAAGATATGAACGTCAAACAGTCGTAAATTTTAGCACTGACTGACTGACATATAGTACCTAAATCTAACCTACTTACAGATGACCTAGAAGGATGAAATTTGAAATCCAGCTCGGTAATTGTGTGTAAGCGTAGAAAAAAATCTAAAAATAAAAAAAAGTTAAAAAATAGGGGGCTCCCGATACAATTTTTTTTTAATTGTAGCGTTGGAACCGTTACAACATTACAAGCAGACATTACAAGCAGATATTTGAAACTATCCCAATATATGTATTATTATATAGCATAAAAAAGAAAACCATGCAGCGAAAACGCAAGAAAAAACATTAAATTTCCCATACCTGTTTTCTTTACAAAAAATAATGATATCATACCAAAAACACAAATGTAAAAATGGAGAGCCAAGTTCAATACAAAAATTATGCTTGGCTGTGGGCTTCGCCGCAAAAAGAATGGAGATCTAAATGAGTGCCAAGTTCTATGCAAAATCCGAATATGTATTCATAGGGACAAAATAACGTTATGAACGAGTTCTAAACTCTATTTCTTTGCTTTGTTGGATACCTATAACAATTGCTGTCATTTAAAAAAAAAATATGAGATCTTAAAGTAGGTTAGATTTGACTTGGCCAGTTTTTATTCATCTTTTTCGATAAAAAATGCAACAACCAGAAAGATAAAAAATGAATAACGAAAAGTGAGTTGTAAATTAGGAAATTATGAAAAAGTGTAGAGTTATTCTGTGGAGTGAAAATACATTTGATTGCTTTCACTTCTCGGTTCACGCTGATTTACGGCAATATTATTTGTCTGACATCTTGCTTTCATCAACCTCATGAGTTGAGCCACTGGTGATGAGATGATATTGAAGTTACCACAACACGTAAGACCTGGATGGTACACTGAAAAGGAGGACCCACTTACCAAACTAAGTTATTGGGTACAGTCATAATGCCGACGATATTTTGTGTAACACAAAGCGAGTCAAGTACTACCTCTATCTAGTTACTTACCCTTTTATACGAAATCGTCAACTCCCGTACAAACTTCATATGTAAATGCTACTTTGGAACTGTTTCATTTTCAATTTTTATACCTCCTCTCATCATCTACCACCATCATCCATTGCAAATTACCGTTTCATTAGGCTAGTTACGTTTCTACCTACGACCCTCCTACATATTTATTTTTAGACTTATTTACATTATACAGCGTTATTTCCCTACCTGCCTTGTTTTATTTTCTGTTACTTCTGTATTGGAAGGTACTTGCGAGCTAACTTAGCTAACTTTATCACGAGTAGCAGAAGCCCAGTGTCGTCTCAGTATTAATGGTAATTGACCAATAATTAGCTTTGCGAACAAGCTTTTAATTTCGAATCTATTTATAATACAATAAGGATTTACATTTTCATATTCCAAAATTAGTGGAGTTCACTGATACCAAAGCATGTCTATAAAGTATAAGGGACTACTCGATACAAAAACTAGTCTGTACTAAAATACTAAATATAATTTATTCTATTTTACATATTTGACGTCAACTTTCTTGATTATCATTTGACTGCTGGACACATGAAACGTGAATTCGATTACAGCATCACAATGATTCCGCGACGGCTTATCCGGTGAGCGTCAGCGACGCCATGTTCCAACGACCTGTGGACAGAACAGAAGGCGGGATCTCGCTAGGATCAGGTTATGAGCGTGCCTACACTCGGGCCAGGTAAGCGCGGGGCGGGGCGCCGCGGCAGGTGCGCGCGCCGCCATTGGCCGGCCGCGGAGGTGAGACAGGTGTCAACGCGAGCTCTCCAATCGAGAGGCGACGACGTCTGCTATTTAAATGCATCTAAGCACGATACTCGAATGAAATAACTTCTGTATTTTTATTCTTCAATTTATTAGCTGGAGAATGAATGCCTAATAAAAAAGAGACCATACTTATTAATTCTTTTAAAAAAATTGTAATCCTGAAAACCGTCTGAACTTGAATTTGCGTGAAATTCGTTTTTTCTAAAAGACCTGATTGCGAACTTTAATACCTCATAAAGAATGTATTACCTGAGACCTACTAGGTTGCACCTGACAATTATTTCTTACTGTGTATTTATATATCAGTACCTATCTAAATCATTAATATCATTTTGAAGGAATCCTTTTCAACATCTTGATTTATATGTATGTACGTAATTGAATTTTTGAGCGCTACTTTCATCAATCTCCAGTTGTCTGATTAACTTGAAGATTTGCGCTTATCAAGGACCATTTAATAAAATAATTTCATATTTTACATATTTTGCATCATTTGAAAAAACAAAATTGTAAACTAAATTTGAATTTTTGAAATCTTATAACATTAGAAAGTATTGTACTGTATTGTACTGGGTAACAAACCTCACAATCGAAAAAAGACGGAACAGTTCTATTGCAGCATATACGGCAACATAGAGAACAAACTGGATCGGCCTGCACGCGCTGCCGGACGTGCAGCTTCGGCATCTTCCGCTATAACCAAGTCGCTCGTATTCGGCGCGGCCGCGCGCGTGAGCGGGCGGATACGTAAATCTTCGAAATCAAAGTTGTACGCGCCATTCGCTGTTGAAATAGGTAATACAAGATATTATAGTAATAATAACCGAACGCCGAAGTCCGCCGCGGGCGCCTCCGCACGGCCGGGCCACGCCACTACATAGGTGTTCCAAAATATGTCGTAATCTCTGTACAGTCAATGCGCTAAATATGCGCAAAAAGCGTGCTCAATGTATAATCGTATACAATACACAAGTGTGATCTTCATCGTTGCCTTTCGAAATTAAAGAATGATAACTTTATTTATTTCACTAACTAATAGCTACCTATAGTTTTGTTTTGTTTTTAATTTCTCTAAGTAATTAAAATAAAATCTAAATTAAATTTAAGTATTTACTACAATTCGACTCTAGCAGAGTTGGCTTGGAATATTTTTGATTCTACAGAAACCGAATAAGGCAAGTCAAACTTGCTTAGTAAAATAATAAAATCATACATATATTTGAAATCGAAACACCAACTCGTTGTAGATACAATTGAAAATTCAATTTCGTAATATATTAAGGTTTTTAAGCACTTCACAATTCATTTTTTAATTTATTTTTATTTCATTGAAAACTATATACTTACTACTACTTAAACAAAATAAAAAAAAAATGATTTAAAGGCAGTGCATGTGTAGGTACATTGAACATAAGCAACTGCAACGTTTCAAGTCGAAAGCAATATAATAATTTATGTCTTAAAAGACAATGGCATAAGTAGAGGAGCCATAGATGAAAACAAGTGGACAAATAATGAAAATTCACTACAAGGATGGCTACTTATGGGCACCAAAATCTAACGAGACTTAATTTACATATTTAATTAAACATAAAGTTTATAAGGATTATAAGGATAAACTCTGAGCTTTTCTTTTCTGTCTGCGTTGGTACGAACGATATCGAACTTTTGGAGCTTTGTTTCGTTTGATAAATCCTTCATTTCTCGCAAACGAACAGAATCGTAACACATGTCGGACACCGGCCGACACCGTCGGACCCGGCCGACGAGCTGCTCCCGTTAATGAAGTGCTCAATAAACGATCAACGTCAAATCCTTTGCCCTAAAGAGCTCCGAAAGGGCGCGCGTTCGTTCATTTCTCAAACGGATCCCCGAAATTATAAGGCGGAGCTGGTGCAAATTGACGCATCAGGAAGTGGCGGCCGAAGCGTCAATAAATCACGGACGTAGCGCGAAATCCATGGAAATCTCATAGGCTACTTTAATTACGGGCCTTCGTCGGCTTTCATCGTCAATTTTATGGGATCAAAGATTCATTTGTATATGAAACTAATAAAAGTCGTTCATTTTGTCTTAAAATTTAGAGACCACAAAATGCATTTTCATGCAACACCGATACATGCTTAGCGTTCCCATTCGGTATGGTTTTCGGTGTGAAAAGTCGATTGTTCTGTGTATTTGGAGATGTTAAAGACATAAGGATCCGCCGGAACGTCGCATCCGTCGATGGCGGAACGGCCGTGTCAAGGTCAGGGCTCGGTAACCCTCAGACCGGCGACGCCAGTGAGGATGAAAACTGTGTCTCTTAAGATAATAGATGTACTCGAACTCTAAATTCTACAAATTCTTTAACGTTTGAGCGTCGTGTGCCATTTTTCACAATCGCTAACATCAATTTTATAGTTACGTATGTAATCCATTTACGCCGGAGAGTTAAGTTCTAGTCAGTTTATTAATTTAATCTCCTGTATACTTTTCCCTTTAAATGAGTTTAGCTAAAACCAAATCCGCACAAATCACATTTCCTTACCTGCATATCACATATATATGATATGTTACAATCCTAACCCCGAAAATCTGGTTTGGGTACGTCATATATACAAGATGTGCCGTAAAGGTGGTAAGCGATAGGGGGGCGGGTGGCGGAGACACGGGCGCGCCGGTCCGCCCTCTACCGGAGCGGCGCCGGGTGCGGCGGCAGTCACTGGCGGGTACCCATTTTGATGCGGCCAAGTCCGTTCGTTGTACTGTACGTGATACCGCCGAGGGTCGAGTGTAAGTTTTAAATAGTTACTATCTCGTTTGCGTGTCTTTTGCAGTACTCCTAAAGATCGTTTTATATAATTAAAAATGCCGACATAGATCATAGCAAAAGCAAACGGAATAGCGATGATATTGGTAAAGAAGCGGGTGTGTCACCGCTCCGCTTAAGTTTGATTTGGTCATGGCCTGAGCCGTGTGACGGTGTAAGTTTAGAACTTCGAAAAGATAGAAAATATATATATTGAAATTATGTAATTGAATATTCGACTGTCATTCCGATGATCGACATTTATCGCTGTTGTTTAGATAAATTAAATATTATTAGTGTAAATTAAATATTATTTTAAGTTATAATACAAAAGCTCATTTTGTATTGAGGTTGTTTTACATATTTTGGGCTTGAAAATACAGTTTCATAGCACTCACAATTTATATTGTGAAATAAAAATTCGTAGGGTTGTAATATACAATTTAATTAAAACAAAATAATTGATGACACGACGTGTTAATGTGTCGACGAACGATACGGTCTATTCCAAAGAAATAGTCTCCCCAAGCTAAGCGCCACAAGGTATTAATATTTCAGTGGGTCACGTTAGCCCTCGTAGCGGCTAGCGGCGGCCTCGCCCGGGATTTATCGGCCTGCGGAGGCACCGACTCGTTCGTTCACAATACTGGCGCTATTAGGATAATGAAATTATTGCCGAAGAATCCTTTTCTCTTACATTATTTCCGTCTGATCGCTGATATTAGGCAAAAATTTCGTCAGAACTTCTGTTAAGATATCTATTGAACGGGAAACAATAGTCGTTGTGCGGTTAAAATTCTCGTATTAAAGATAGCGTGCAATATGATATTTAAAGAAATTTGTTTTATATTTTTTCGCCAACTCTACATTTTGCACACGATTTCGTTATTATCTGTAATTTATATTAAGTTCTTCCACGACCACAAATGATTTACACGTGTTAGAAATTTGAAGTAAGGAAATACATTTCATAAACATTTGTGTATTAAACTGAAACTCACCGGTTTCATGCGATGTCCTCGTTGAAGACAAACGCGTGCCCGCGCCCGCCGCTCGAGGTCTTCTACGGCGGCTGCCGACTTTCAGTAGGGATTTGATGGGGCCGCTGCCATTTGGGTTAGCTGATTTTACGAGTTGTGTCGGTTACTCTAGTTGTTTTGCAAATTTCTTTCTTTTATCCGGCACAGAAATTCGGAGCAATAACTGTTTTGGTTACACGTCGTGTGATCGAGGCCGCTAACGAGGTTCACATCTGAGAACCTAATGCCTTAAGATTTTTTAATGCGATAATAATAAAATATTTTATTGTAACTATTACGTGAAATGAGTAACGAGTGAGTCGATTCATTGAAATTAGACACTTTCTTCGATCCGATCTGTTAACAAATCATAACAATATGACAATTGTGAAGGAACGTTCCTAGTCGACCTCTCCATGTACTGTACGGTATAATCTCTGTGGTCAATCTAGTTTCGTTTTCACTGTCCAGACGACTTAACCGCGTTAAATATACACTACTCTTTCTCATCTCTTCTCTCCAGATTATTCTTTCTCGCCTTTCATAGATACACCACACATATTCCCAGATATAGTATTTCTTTCTGTTTATTCTACTTGCATGTTTGTTTTCTCACACTACGAATTGAAGAAAGGTTTTTTCATTACCATCATTTGATATTAATTGTTAACAAAGGGGAAATCTTTTTCAATTTGGTTCCCGCCTTTATTCGCTCTGTTTTCAATATTTCCACTCTTGTCGTCATTGGTAACAAATCAATCCAAATAAACCCTTATTCAACTCTCGCACCTCTTATGTAGGTATATATATATATATATATATATATACCGCAGTCAGTCATTTTTTCATTACTTTTAAACAATGAACTTAGTCTTGATTGTACATTTACATTCTTAACACTTTTTTAATTTAATCGTTCATCTTAGTCACCGTCGCCCGTAACTCGCGCGTTGACGGCGCAAGAATTACTTGGTCGTCACCAATGATCCATCTATGGTCATCACACATTATATATGTACATACACATATACACATACACACATACATTAAACAGCACACACAAAGATACCCATGCAAATAATATACATACATAAATACGTTTCTGAAATCGGAACTCTCATTTTAACTTCGCTGTAGTCGAGTAAAAAAATAAGAAAGAATAGAAAATTTAATCCCCCGTGAGGTTCGTTTAACGTCAAGCAGATACGTATTTCATCAGAGGCTTTGCGTTGAATAATCCTCGCCGGTGTCGGCCGATAGCGCGCGGCGGGAACTCGCGGCCTGAAATTTAAAAAACACGCGGGATTAGTGCGCCGGCGCGGATTACGGCGCGTGTTTACGGCGGCGCGCGTTTCCCGCTCACTAACTTTCACTAATAGTTCCCATTATGCGGATCTACGTTTTTTAGGTGAATAGATGTCGTTATCACTCCCAGGATTAGGGAGTTTCGGGATTAGTTATAGATACTTAGTTATTTTGAGCCCGATGATCGAGATATGCAGAGATAAAATCGCACATGCAAAATAGAAGTTGTCTTTTCTAGTAATATTATACCACATCCATAATTCATAACAGTCGATATGTAATCTGTGCTGGTGGCTCCACTAGACCCAGACGTCGTCATGTATACAGACTAAATGTCGGTGGAATAACTTGAAAAAAGCGAACGACCTCTCGACTTTGTCGTTAGCGACCAACTGGCCGAGTTTTCCGTAAAACTTGTAATACATCGAGACAGTAGTTAATGCAGATAATCGACCTTCGTTTTCAATGCAACATTATAGTTCAAAAATTCTCAGTTCTCGTGCTCTATACGGCCTTCAAGTACATTGAAAATGAATACAAAACAAAAGAAATAAATGAAAAGAATTAAAAGAAAATCAATCTCAAAACAATATTTATTAACGATAGGTACAGATAAATCATAAATTGAGGCATACCTTTTTAAAACATTTCAAAAAAATCGTTTTATACGTAAAAAACAAAGTTTTTAGTCATTATGTACCAATATTAGTGCAGTAAATTCACATTCGATGCAAATCAAAGTTGTGAAACGACTGATTTAAAAAAAGTCCTAAATCTAAATTTTCATAATTTCAACAATATTGAAGGAAATAACTTTAAATTTTGAGCTAATTTTCAATATAACAATTAATGTAATATTATTGTTACTGAGAATTAATAAACCCTTCATAAAAAGGAATGTTTAGCGGTTATTTTGAATTTTCCCAAAAAATTTTTAATAATTTTCAAAATTATTTTCACCATCATATAGTGCTTGCCCATACGAATATCTTGATACCTCAATCTTTCACCTAAAATGGAGATAGAGTAAGCTAGATCTAGGGCTCACGACACCAGAGAGAATTCGTATTTTTGCTGACAATGAGGCACCTTCCGTTTGACTGTAACTATGTTAACTACCATATACCAAATCGCACTCAACAAAGAAAAAACTTAATGTCTTTTCCGTTACATACCGCTCAACATCTGCCTATTTCTCAAATATGACAGCTCTTGATTATTGTTAAAATCAAAATTATGAATATCTTAGACTTCTCGTGTACATTTCATACCATTTTGTGAAATTATACCCAAGACGCTTGCCTGAAATATGCATCAACGTGTAGTATGCAACCCACCGCTGAGTCTCGAACCTGGTCTTCCACTACGAATCGCTATTTAACGTATTGGATGTTGATTCGAGAGGATTGTCAGATATCGAACACCTAAGCAAGTGTAACTTGTTTATTTATTTTAGTCCGCTAATCGTGGTAGTGCTAATTCTACGTACTTTTCATGCTAATTAGGCGCATCACGGTTTGACGTCATTGCTTGTCACAGGAGGAGGTTGGGTCCGTATTTGTCGGTTGTTTTTAACCGATTTCAAAAAGGAGGAGGTCCTCAAGTCGATTGTATTTTTTATGTTTGTTTTTATGTTTGTTATTTGTCGACTGGAGGAACCAATTTTGATGAATTTTTTTTGAAAGCTGGTGCTTTCCGTGTGATCCTACTTCAATTTAGTCCAGTTCTGACAATAGCATCCATGAGCAAATCACAAAAGTCTTCAATTTGAATTAAGAATGTGCGCGACAAATTGACAAATAACTTAATGTCACGCCAACCGATTTCGATGATTCTTTTTTTTTATTGGAAAGGATGTACTTCAAGAGAGTTATCCATAACAAGGTAACGGAGCTTTTCAATTCTTGGGAGCAAATTTTTGGAGTCGGTGTCTATTTCTAGATATATTGTAGTGTTTCCTTGGTTGACACCGATTCCAAAAACAACAATTATTGTAACTACATTATATTATCGTATTAATTTGATTGAATTTTAAGTAGTCTAATATTTTTCATAGGTATGTGTTGAGTTAAATTTGAAGTGGGTAGGTACCTACCTTCTTGTGTGGTAAACGTATAGATCGTACCTAGTAGAAAAAGTTGTATTATTATTAAGTTGTAGAAGAATACGGATTTTTTTTTTACTTTTTAGTGCATTATATTTGTTTTGGAATAACTTTTTTTCGAAGTCGGTTTTTTTTTGTTAAAAATTTATTTTTAACACTCCCTACGCTCTCGTGAATTTGAGTGTCTGCATTTTCCCTGAGGATGTGCCTAGCTGGCATGAAACGTACATAGAATTAACAATATAACGATTAGCGGACTAAGATAAATAGACAACACTTGCTTACGTATTCGATATTAGTCAATACTCTGGACCGGAATCAATATGCAATTCGTTGAATAGGGATTTGTAGTGGAAGAACAGATTCGAGGTTCAGCGGTGGGTTGCATGTTGTACGTTAATGCATGTTGCAGGCAAACGTCTAATTATGGATATCAGCGAATTAACACCTTATATAATAAAAAATTATAATCAAGTTTAATCTCACTTTAACTTCTTGAAAAAAGTACCTTCATAATTTACTACAAAAAGAATCATTATATATCCCACGATTTTCATGATTATTGGCTCAAATAATAAATAATTTAATACACCAGAGTAGCTTTTATCAAAATTTGATATATTTTTATGTGATTGCGAAATCTGAGATTCCTTGAGAAATGTCCCAAAAAAATAGACTAAAATTTATGTTTTTCTTCTAATTTTAAACATGTTATTTTTTTTTCATACCGTAACTTTTGATATCATTTTCATTCCTCTATGTAATAATTAGGAACCTTGGACACCTGTCGCACTTCTATTAAAAACAGATACCATAACAGAGTAATCAAAACAGCATTTTCAACGCTAAAGTTTTCGCGGATGATACGGAGTAGGCTTGTGATTAAAAGCAATTCGTTCTCGAATCATTGCTTGTGGTGCAAGTTTTTGACAGGTCAACTGATGACATTAATGTTTATTATATTTTAAATAATTTGGTAGGAAATTGTTATCAGTAATAAGTACGATTTATAAAACTAAGAAAGGTATAGGCACGTATAGCACGCTCACTGCGACACAGACCTCGCTTGGCGTAATAAACTTCAACTTACAAGCATAGTGGAAATGTATGAGTGCCTACATCATTTGAACCAAATAACTTAGGCGGGCGATATAGAGACACGGCCAAACGTGCATCGAGCCTAAGTGGCACATAGACGCTCTAATTTTTTTTGCACCTTACCGTACATAATATATCTAATACAAAGTACATAATATATCTAATACAAAAAGTCTAGAACCAAATATCTATTAAACGGAATTATCTGCAACACATACGTAAATAGGTATATTATTTTTGTCCCAAACGACCTGGTTTTTGACTCTTTAGTCCTTATTTAAAAGCTCTTCTAATTTGTGTTACGTTTTTACTAATATAGTACTTTTAAAGCAAAAGCATTTATTATCTAATTATTCATTATTTACTATTTTAGGCAGAGGTTCATCCTATGTTTTTTGCTTAGTAATTGTTTTATTTAATTTTAAAGCTATCTCACTATTAAATTTTGTAATCCATTGTGTCCTTGACTTCTATATTTGGTGAATTCTTTTTATTTGGTAAAAATAAATGAATAACCAAATAATAAGAGATCGTTAACTCACTTTCGAATATCCGATTGAGCTGATAATCGTTAAGCGTATACAAATCTGACGACAATGTTCACTTTTATACCATTAAGCTGATCTTATTATTGAGACGATAAATGGCCTCAAGATCTTCGCTTTGACGGAGGCAATGTTTAGAGTACGAGTCGGTTAGACAAGTCGAGACGTTTCTCACGTTTGCTCACGCGTCGCGATCGCTAGTGGTGGTCCGAGAACTGGTCAGCATCGGCGTACTAAACATAACCTGCCAAGGGTGCTGACGCAGGCGCGTCCCGCTGTATAAGATGCTTTCTTTCGACATCGAGCTCTGGGAGAGGTCACAGTTTGTGTGCTCTATGGTCACGCCGAAAAAAATACAAAATGATACATAAAAAAGCATACATCTTGATGATCAAAGCGTCGAAAAAAATGTAAATACTTACATGAAAACGATTTTCCAGTATGATATCATGATCACAAATTTTATTCTTTTTATTATATTTTTCCTGATTAGTTCCATTGAAATTCATTCTTTATTAAAGTAATTAAAATATTTCTATAGAGTCGTATAGGCAAGTGTTCGCCGGGACGTCAAACGCCGACCCACATATTTTTACAGTTTGAAAATGCTCCACTCGCCCGTCGTCGACCAATAAATCCTCTCTCCATTAATGAGGCTGGGGCGCGGCCGCTGCCCACAAATCTGCGCGCGCGCCTCTATAAAACTTTCGTAGCGTCTCACCTCAAGTTTTGTATTCACAAATGATAAAAGAAATAGCCGAGCATTTTTTAAAAACGCATATATCAGTCGGCGTCGCACGCGCAGGTATGCAGAAAACAGCTGCTTTGTCTAAAATAACCCGTGGAGCGGCGGATGGATTAGCGCCGGTGCCAACTGCCACAATGCCCAAATAGCGGGCGCGTGCGCCGGCGTCGCGCTGCACGGCGTCACTCAAACGGTGGGTGTTAACCGGCCGCTAGTCTCCGAGCGCGACCGAGTGCCCCGGCTGATCCGTGAGTTAGTATTAAAAAAAATGTTGTGATCGGTTCCGAAAGTCCTGGAGAAGTAAATTATTTCTATATAAAATTTATTATCAAACATTCTCACTAAACGGTCAAGGCGGGATATTAATGTTTATCCGACGAACGATTAAGATTAAATTCACCATTATATTGTAAATAATGTGCTTGTATTAGTGTAGAATGAGTAAAAGTGGAACCTCTCTGGGTTATTTATCACTTTTATTTTATTTTGTTAACAATCAGGTTAAATGAGGTTTGAGGCATAGAATATTTTCTTCTGTTTTAAATAAAAGCTACAATATCTTATTGGAACGGTAAATGCTAATAGTAAAATAATTTTATTATTATTATAATAATTATTATTAAACTTAATCCATTATGATAGAATTATTATTGTACACTTATCCAATCACAGATTTATGGTAGTTATAATAAGGCATCTGTGTTTTACAATCGACGTAATCTAAGTTTCCCGTGACGGGAGAACATGACGAGCAAATATAAGGAACCAACGTGACTTTTATTTTATATTACACTGATTTATGTTCATACGTGCTTTGAATAGTTTCACTTTAAAAATCTTATCACAAAAACGTACACCATATTATCTTAGCGTCAATAAAATGATTTTATTAAATAATATAATAACAAATTCGGTATTGAACCTTAGACTGTTGCGAATAAATTATCACACTTAAAACAAATCGGTTAAAATATAACTACACCACACGAAAACGCGGTACCCAAACTTCGTAATGTAACAAAATAACACACCATAACGACTCGAAATTAAGCGGACGTTTAGCTTAATTTTTGGAGCAACGTGGGCTCATTGAGATGACCCGGGCGGACGGGAGCGCCAACGAGGTGCGCCGGCGCCGCCCGCCCCGCCGGTCGCGGCCTATTCTGGGCGGACAGGTAACGCTTTGAAACGAGACACTTCCGCCGACACGCCGCACCTGACACGCCGCCACCGGCACCGCATGTTTATGTATAATAAAACGCAACGTGTCCCTGTCGGTCTGTCTATTTATATCTTTTTGACGCGAGAACCACTTATTTAATTTACATGGTTTTTCTTTTAATGCATGGCCAGGTTACAGGATATATTTTGTTACATAAAGTATTACAAAATAAATAATGACAATAGTAGTGAATTAAGTTGTTAAAAAATACGTTTTTAGAGCCCTCAAATGGCTTACGTTGAGTAAACCAAAAGAGATATATCAAATGTTCTACATAATTTTAGATTTTAAAAATACGTATATAAATGTTCGCGGTAGCCTATGTTTATCTTCTAAGCATGACCCGCAGTAGGCATTTTTGTTTGAAGACAGCACCTGGCTGTCGATGGCGGGCGAACGATTTGTGCTGCTTAAAAGACGATAAATGCCGTTTACAAAGAGGCCTTAATAAATAAAATATATATTCTCAAGTTAGTGAAAAAAAAAACAATTCACCGATTCACGTATCTAAAAGTGTGTTTGAATTAAAAATATTTATCTTATACTTATCTATCTCATAATTAAGATATCCTCCTACACAATAATTCTGCAGTACACAGCCGAGCCGCCAACACAACTAATTTAGTCTATCACTTACAATTTGACTAAAGATCATTTAATTACTTTACCCTAGTTTTTCGCTTGTAAAGATATTTTTAATAATCATTTGAAAATGACAATTACAACAACATCAGAAACGTCATGTCCTAAAAGTTGATGGTAAAGATCTATAACCCCATATCTTTTAATACCACTCGAAATGTGCACAGCTCGCCCACTCGATTTTTGAGACTAATCCCCACAGCGCCGTAACGGCCTTACAACTTTTCGTATCAAAATAGTGCCTTCGTCCCGTCGCCGCTGCGATATATTTTACCCTTAATACCGTGTTTCACATAAAATACTTTGAAAGAAAAATACGAGAATCGCGTCGACAACGTCTTATTTCGTCGACTCGACGCGACGACTTCCGAACGATCAGCGCTGCGCCCGCGCCGCCCTCGTGTATCTGGAGAGAAGCTTAAAATTTACTGAAAAATAAATAATACTAATGGCTAGATATATCTCTCGCCAAATTTAAGTAAACGCAAACGGCTCAGGCGAGATTAGATTTTTATGATATAGTTCCCGTACGTCGCCCGAATTTATTTTATACGTTATGATTAAAATTATAGTGCGTTTTGTGTAGATATTTGTTTTAAAGATGACTTAAAAGTTTGTTGATGTCGTTAGTACGGCTTATACACGCTCCGAAGGGAGTTATGATTACGTTCCTATTCCGTTTTTTATTGGTACATAATAACATACTTCTTTCACCGGTCAAGAGGTTTGTGTATGAGGCCGCCTTACGATAGAGAGCGACATTAATGGAAGTTTGAAAATAACGTCTAATTTAAAAAGTGATATGGCGAACAGTAATAACTGGTTAATAGAAAAGGTAATGTATCTGGGGTAGTCCATCGCCCCAAATCTAAAACGCCTTCTTCGTTCTTTACCTTCTTAGGATCTCGCTTCAATATCAGACCACACCACTCCGAGGTGTTGCCATAGTCGTCCCAAAAGGTTACCCGCACGCAACTCAGAGCTATGATTAAGTGTTATAGTTTTACCTTCTATAGTATCTAATTAATGCCATAAACCACAAGCTCACACGCAACATCGTGTGATGATCATGAAGATGATATAGGCGACCTCTTCTGTTGGGCAGATAAGCGAGAAAGTCTCGCAGGGAAGATAGGTTCTGTTGATGAGATTGTGATAGGAGGAGATTTCTATCCGTCATATTCTAGATCTAGTTGCATGCATTTACGTCTCTGAGTAATTATGTCTTTTTATAATAAACATTGTTTGACGCAAATGTGTATCGTTGTCGTCCTTTCACGGCCGTAGGGCCTGTCGTCGAGTAGGACGCTGCGGGACCGATTTCCCGTTCACGTCCGGTAATTAACTTTAATGAATAAGAAGATCACTATCGCTGCGCCATCCTCGAGCGAGCGACCAGAACGAGGACTTATTTAATGAAGAGGACAAGCGGCGGAGGGCGTGCGCGTCGCGGCCTCGCCCGTATAAATCTGGCGGTCCCCGCGGTGCGCGCCTTAATAGCGTTCGGATTGGGTTTTTATTTACCTATTTGCCGCGAGTGCCGTAGATTTAAATGTAAATCGGATGACAACGGGCGCCCGCCAAAGCCTCCCCTGTGACGGCGGATCGAGGCTTTCATTTGCTAAGACTTTTTTTATTGCTTCCACCTAAAGTACGTCTTCACCGGGCTTTTGGAACGTCTCTTTCGGAATACGGTCGTCGTAGTGCGGAGTCGATCGTCAATGCAAAGAAAATGATTCCTAGTTCTTAAAAAAAACCGGACAAGTGCGAGTCGAACTCGCCTACCGAGCATTCCGTATAAATTTGCAGGTACCTATTATAAATAGTTCAGGAATGGAGTCTCCTTGTTTTTCCCAAGCTTTTCCAGAAATTCAGTACCCAAAACTAATAATTACACCTTATAGAAAAATGTGGTTATACTTATACTAACAGTTCATATCTAAATTAGTTGGGTAACCTAATCAAAATAATTTTTATGATTTAATGACAAATGTATGATTTTCAGATTTTTTTCTATACTCGTAGTATAAGACGGTATTACTTATTTACTCGTAGTGTCAAAATATATATATGGACTGCCGTATCCACGTCAACTTAGACGTTTGATATTTTCATAACTTCAAAAGACTATAAACTTGAGTATAAGGTCTTAATTTCAACTGGATACACCTCTACGCGTTCCCGAGGTAAAGGGTCTTGACAGACAGATGGACGGATGGACGGAGAGACAACAAAGTGATTCTGTAAGTGTTCCGTTTTTCTTTTTGAGGTACGGAACCCTAAAAATGGTTTAGTTGTTATAAAAAAACCTATAAGAAGTAAAGTAATCCAATGATTACAGTGTAGTATTTACATAAATATGCGTCACGATTCATTAAAATCATTATTAGGCAATTCAAATTACAATTGCATAATTGCGTATCTAACTGAATCAAAATAAAAACGTTTTTGCTTGTTCAAAAAAAAGTACGAATACGATATTTTTTAATCAAAAATTCAAATATTAGTCCAATATTACTTCACAATTTAAACCATATAACAAATGTACCTAAAAAAACAAATTCAATGACATAAAAACAATCAATACGATTTTTCGGCAAAGAAAAACAGCTGATGATCTAATTAGGGCGGACACATGTCCCGCAGTATTAATAGCCGGCTGTTTCAAGTGCACAGCCGCGACCGCCGGCTGTGGGGTTGGGCTTCCAGAGAGCACTGACTTGGCCTTACCTAAAAACATACATAGCGAAAACACTGACTTTAAAATGGGCGTGTTTATTTACATAAACAGAATGTAACGTTACTTAACGCAAGGACTCACACGGACGAGCTTCTCGAGTTTGTCGGACTTAGTAAGCTTTGAAAGTAAAATATTATCTAAATACAAAATTTTATCAAGATCGTTAGAGCCGTTTTCGAGAAACTAATTGTATGTATTATACAAATATGTGTTGTAATTTTACTCGAACGCATGCTGACGAAAGGAGAATTATGTTTTAGGAACGTATATGTGCAGAGCTTCATCTCCTCCCTCACAAAATCTGAACTGTATACTTATCTAATTTCAACTAGTGTTTTCGGACCCGTTTCCCAGCGCATGCGCGCCGTATTTGGACTAGGTTAGGTGTTGTCGAAACACTCTAATTGGTATATATACCACAAAATAACTAACTAAAATAAAAAGTATCGTCTGACCCCATCATGATATATGCAAATTTTAAGAAACTTTTAAAATATGACAAATATAGTTATAGAATAGTGCACAGTAAAGATAAGTGTCCTTACTTTTTGTTTCTTTTTCAAAAATATCCAAAATTCTATATATACTCACGGTCCTGATACTATTACGTACAATAAAATTAAGTTTCAAACTGCATTTTAATCTCATTATAAGATACAGTATAAGAAAAATATAGACAAAACAAAATATAAACAAAATAAAGGTTGATAATTTTAGTATTCTTAAAAAATGTATTTGTATAAAAAGTGTGAATGCGTCATATCTTCGGGTGTCCTAATTCTCTCCGTTTTCCCCGTGTCACAACTACATTTTTGACACGCGCTAATCCAACGCGTCAACCTTCTCTTAACAAACGACGAAACAATACGTACTAATTGAAATTCATTTGACTATAAGTAATGATGTCGTATTTGTGTCAAAAAATTTCAATGTTGAAGTCACTGCGGGAAACGCGTGGCGACCACGCCTCGAGACCTCTCGTCGTAAGTCATGTTAATGTCGACAAAAATGTAGCGCAGGCAATATACTCAGTTAGTCGTGTGTGGTTCGATATGACTTCTAAAACCGGTGCGGGGGTCCTTTACCAATTTGAATTTCCAAATCCTTTTTAAAGAATGAAGACATTCGATGTAGTCGTACTTTTATAATTGGTGCTAACGTGATCGATCTAGGCAATAGCTCCGGTAAGCTAGAGGCCAGATAGCTAGCTAGGTAAATCCGGTGACTTACCTTGCCGGTTTGAACTAATATAGGAAACTAAAACAAAATAGTGAATAAACTTTAAAAAAGTAATTTGTTTTTCACGCAAATCAGACTGATGATGACATTGTAAAACCGTAGATAGCGTTGCGTTTTGTGATATCAAAAAGCGGCCCCGTCATCACCTTATAACTTTTTTCAAGATATCGTTTTTATTTATTTTTGTTTTACACCTTTTATACACTTCCGTTTTTCTTTTGTGCGCATATGTTTTATAATCGGGTGAAACGAAATAAAACTAAGCACACTTAGCCGAATTACTTTTTTGTATATCTAAAAGTGTATGAATCGTATACTCGAGCCGGTGTGCCGGCAATAGTGCGAGCAATCACAACATATGTTGGGCCACATCCGGGCGCGGCCGTGAGGTGGCGGGCCGGAAGCGGAAATACGCCGCCGGCCACTTCCGGAGGTGCGCGGGCATCATCTCTTAATTTCCGGCCAGGTCCTTTACACCGATCGCCCTCGGATAATAATGATCGCAGCTTTGATCTCCGCGCTTTAAGGCTGAACCCTGACAGAGCAGGAGGGGTCATGCTCTAAGTAAACGTATTCCAAATCACATGACGTTCGTCGATTTTTTATGCATAATCTTTTCTTTTCCTAGAAATAGTCACATATTGCCATTGTAGAGTCTAGTTCTTATCGGCCCATCCTTTGATATTGCGTTTGAGTCATTCCTTATTTAAGACTTACTAAAGATAGAACTAGAAATGTTTCTGAGATAAAATCATTTAATCATTGCTTTTTTCTTTCCTATCTTTTATTTTATGAAAGACGATTCTTTCATTACCGAGTTTTTAAATGATAAAGGAAAGCCCGAATGCTTCACAAGAGAATAAGAAAGTCGTAAAAATACTTCTGTACAAAACAAATGGTTTTGTTTATTTTTTGTTTTCATATTTTAAAGAAGGATGTTTAAATATATTTATAGTAAAATAAACACTCTCTTCACCTTTACGATAGAATACTAATCCTGTTTTTTATTAGGGTGCATTTATTACTGTAGCTTTATGTAACGCTTTATGTAGCTTTATGTAACGCAATAAAGCACATTACGACACAAGATAAAGAATCACACTTAATGACAATATTTTATTTTTAATGCAATATTTTAAAATGAAACTGTCGCAGGTATCATCAAAGTCGCAAATAGCGGGTAATCAGTCAACATAGTAGCCATAGTCAGGTTAGAAATTATAATCAATTGCACACATATTTCATTATACGATGTGTAGTGGTAGTAGTAAAACTTACATACGTTATCTTGTTACAGAATTGAAATATTTGTTTAGCTTGAAACAGTACGTAAATTGAATTAAAATGTAGCTGCGGTAGACGACACCGACACGTCAAATGTCACATCGGCGCGTCTGAGAGGAGACACGTGAATACCGGCCGCGGAGCTAGCGACGCGGGCGCGCGGCGAGGGGCGGGGCAGGTGACAAACAACCGCAGGCGTACGTTACAAAGTTAGTCGGTGATCGCAATCTAGGACCGAAGCAAAACCGCTTCGCTCTCGACGAAACGTCCGGTAATTCGGCGTTTTGCGCTGCAGTTACCTCCGTAGGCGGCGAAGCGCACGCGTATTACTTTGATGTAAGCACGGCGGCGTTCGCGCAGCGCCATTCCCGCGCGTCACAACCGCACTATTTCACGCGCGCGACGCACGCTTAAAAGCCGGCCCTATTTTACGGCCCCATAAATTATAAGACCGCTCGAAAAAGATAGCCGCGGCCGAGACGCGTCCGGCGCCTCGTCTCGACACGACAGGTACGACCTGGCGTGCGACGACGGCTTCGCGCTTCTGCTGTGTTCTCACACGGAACACACGCTGTGTCGTTTGGCACCGAAACGACCGTCGATAATGTAACGAGGATTCGTTGAATCGCTTGGATAAAGTTTCGGTAAAGATAAGACAATTTGAAGATTAAGATTTTTAATCCGTCGCACTCGACAGACCGTTCCACATACAAAACGACAGTTGTAAGTCAGTTCACAGCGGCACTACTTGAACATGAAAGACATGTTCGGTGGCGACATCGTGCCGGACGACGCCCCCGTGCGCGACCGGCCGCTTTGCACGTGCACATAAATTTATCTTGACACTGCACTTTGATGCAACGCATTCAGTATAAATCAAGCAGTTTGTTCCCCGCGACATTGTTATAGCCAAAATATACGGGGGCGGTATCCGACAGTTACGGCTCGCTGTGAACCTGTTATTTAGTGTCAATGCGTATTCCGGGCATTGCACGTCGAGGCCCTCTCCGAGTGACGTCACGTCCGCGCGCGCTCCTACATCACCTACATATCCACAGCGCCCACAATATTTTGTCGTTTTTACGGCACTGCAGATTTCTAATATAGTTTCGAATTAACCTGGTTTCACAGCGGATGCTGCTTATTAATAGAAGCAATATATTACTAGCGACCGCCCGCGGGTTTATCCACGCGGATATATAAAATTGTATTTAGTTTCTGACGCTGTAATCTGCAACCTAATACACGAATAACGATTTACAGAAATATAAATATCTGCATTCCAAATTATAATTAACATAATATAAGACGAAGTTACAATTGTAATTACAAATACTTCTGAAAATTAAGTCATAGTCAAAAAATTTATAGTTTTAAAAAATTACCTGCTTTTATAAATACGAATGTACAACTAAAAAAATAATTATCGAACTTGTTCTTTCTGCTTATCCTGAAAGAGTCTCAGTGTTAAACATGTTTGTAATACAGTATAATATTTTTGTATGAAATATAGAGCACTTTAAAATAAAACCGTTTATCTACGTTTCTTCAGGAAAAGCCTTTATTTAATACTAGCTGTCCCGCCCGCTTCGCTGAGTAATTTTTATTTATAAATAAAATGGCGAAGGATTTACGGAATTCGAAATATGAGTAGGCTAGAACCATCTACAAATCATTCCGCATCGAATGGTCCCAGTGCCATGTCCATACGTTTAGTAGTTTTTACGTGATTGGCAACAAAGACAACCTATTTTCATTATATATGTATAGATACGTTCTTCTATAGTATGTAATACAACAGGATCTAGTTCAAAGATTAACTGCGGTTCGCTTGAATCTTGATCTGACAAAGTGTAGCGTTTCACCTTTAGAGAAACCCTAATTTATTTAATTTAGTTTATAAGAACAAATAGGGTTTTCTGGGTAATCATGAATTAACACAATCAACTCACTTTAACACGAAAGATAACAGGGAGTGACTTTAGTATTATGTCAGCTAAAATGAAGGTATTGTAATGTAAAAAACAATAAAATGGTAAAAATAATAATAAAGATCAATGTATATTCTCAACCTAGTGCATCAAAATGGCCAAGGTACGCAAAAGTAACAAGAAAGTGGAGATTGAGCAGCTTATGATTCTGCCAATATTATTACGGAACATCGGCTCAGACACTGCTAAATTCAATTTGATTTTGTCCATCACCAGGTCGATAGCTCCTTCAGCAAAAAGAGTTCAATATGTAGCGCATCTTTAATACTAATAAAAATAATTAAAAATGTATAGAAAGAACGGATTTTTTAAATTTTTTTGTTGAGCGGGTCATTAAAATAGCCTATGGGGAGCTCAAGCGGTGGTATATGTGGGGACTTTATTATAAATTTATTAGCCGCTACTTATCATAACAGTAGAATTTTGGAATGTATAATAAGTTCTGTTAAATATTTTTCACTTCCAACGAAAATCAATTCTACCTGTAGAACTGTATCGATGACATCTACACAAATATTGAAACACAGGACAATTTCAGTGTTCATAATTTAAAATCAGACTGGGTATGGTGGTCATTTAGAATATAACATGCGTGTTTTAGAATACCTTTTAATAAAATACTAAATCATTAGTACACCGTTGAATGTCGAACACCTAATGAAATTCAGAAAAAGACATCATAAAAAGGATCCCAGAATTTCAAAGCTGGGGCTACAGTGGGCTATATAAATTAATATTGCACATGATAAAAATAGAATATCATAACGTACCTATTTAAAACAAGAAATGTTAAAATAAATGAGTCATTATCATTTAGTGACTGGGCAATAGTGGGAATTCGTAAAAGTAAACGGAAATTATATGAGTTTTATAACGAATGAGCCTATAATAACTGTGAGGGATTTGTCATGTAAGAAATTATTCAAAAAATTTAAGTGTGTTTTCTCATTGATTAAGAAAAGTGTTTCGAATTGTAGTGTTAGTTTAGAATTTAAATATATGAGTTCGGAAGAGGTTATTAAAAAATTTAAATCTTAACTAAAAACTTAGGTCGTCGAAATAATATCTTTGAACACTAAGTATCTATAGAGGTGCAGAGCTTCACTTCCCATACACCGACACGTATGCTATGTACTATAGTAGACTGTATACTAGTGTAGACTACTGCACTAACAGGACGGTGCCGTATTAAGTAGGTGCAGGAGTAAGCGGGTGCAGGCTTATACAATTTTTTGCTATTCTCGGATTCGTCCTTCAGAGAGTAATCAATTGAATGGTCGAATTTAAACCAATTAAATCGAAGCGGCTGTCTCGTCTCAGGGTCTTCTACACTCTGTTAAGGATGCAGGTGCGGGCATGAGCCTATGGTTCAGACCCGGATATCATCTCGTGAGGGGCACTGCCCTCTGAAGTCATGAGATGGCGGCTATCGTCTGCCTTGGGTGTTCGTCAGCTCACACCTTATCTTCGTTGGGAGGGATGGGCAACAAGTCTCGTGGGAGCTGATAGCCTCTAGGCGGTTGCTCACATTGTGGTGTCAAGTTGTGTAATGAGGTGTAGAGGTCTTCATCTGAGCGGTTGAAGGTGCGTTGCGTCGCTTGGAGGGCTTCATTACCTTGATGAATCCCTCCAAGGGTTCTACCTTCAGGTTCCTGGCGATTACGTCGTTTTTAACGAACCACTCGACCCCCGCAATCATACAAAGCACTATGGTTTGCTGGGCTGAAAGATACTGGCGCTGCAACTCCGAGCATAGGTCGTACCAAGCCAGTGCGGCGTAGGTCAGGCGGGAGCGTATATAGCTTTTGTACATTGCTATTTTTGTCCTTATGAGCAGTCTAGACGAGAAAATGGGGTGTAGTTTCGCACGCGCGCAGCATGACTCATCTAGATGACATGGTCCACTTGAAATACCATGCGCAGTGAGTATTCAATGTGTAGCCCAGATACCGGACGCATCCTTTCCAATTCACCGCCTGACCTCTCAGGCGCAATTGAGTCGGCATGTTGCGTTGGCATGTTGCGTTGGCTGTCGGTTAACAGAGCGGTCGCCTTGCTGACATTGACGGCCATCCTCCACTTGTCCTGCCATTCGAGCAGCACATCAAATACGCGTTGGATCCTCTTCGCGAATAGGTCAACGCCCGTCGCGATGATGCGAATTAAGCGCTCTCATCAGTGTACAACGCCAGCATCACATCGTCCTCCCAGTCCTCGAGGTGACCCCGCAGCGTCGGTATATTATTAGTGTATGACGCGTATGGCTCAGGGGATAGACAGTTATCTTGCGGGACTCCTGCTCGTATCGGGCGGGGGGCGGATAGTGCGTTATCGACGGCAACGTAAAAACTACGTCATTAGAGGAAGCTTGCGATGACTGTTGTAAGTACAGGCGGCAGTGCGGTGTTGAAGAGCTTGTGAATGAGGCCGTCGTATCACATCCTGCGAAGCCCTTCTCCATATTTAAAAGTATCGCTACCATATATCGCTCGCACGTCCTCTCGGATGTGAAGTGGTGTAGTACTCTTATGAGCTGCAACGTTGTAGAGTGGCCACTGCCGAACTCGTGTACTGGGGACAGAAGAGCTGCAATTTGATTAGCAGGGCACGCTCAAATGTCTTTGCCACATGAGAGAGCACGGTTATACGCCTTATATTCTTCGGTCTACGTGGATTCTTCCCCGTTTTCGGGATCGTGATGACTTTTCCCCTTTTCCATGTTTTAGGGAAGTGGCCTGTGCAGAGTATCCTGTTGAATACGCTGTTCATGGCTATTATCAACTGTTTGGGGAGATGCCTCAGCGCTGCTGTGGATATGACGTCTCGTCCGAGGGTTTTTTTTTAAGCAGAAGTTTAAAGCATCAGTCACTAATTTATGCAGCACGGCTGTGTTATAAATAAGTCCCCTCCGAAGTGTCCATGAATTTCCGCAAACACTCCTCAACCCATACGTAGTGTTTTTGTAAGAGCGGGGAGGTCGCCGGGGGGTTTGGGCTGAATTGTTCAGCTAGGTATTGGGCTATCACTTCCACTCGAGCCGGAGCATTGTATCGACGGAGCCCTGAGCGATCGGTGATAGGGCATTTCGAAGCTATTGCTTTAATCAACTAGTCCCAGAACTGATTCAATTTTCTAGAATTTTCGCCAGCCCGGTCGATAGTTGTTTCCCAGGTCGCGCCACGTAAATCTCTTACAGCCTCAAATATTCGTCTCAACAGGTTGTTAAGCTCGCTTTTCAGCTTAGGACAGTGGAGGCGGGTCCACAGCTTGCGCAGACTGAGTTTTCGTCGATGCCTCGTTTTGATGCTTGGGGGCAGGTCACCGCGACGGGATATCGGAGCCGGAAGTAGAGTCGTAACCTTAGATTGCGCCTCCCTTAGCATGTTCATCAGCAGGTTAACGAAAGCCTCTATGTCCACGGCGGTCGCGGCACAGCTCAATCCACGCGCAGGTGACCGCCGCCCGTCGGACGCCGATGAACGCCGACCGCGTCGAGGCAGCACGCACCGGCGATCCAGCAGCAGCAGCCGAAGCAGCACGTGTCAGCGAGCCGTTGCCCTCTTCTTCTTCTTCTTCTTCTTCTGGCCCTCGTCAGGGTGGTCTATCCGATCGGCGAGGGGCCCTCCGAAGCATCGGTTCACAATTAGAGTAATTGTTCCCACGATATCCGGGCAGGCGCCCCGCCGTCTGCAGCATGGTAAGCGCGTGGCGCGTCGGACACTTCAGCGTCCGGTAAGCGCCGGGGGCGGCCATACCAGTACTGTACATGTCCTTGTTGGCCGCGGTGCCGAGCCGCCTGCATTTTAATAAGTTAAAATGCGGCGACATCGGCTTGGATACGATGATGTATGTCCGGGGTCTCAATTTGAGGGTAGTCGCAAATGATGCGCAAGCCGGTCCGGGGCGCAGCACGCAAAGCACGGCGCAAGGCGCGCGTGTTTGGCAGCACACACGCACGCAGGACGGTCTGCGTTCGCTCCCGTGGGCGTCGGGCGCGACCTCGACGGCATACTTGCCGGAGATTGTTCGCACTCGCGGGAGACGTGGATATCTGGTGAGTTGGCGTCCGATCCCGCTGCGCCACGCCGAGGCGTGCGCCGCGGCCCGCTGCCGGGAGTCAACTCTGCCAAAACGGCTCGGATTTCAAAATCTGTCCTCCATCGAAAGCCATACCATTGGGACAGTTATGTTATTTTCTGACATCGATCCCGGACCGTACCGTAAGAGGCAACACTATCTGGCGCCCGTGAACGACTACCATCAGAGGCCGGCGGCCCTACCGTCGTGAGGGCCGCCGATGTCTATATCACGTGATCGGCCCTCTGAATGATTACCGAGGTACTAAATTGCATACGTGTTCGACGCATTTCGGAAGTGAAACTCATACAAACTCATATCTTTATTTACAAATAAAGCTAGACGTAAAAAACTATTAAAAATGTATACTTCAATATAAATTGCAACAAAAAGCTATGTTTTCCTATTTATGAATCACACGTTCGTAATTCGTCTATATGAACTACATTGACTAAAAATCAGATAGTGAGTATGTTCACATCGTGTGTACGTCGGGGTGTGCTGGAACGTTTTCGTCGCGAACGCAATTGGTATGTAATAACCAATGAAACAAAGCTTTTTTTTAAGCTGGTATTCGTTATACGCATTAGTTTTTGTACGCTATGTTATCACAACCTGTTATATATGCTTAATAAATAAGTAGAAAGTAGAAAGTGCAACAGGCAGCCTCTCACCTTTACTTGTTTTTAGTTTGTGTTTTTTGTCTATACGTATATAAAATTTTGATTTGTGGTACCGTTTTACATAGTTGGTGTATATATTTCCAGGCAGACAAGTAATATGTACCACACGGTAAAATATTTATCGCTATAAAAAAACGAATGAGTCTTACAGTAGTCTGATATCGCCCCTTGGTAATAAGTAACTATAACATCATATCCTGAAAAAAAATATTCATGTATTATTTGCAATGTTTTTTCGTAACGAACAACAATTCTTTTTAATTAAAATTGTATTACATGCCTTAAATGCGAGCGTAGGTATGCTACTTTTACCATAAAGTACGAAATGCAGACAGTCTATTAATCTTTGTCATTATAACCTTAAACAATTAACGTTTGGCATTAATATGTATTCAATTTATTAAAAAAAATTAGTTTAGGGATTAAATAAAAAAAGTGAGTAATATTATGAACCTTAATTAAAATAACTCTTCTAAAACTTCATAACAATTAGATTGGTAGTTATTTTTTTTAATCGACAAAATGAACTTAATTTGATACTATTTTTTTATTATGTTACGAGGGACAAATAAAATTTGAAAAGGTCGTTATTTTGTATATTATTTCGAATACTTGATCCTACATCATAGTAAAGGCAAATAGGTCTTAGAAATACAATTTAAATCATCCGGTTGGCAATACTGCCTGACAGTATCAATCTTTGGAAAATGCGTTGTACCATCCTACTATCATGGGCCAACTCTACACTGCGCACGCTCATTGGTCAAATCAAATAGCGTGCCCTTCCCCAGCTTCCTGTAACTCACTTCCGTCCTTATTCACGAAATCACTCATACAAATTGCAGAAAAGCAAGAGGAAAAATGTCACACATCAAAAACTGTGTGTGTACTTATGTATGTATCTAAGAAGTTATACTTCTTTAGCATAAATAAAAAAAACACGTGTGGCTCTCGGGGACTACCGCGGTAAAGCTATTGCATAGTATTTTTTATCAACTTATACAATTATAATTATTTATTTTATTTATGCAGTATTTTTTTAAGGAGGTGCCCTAACGCCGAAACTCTAAGCAGGCATGAGTCACCAGATTGCGGGGCGAAGAGGGGGATTACGCATGCGCAGTAACGCCGATACAACCAATGCCACCTAGAGGCGAGTTGCTGAACTAAAGAGACAAGCGTGATATTTCAAAAAAGTCATTAAAAGTTCTGCTATTCATCGATAGATGGCAAAAGTAAAAAGTATCACCGCTGTGCCGGTCGAAGTGGAGAGTGTTAGGTTATTTTCGTTACGGAATTTCTAGATTCGGTCTCCACGCTCAAGGCCCGCGATAGAAGCTGTGCAATAGCTTAATAATAATATTTTCGGTAAATGCAAATTATATTTTTAGGATATGCCACATTAAATTAGTTATAAAATAAGTATTATTATACTGCCTCCTCGTATGCCGTCTTAGAATTCTGTTAAACGTTTACGAACGATCAAGACACCTTTTTTTTTTTTTCCTACGAGAATAAACTACTTTATATCAATTATAAAATAAATGTTTCTTGCCACTTCCTGCATATGCTGTCTTGGTATTTAAATCAATCCGAATTATGTTACATCGGTGCATTACATGTTCGTAATACACTCTGTTTAGATTTACCTGATGCGCCACAAAAGAAGTACAACTTCAAAATAGAGTACAATAAATAAGAATCTCGCAACCGTGGTGTGTGTCAATACCTATCATTAGTATTTTTTAGAAGTTTGATTCGTCAATAGGTCAGATTACACATTAATTGTCTTACTAAAGATATTACCAAAAACACAGCGTTCGCACGAGCAGCAATGCTGATCGGTAAGTGGCGGAACGGGCACCGGGCCGGGGCTCTCGGCCGGCGCTCGAGCGTGTCGCGCTCAGAAATAGATATAAAGGAATACGAATCTCGCGCACGTCAAAACACACTCGGATAGGGCGCGACGGCACTCGGCCGCTCCCGGTGTAGGTGTTTCCATAACTACCACGCGATCAACATAGCGAATTGTGATAATTTTTCATGACATTAATTTTGACGTTTGACCATTTGTCAGGGAAATTTTAAGAATGCTTGGTATCGTGCACCTGTTAGATATTTATGCTCCACGAGCGCCAAGCGGCGTGTGCGATTTAAGCAACGGGCAGCGCGGTCGCCCGAAGACTAAACGACTTGTCGTGGAAGCGAGCCGTTACCATCGTAAATTTTTCGCTTTGATAAAATTAATTGCAATATCAATTGTTAAGAAAAATGTCATTACAAACATATAAGTTTATATGTTTGGATGTTTATTATTCGATCTGTTTTGCGAAAGAAGAAATGAATCTCCAAAAGTCACATACACAACAAATGGTGACAATACTGACAGTTAATTGACTGTTTGAGCTTTCGCCCATTTCCGCATAAAATAGACCTACCATTTAAATATTAGATATTTTACCGTTAGAATGTTGATCCCATGCCAATCAAAATTAAAATAGTAATCCCTATTTTTTGTTTCAGACTCCCATTTTGACACCAATTAAAGCATTGACTACTAAGATCCCAGAGCTCGGTTTTAGTGACACGAAACGGTTAAATGAACTTGGATGAAATTTAAAACAAAGGTAAATTTTGACCAGCGGAGTTCGCGCGCTTTTACAAAAAAGACCTATTGTAAGTGAAGGGAATTAATAAAAGTGAATTGAACCAATTAAATCCGTAATTAGGTAAAAATGAATAACATTGTTGTCATGTCAACTAAAATGTTTGTCATCCTTGGAATCGTTGATAATTTTTAGGTTTCCTTAGTCAAACGTCTGTCAGTCTGTCTGTCCGCGACTTAGCTCAGAGACTTACTACTAGAAAGTTGAAATTTGGTATGCGCATACATATTGATCACGGCAACAACCGTAGTAAACTCACAGTACTATTGTATGTAAGGAAGTTAAAAGTAAAATTAAGAAAATAGTAAATCTTGCTATTTTTGCTTTGGAAAATTGTGGTACCGTGAATAGTGATTGGTACACGACAATTTGTTTCCCAAAAAATTATTGACGAACTTCGTAAAAATAACCGTAAACGTCGTACGATCTTGCACCACGACAATGACGGTTCTCACACAGCCAAAAAGGCAAATATATTTTTAAAGGAGAAAAAAGTAAATTTTATGAACAATCTTACATAAGGTATCTGGCACCTTATAACTTTTTTTTTTCAAAATTTAAAACCAATTACGCGGTCAACTATTTTTATCAACAGACGAAGCTGTCGAAGAGTATGAAAAAAACATAAATGTCTACAAAACTTGCCTATTCGTGTGAAAAAGTGCATTTATGCTAACGGAGAAAATTTTGTGAAACAATAAATTCATTTTTGACCATTCATAGTAATTTTTTCTCATTAATTCCAAAAATTTTCAGTGCGCCCTACGTATCGTCGATGTCGAAGTTACCCACTACGTTCCAAGCAAACGTAGACTAGGCTCACGTGTGTTTCTCTTTTAGATTTTTTAGAAAAAAAAAAAGGTTTTTCTTAACTTCGGCGATTATCATAAAAATACTTTATGGCTAGGAAACTAAAGTTTTCAAAACTATATATATATATTTTTTAACCCACACGGTTAGTTTAAATTTCATTTACCCCGAATATATAGAGGTTAATACTTTAAACCGGACCTAATGTTTATGGCACCGGACTTATTTCATCGTCAGACAGAATTATTTGAAAAAGAAGGGGACGATATATAACGACTACAGATTTTTTTTATATTTGTCTTTATTTAAATCGCAGACATCATTGATTTATATATGTTTAAGAATCATTCGCTTTTTAAATGAGTAATTTTAAAACGGGAAATTAAGTATTTCATTTATCGGATACGTTGCAAATTGAAACTACTAAATTATTTAGAGTATGAAACTGATTCATCCAAAAAGAACATATAATATGGCATATTTTGGTTCCTTTTAGATATACTCAAATTCAAATTGAAAATATCTTTATTTCATAGATATAAAATAACACCTAAAATAACACTTGAAATACATCAAAGTACCTATGTGTTGTCTGTAAATAAAAGCATGTGTTGTGAAATATTTCTCTGTGCTTGTTACTTTTTCTGTACCAAATGGTATTATCGAAGGAAGAAAAACAATATTTTAACAAAAATATCCCTTGACGGTTTAAGAAAAAAATTCTGACATAATGTTCAGTCTTAATCAGCCTTTTTCATTTTTAATTTAAGCATTCTATTATCCTTAATTATTTATACCAAATCCATACTCCATACTGGATCAAAAAAGCGAGGCAAGTTTATATTTTTACGGATACAAGATATTTTCAATGATTTTGCATACATTGAGTGGTTTTTTAAATCAAATGACTAAGTTTTTTTTTTATTTTTATCAAGCCGTCAGTGGGAAAATTTAATGTTTATTGATCATAAGAGTGATTAACTGAAAATTCTTTTTATATTAATTTTGATATCGTAATTAAGAAAAAAACCTAAAAACCTATTATTATTTCATAAACTAAAATATATTAAATATTTATTTGTTTTGTTCAATTTTATGTTAAAATACTCTGTTGTGATTTGAAAACTAAGAACTATTGTCTAATAATTTGACAATAATAAAAAATTACCAACTTCGTACTTTATTTAATAATACTCGCTCATATTGTTGTGTTGGTTGTTGTTACTCGGATTCTTCAATATTTTAAATAAAGCAAAATAATCAGTTCTATAAGTAATACAGTTATGGTCTTTATTATGAAATTAGCATTAAATTATATACCACTAAATCCATACGCAAAATGAAATAACGCTATTTACATTAGTTAGAAAAACTCGAAAAAAAAGAAAATCAACTCTTGGAGCGTTTAGAAAATATGTACACGAACCTCACAAACTTATTTCACAGGAGCGGCTCGATATGCTTTAGGCATATGTAAGTTTTTGGTTGCCGATGTTCAAAAGTATGCCGGTACCATTACTGCTTTCTATCTAAGCACGGCAATACAATAGAACAAAGTGTGTTTTGTCTACATGCTCCAGTACAAAACTGACTTTTCGCTGTTTATCCTTGCCAAATACGGTAGTTGACTATTTTTGTTATTTCTGTAGGTAAAGCGTTTTATTTAGAAAAAGGCGTAGAAAAATTAAGTATAACCAAGTCATGAATGTTTTAAATTGCCATTTAGGCACAGGAGGTCCTAATAAATCTGAAGCAAAGAAACTTTAATGGCTTATATTCGGTTGTTTTTCAAAACGATTTTAATTGTCATACCACTTTTTATTGACACACGTACTTTATTTTCACAATTAATTTACAAGTAGATTTTTAGTGTTAGTCAACTGTCTCATTATTCTGGATTACGTGTCATATTACAGTGTTATCCGCTTTCTTAGCGTGTTTGACATTATGTGAGCTAATATCTACTTTATGTTGATAAATAGAGCGTTATCAGTATAAAATGACGACAGTAGAAATATGTGATTGTTCCATATGGTAAGTATTCTAGACTGATTTTATATACTCGATGATAATGTACAGTAAATACATATAACAATATGTGTCGGTGGAGCGAAGTGTTGCTCTGGAGATGACGCTTGTAGCGATTTCTAGTTTTCAATGATAGTTCAATTTTTACACTCATTAAAGCGTCGCGTTGTCGAGCAATAACTTGTTCTGTAAAGCATAAAACTATTGTTGACGATATTGAACAAAACGACAGACCAAAAAAAAAACATGCACATGGGGATCATTATCTCGACTCAGTACAATAAAAGGTAACAAAAATTTGTATGCGGTAGATAAACATAAGTTACATCATCTAATTCCTTTAATAAAGTAAAAAAATAGAATAAATTCAGAGATAACACCAGGACCTTGTCCATACAGATTAGATATTAATTAAAAATGAATTTTAATACTGTTTGAGTTTCATTCAACGGAAGCAGGATCAAAATAAATCGATGCTAGAATCGGGTCCTGGATCACGTTTCAGATGAAATTTATGTAAAAGATATAGGAATTCATCTATTCTAGGTCTACGCGAGTGAAGTCACAGCGATCGGTAGGTAGTATTGCACCTGCAATACTACCTACAATACAAATACAATACAAATTTATGTTAACCTTAACATAATACTTTCTAATCCTGATTATTTTTTTAAGCTATCGTAGCTTTTTTCTACGGTAAGCTTTTGTAGGAATCTGTGAAATGGTCTAAATCTGAGCGTCAACAGACTCAAAATAGTATGTCAATGGTAACTTTAAAAGCAGGTTACGTCATTGAGGATCTCACACGTAATTGTAGCTTCTTTGGCGTTTATGCTACATTACGAGCTTCAGTGGGATCCTCATAATTCAGTATGTAGCTAAAAAAGCTTTTGTAGCTTTCTTGTATATGCAGTTAAAAAGATATTATTGAAATTAGTCGATTGGTTTATTTTGGCGATATTCGACAGATATTTGAAAATTTTCATGTTCCTGGAGCAGGCCCTTCGGGCGATTTATAAGAGGGGGGTTCGTGTATTTCTAGAACTAACTTTAAATAAATTGAAATTTTTACTTTGGAATCTTCGTTTTTATAAGAAAATATTAATATATCTTAAGTGTAATAAATAGTGAAATATTTCATTGAAAGTAAAAATCGATATAAAGTCAGTGATAGAAATAAAAAAAAAACTGTCTTGTCAGTCGACTACATGAAGTCAAGAATATATGTAAATCATTATTATACAAATACCTGGTAAAAAAAAAATTATACAGTTTCCGATTATTAAAAAGACAAAATATTCATTGAAGCTACCAGCTCGATTTTTTACTAGTTTGTTTTATTCTGTAATGGGATTATATACGACTATAGTTCTAAAAATCTAATGATGCATTTCAAGTGTTGTGTAATAATTTTTGTATTAAAAAAAAGAAATATTGATTTTTATATTTTAATTAAATTTCTTTGAAGTGCAGGTCGCCTCGTTATAAAGCATGTGACAGTTATTAATATGCAAAATGCATATTAGCAGATAACCTTTCTTTTCCTTTCGTCGACGAAAATCGGAACGGTGTTCTGTCACCGCAAGTAACGAGTCGAGCGTGAGACAAAAATATTAGAGACGACGACACGCGGCGCCCGCGCACGCCGGGACGGCCGAGCCGCGCTGGAAATTGTAACTCAAATATAAACCGGACAGGTAGAGCACGGGCTGCGCCAGCGCCCATACGTCACGGGCTTCGCGGGAACACGTCCGGGCCGGGCGCGCCGCCAACTCGTATTAAATCATTATACCTAATACTATATGCTCTAGCTACGCGTTGGGGCTTCGTTATTGTTTCTAGTTTCACGTTTCTCATGTGGACGTTCGACAGTATATGTTTGAAATCAAAATGCCTGCTGAGAACGTGTCAGAGTCACCTCTAGGCCTAGTCACCTTCTCAGACTCTATATTGTTTGGTTTTTAGTATTCGTAGATTCACATTTAAGCGTTTTAAAATGACTCATCTATATACGTAAAAGGCGATGTGTATGTGTATGGACTCTAAAACGGTTGGTTCGATTTCAATTAAATTGTCAGAAAATCTTCAATAGTTTGAAAATTTTCTGGGCTAATGCCCAGCGGGTGATGCTGTTAAGTTTGGTAGCGATTGATTAACTTCTTTCTTTTTGTTTTTAATGTGAAATATCTAAGCCGGCGGATCAGACCGGCTGTAGGCGTGGCGACGTGTCGCCACGTCGTGCGCAAGTACCTGTGCGACTCTGTCCCCACTCGGCTCGACGATCACCACCTTCTTCGTCCCGTTTGCTCGTACACTTAGAGTGTACACTGCGGTGCACGTTACCTGTACACATTACTCTTACTGAAAAATAATAATCTTAACAATAAAATACGTATGATAGTGATGGTTCAGAATGTGGAAGAGCAGTCTCTTGTAAAGAAAAAACAAAATCACACTCGACACACCATCGAATTTTTGAAGTCTAGAATAAGTTAATTATATTTTTATAATAAGAGTGTGCATTTCTGTGTATAGCGCGTGTATACTATTTGGTCTGTTTCTAGCGTCGGTAAATGTAAAATCTACTTTCTTAGCAAACGTGTGTCCCGAATTCAAGGATTTTAGCTATTTAAAAAAGATAAAAATATGTATTTATAAGTAAAATGTGCAATTGTATGCGGTCGAAAATCTGATTATTTTATTTTTGATTATGACGTATTTATATCATTTAATAAACTATCCTTTTGTACATATTATTTGTAAAAAAATAATTTCTATGATTCATATCTGCCAGGTGTCCCTCAACGGATCATCAGTTTTTTTTAATTTTTTGCAGCATTATTGAGAGGCAAACGAGCATCCTAGCCTGGAGAGTGTAGGTGATCACCGCTGTCCATGAACACTCGGAATTTTACAGGAGTCGCTAATGCGTTGCCGATTTTTGAGTAGGAATATAGATTCGCAATAGTATATCTAATGAAGGAAGAAATGGGCTGATTGAGAGGAGAGAAGCTGATAGAAGGAGGTCGTGGGGTGATAGAGGGGAGTGGTCCGCCGGTACTCTCAATTACTGACGAAATGCAACAACGGAAAACGTTATTTCACGACTATATTCTGTGAGAGTGTGGTACTGCACCGGTCTATCCGGCCTCTTTACATGCAGCCTAGTCGACCACAACACGACCCTACCACAACAAATGGCAATTTTATGTCACATTTTCTCTAAAATCAATACATTTTTTTATGTGAAACAAGGCGCTGTATCTATAAATATCTTCTAAAATTCTGCCCGTATATAATTACTGCTTATACCCGTACGAAACCGGGGCGGTTCACTAGTGGCAAATAAATGCTTAGAACAGCATTCATAATTTTTATAATACAGGTTTTCGTGTCCGTATTCAAATAAGAGAAGACTCCGGGAGGTGTTTGTCTCGCAGCTTTTTGCGAATGTTGCAGTCACGCTCAAGGATTACTGCCAAAATTATACAGTCTTCATTGTTACACGATCCAGATAGGCCATTCGGTGTCTTTATCACCGCATGAAAAGAAATAATTATTTTGATGAAACGTTACTTTTGTCTGCGATCTATCTACAACCACATCTAAGAATCGACAAAACGATTCCCACAAGGTCTTAATCATCACAAACGGTATTTTTACGAGGAAAAAAATAAAATCAGAATCGGAGCCAAACTAAAATTAATCTAAACGGAATTAGCTCCAAAATACAGTAGGCGCTCTTTATAAACAACGACGTGGACAAAACAGTTGTTTACCAGAAATCGAGAGAAGCTTTTATATGTTAATACCGCTATAAGAGATTCGCTCGGACACGTGTTATTCGGTTTCACGGCGGCGCGGGCCCTCCGGCGGTCGTCCGCGGCGTGACGTTTAATTGCAAACGGTCTTTATTTGCATTTCGATTACATTACCTTATGATCAATTCCCACGATACTTTTAACGATAATTGAACGAGCTCACTTTCGGCAGTTCTCCAAAAATAATTTCATACAAGGAATGTGTTTCGCATATCATATGTGTAATGCATATTTTTGAATCTCTCTTCCATACGCTTGTTATATGCTTCATGTTCTACATATTGTATGTTTATTTAAGATTTATTCGTTGTATTAAACAATTTAGTTCACTCCCGACCCCCTCGTATAGCGTTGTGTCATATAATGAAATGTAGAAATCTTTATTGTTTTATTATTACATAGTACATTTGGTGTTAATTAATTTAAAAGTATCTAAAAACTTAAAATATAGCATACAACACATATTTTGAATCTCTCTTTCAGTTTTGTTTTACTTTCATTAAATACCTCGATAATTATGTAAACCATTTTATGTGTCTTAATTTCTTTGAAAAAATCTATTTTATATATAGCGAAATGATTTTACATGTAATCCTTTTTTGGTTTATGAAAATTAATTTCAAACATTTTTTATGAAAATTCAAGAAGATATATTCCCTTTTATATTTTGCGATAAAAAACGTAATTTGTTTTTATATAATCAATATGTTATATTGTACAATATCCTCAAATTACAGTCAGAAATATATGAGTCCGCACTAAAGAAAATGGCGATAATTTGAACACAATGCCAGCTCTAATTGTACTTTGAAGTACTTCAGAGTCGTGTGTAGTTTCTATAAAAAAATGTCATAGCCGGCTGAAACCTCTCGACGGCGTAATGTATAGGCCTTTAAGGGGGATCAATTCTTCTAATTATAGTGTTCGATAAAACAGCGATCGTCATGCGAGTTAGAATAAGCCGGCCGTAGGCAACAGTATCGCGGATGCGAAAGGACTGGTGGCCCTACGATCGGCGATGCGCGTGCCCAGCGAGGCGATTAGCCGCTCGGTTGAAAAAAAAACAAATTTGAAGTTTGTTTTTTTTATTAAAATTTCCTTTGGACTCTAATAAAAGAGAAAAGTTAATATATAATAATTTTTTATTATATTAATATGCATATTATTTGCTTTAACGCGCTTCAGACAGCATTACCTGGAACTTATAAGACGTCGGCGACTAATAGGACGACTCGGAGTCGTCTGACACTGCGCATAATCGCTCCGAACGATGTTGTGACATCCGCCTAAATTATTAATTTGAACCGTGGCGCGGCGCGGGGCGGGCGGCGGCGGCGTGTGTTGACAATTTCAGAGATAGACGCGTCCAGAGCGCCGGGCATCAGCCGCCCGGTGCCGTAATTAAAGCGCAGGTTGACAGCAGACAAATTGTGCGCGCCCAGTACCAGCGCGCGCTGGGCGGGCGGGGGCAGCGCGCGAAAATCGATGCGCGATATTGTGCCGATGTTACTTTGTGTTTTGTAAATAATTTACGAAAAGTGGATAATATTCATTAGAGACATGTATTCATACTCACTATTGTAAATATTATGATATCCTTACTAATCCAAATTTAATGTTGCGGTTAATAACCAAAGTCAGTCCAGATTCCAAACGTCAACTGCAAGCTAAATTTTAAAATTCCACTCGTTCTCCTCGAAACTTAATAGATCTTTACGTTTAAAAATCTTTTGTAGGGTACGTGCCTGATTCTTTATAGGCATTTCAACTCATTTGTGTGCGCGCCGTTATGTGTGCGTAAGCTACAAGTGTGCCACTTTGATTTGTGTGACGGTGACGTGGCATTGCTCGCCCACTGACCGACTTTGCATTTTAATGTACTTATTGAGAGGCACACACGGTCACTGTATCTCTACAAACTATACAAACACATGGCGCCGCGCGCATAAATCAGTTGAGGCATCTATACGCCCTTTGTTGTATCACTCTGTTAAAAAAATTAAGACTTGTTTTTTACATAATATTCATCGCGCAAAGTAATATTTGTTATTGTTCAGTTAAAACTTTTATTCAGTTGTTTAATTTCTGACAATAAACATTTTTAGAATTTATATATTAAGTTTGCTTGGTACTTTTCCATAATTTCTTCTTCATCTCTTTCGCTTTGTAGTCTCAATAAATGAAGAAACATTTAATACGAATCAACAATTTTTAGATTTTTCATTTTAGTCGTGCAGTCCTTTTTTTTACCTTTCTTTTTGCCAATTTTTATTATTCTAAGTCAATGAGTAACACAATATATAATTTTGATTTATTTGTCAGTTTCTAAATACAAGGCATGAATAGTGGTACTTCAACCGTATTTTTTAATTACCTTGACTTACAACTTTGATTTCCTTTACAGCTTCAAGGATTTCAAACCTAAGCATTCTGTACTAATTTCAACTAGATTCCTCGAGGTGAACTTTTGAAAAAAGCCCTTCACAGATAGACGGACGACGAAGTGATTCTATAAGGGTTTCTTTTTCCTTTTGTGATACGGAACCCTAAAAACAACTGCACACTTAGCCTTCGCTGTTCACTGAGAACTGGGATATTAAAAACACGGCTGATTAGATATCCGTGTCGATCAGGTTTCTGTAGTAAACGCCCCCAAAACGCCCCACATCAAATAAGCGTCAGTTACTCGCGGCGGTGTAAGTGCGTATGTCTGTAAGCAATTGCGCGAAGTCTACCTCTCATATTCAGTAACCGGTATTTTGCCGTGTCGTGATTCTCGTTTTAATCGTGTGTTAATCCCGACGCCTCGACATGTTTTGCACCTGCGCATCTTACTTTTTAACGGAAATAAAAGTAGGACGTCTTTGCAAACGTTTCCTTTTAATTTTTTAATGAGCCTCCGAAAATTAATCTTTATACCCGTTTAATTTACGCTATACATCCGTAACTGGGTCACCTGAGACTGTGCGTGTACCAACTCATAGCGTTTTTTTGTCAGGTTTGGAGAAAATGGGCTGTGAAAGATGAACGAGCAAAGGACATTAAAGTGATTTTATGAGGGTTCCGTTTTTGCATCGAGTATACGAAAACTTAAAATTTAATAAAAGAACGAAATTTACAATATTCAAAGCAATACTTAACACTTCACTACATCATAGCACGAAAATCTTTTACCGCAGCGCGCCTTGAATAAAGAGAAAGCGAATACGCAATCGGTCATAAATGTATTGTACTAAAATTCGTTTTGTGATGATTGCTATTACATTAATGACATTATATTATTAATTGCTGACAATATACCCCCCACTTCATATAAAAACGACAAGTAAATGTAAAATCAATACGCCATCGTAACAAATCTAATCAAAAAAAGGACTCATTACAATCACACCATAAAAACCATTGCAGACTTACAACTGTCTAACAACGGAAATTTATTTGTCTGCTTTTTTATGAGGATAATATTTAGAAGTGGCTAATTTGATCTAACAGACGGAGGGCTATAAAACACGGGCCCCGACGTCATAATTATCGGCTTTGATGTCCGCGCGTCGCGCGCTGGGGGCGCGTGCTGGGGGGGGGCGGCGCGCGCGCCCCGCGTTATCATATAACTAATTAGGGTGATTTATCCACCACTTCCGAACAATTGGCCGACTGGTATTTGTTTATTCGTGTACTTGCGGTTATAAGGTACAAGTGGCGCGGTAACTCGTCCGTCACGCTGTATCATTTCCAAAACTTAATTGTATTTTAAAGACTGCTGAACGAAATTATTTTTCTCTCAGACATTTCCACAGAAAGTGTTTTATGTGAATTATAAATCAGATTGCAATACGAATCTATTCGAAAAAATTAAGCTATCTCATCCAAAAAATATATACTCAATTTTCTTCTCCAAGGATTTTATAAAACTATTGAAAGTGTTCTAAATCTAAATACTTCTCAATCTCCATAAGAAAATTCACGACAATTTTTACCTGTTTGAAAGGTTGTTATCAAATAAAGTCAATAGCTGTGTACATTGTAGTGATATTTTTAGCTACAAGAACCTTAACTGGCTTCGTAAGAGCTTGGGGTGCAAAAAAGTGCACGGCGATACTTCACGTCGGATTATCGCCTTCTGCTTTATAAGGCACAGACACGACCACGTAAAGCACTTTTGTTGCTTCTGGACTGGGGCACCTCAATATTGACTCCTCTAGACCGCATCCAACATCAAAAGTCTCGAATCTTCAGCAATTTTCGTGAGCGTGTGCGTCAGCTTTGTGAAGAAATTTAGCATCTTTACGTATGCTGCACCGCGTATTCTATGGTCAGTAGTCTAAAGAACGATTGGAATTGGTTTCAACCGCTAAACTTCGTCATCGTTCCACTGGTAGGATACCTCTTCATCACCACCTCAATGGCTGACGTCCTACCACCGTACACTTCACGCGCAATTTTCTGGCCAGGACGATAAAATTTCGAATGTTGTACCGTCAGCGGTATTTTTAATTAACTACGATAAGAAAATGTTCGACAAAAGAGAACCTTTCCTTTTTAAAAGGACGGCAATGCACTAGTGGCTCTCTTGGAGTTGTGGGTGTCCGTGGACGACGGTCATCGCCTCCTTTTGGTTTCCCGTATTTTTGCTTAGTCCTTCAAAATCCTATAAAAAAAAAATTGAACTCTTCTTAACATATCAAGCCTCATTTTGTTTAACTATGCGTATCCCAAGTTGACGACCACGAAAGGCATTCATATACGTACGAGTCTGAGTAAAATCACGTTAAACTGACGTATCACGAACTCAGGTTTCAGCTGAGCCAAATATTTGACCGTAATGGAAACTTCAATCAGTCTCGTTTGTTTTTAACCCCCGACGCAAAAAGAGGGCTGTTATAAGGTTGACCGCTCTGTGTGTGTGTCTGTGTCTGTCCGTGGCACCATAGTTCTGAAACGTGTGAACCGATTTGAATGCAGTTTTTTTATTTAAAAGCAGGTTTTCTATCGATAGTTCTTAGACATAATTCATCAAAATCGGTTTAGCCGTTGTAAAGTTGTCGGCACTTTTATTAGTTGCAGTAGGAATCTTAGACACGTAATGGGTATTTATTTTACTTACAAACATACGTGTGACCTAAAATTTGAAACAAATCTGTTATAAAGGCTAGGATTTACATGCAAACGACAAAAATTTAAGAAATTTTAACTTTCACCCCCCTAACCTCCCTCGAGGGGCGCAGATCAGTGTATTCAACTAAGGAGCTTTACGCAGTCCTAATAAATAAGACTTAAGTTTAAAAATTTTAAAATAAAAATTAAATTTAACATGTAAAAAACCACCAACGCGAAAAAGCGAACATTTAAAAAATCAAAAATAATACCTTACGTTGAGCTACCAATTCGATTGAGTAACTCCTATTAGTATCTATATAATTATATATTAATTACAGAAATTGATCGACGGTGCGATGAGGTTTGCTCGTTGAAAAGACGCCATAGTGTCGCGGCGGGGTACCGCCAAGTGTAAAGCAATAACAAAATAGTTTAAAAATAGGGCAGATTGCAAACTCATAGTGCTCCTAGACTTAACAATTACCTAACACCCAATGTATGTAACTAGATTTGCAACGAAAGTTTGATCGTATCGAAGCAAGGTCGGAAATACTAGTAAATTACTAGATAGTCAATCACTTACAGGCCTTGACTTACTTCAGCGGTCCCCGCCGCGACACTATAGCGCCATTTCAACGAGCAAACCTTATCGTACCATCCATCAATTTCTATAATTAATGTATATAGTGACTCATAGGTGTTACTTAATCGAATTTGATAGCTCAACGTAAAAGTATTATTTTTGACTTTTAAATGTTCGCTTTTTTGCGTTGAGGTTTCTTTAATTTTCAAATTTGGAAGAAATCGTTTAAAATCAAGTACATCGATATGGAACGGGTTTCGATAACTTCAAAAGAAATTAGTGCCAGTTAATGATTTGGAAAGGAAATAATAAGTGCCGCGTAAGACATATTCACTAATTTAGCAACAAAGAATGGAAACATTTTAAATCAAAACTACGGGAGAGATCGTAGAAATGAAATATCCAATTGTGAAAATGAATTCCCCGAGGGGGTCGACTAGACCGGCCATTGTCGGCCGACAATGGCCCAACCGGCTCGGACAATGCGCGAGACGCCGCGCGCGCCGCCGCCGTCGCCGCCGCGCCCGCTCCGGTGCCTACGAGCGTTGCACATTTTCAGATGCGATATTAAAATCTTCTATGTGATGTATCAAACTATCGTTGAAATAGAACCTAAAATTTTTATACTTTTTATATTTTTAAATTTAATCTAAGTACATTAGAACTTAAATCACAGGCACTTTTTTTAAATCTGAAACGAGTAATTTCGAAACTATAAAAATCGTTGTATGATTCCTAAGAAGCAATAAGCTTAAAATAAAATATGTTCAACCTTTCGGTCACACGTGTCGCACTGTTCTTAAATCACAATAATCGTTACACATACCTAGTATCGACGTCAGGTTTGTGTTATTCTTTTGCGTAGGTACACCTTCACTCGATCTTATTTCAGGTTGAAAAATTTGAATTGTAAAGCCCTTCACAAGAGTCAGCGCGAGTTGGAAAATGTTAAAGAAAAGGAGCGGCGGCTCTTGATGCTTTTTGGGACACGGATCGAGTTGCATAATTTCACTTAAATTAAAAAAAAACTTAGGTGTTTGCCTACGATCATGAATTGAATCCGTTATACCTGTAAATTCTTAAGTATCGCTCTGCGAGTGATTAGTGATGCTCTTAAATTGAATATCATTATCGCTCTTTGTCAAATTCTGGTATTAACGAAAATTATTTGTTAATGAGCATCCGCCAAGGGTATTCGTAGTTGTGCTTTATGAGGACACCGAAAAACGTGTTGAGATTTTTTGTTGAAATCAAAAAAGAAAAATTTGCGTGTATCTTTACGCCTGGACGTTTGTAGGTCTATGTTTTTAAAGAACATTTAATGCATAAATTTGTTTCTAGGCTTCTAATTAGTATGAATCGTGATTTAACTTTGAAAAATTAATCGATTCGTGAAAGCATTGAATCCGCAATTTTAAAAATATTTTGGTATCATTAAGGCAAACTGTCGAAGCCGAAACTGATAATTTTAAAAAGTTTTTAAATAAGTGTCAAATAAAATTACTTTTCTCGTCTCTACTTCTTGTTAGCCGTGCTATCAGCACATCCAACGATTATAAAAGACGCAGTGTATGTGATATGTGTATGTGAGCGCTGTCCGCTCTCGGCCGCTTTCGTCCACGAAGCTTTTAAATCATTAGACTGTATCGAGCCGAAGATTGTTGGATTGTTTTTTGACAAGCTTAGTCTTTGTTATTAATCGTGTGTAGTAGTCGTGGTCTACATATTGAGCTGTCGGTGTACAGGATGACAGCTTGTCTGTATCTTTCATCTTTCCTACTTTCACTGATATGTCACACGTTGTCGGGGATAAAGCCATGGGGACTAGAGCGGTCCAAATCAAATGCACCTTTGGCCGGCGTAGTGAGCGGTTTGATACGAGGCCGGCGCCGTCGGGGGGCGCCACCCGCTCGCGCCGACGGCGTGGCTAAACTGTCAACGACTATTAATTAATTATTTAAAACCTTATATCGAGTTAAAAAACAATTATCGTCAAGTCATTAAATATTCACATCATAAATTTCACAAATTGCATTTCAGCCTTTTTTAGGAATTCTTTTCGTCAAATTACAACTATGCTACAAAAATTTTGTACTTCATAAATACTGAACACTTGGAACAACAAAAAAAATTTGGTTGCCTGTAAAGTCGGTATACGGGCGAAAGTTTTACGTGACAACGACTTTGAATGGTAAAATCATTTTAATGTGAATATTCATTCGTATAGTAGGAAGAAGGATGAAATAATAGTTAACAATTTAAAACATTTATTTATACAAAGAATTATATTTAAAACATTAATTTATACAAAGAATCTCGCACTGAATTTCATATTAACAAAATTTTATTTTTACCTTTACACATACATACGTATTTATATACAAATATACATACAATAACTTGCAATACATTTGCAAGCTATGCACTAATTCTCTAGTGCTGCGCGCGCGGCAGACCGATCATAGTTGAGTGGGAGAGAGACGCAAGGCATTCGGCGGGCCTCTCTCTCGTTCGGTGACTCATCGTTACGTTACCGAGCGTTACACTTTTTCAAAGTGACTCCCAGCCGCAACCTAATTTAAGACGTTGTCACGTCAAAAAATAGAATAGAAAAATTATGTACCTACCATATGCGTATAGTTGATAGCCCGTACAATTAAATATAATGTGAAAAGCTACTCGTTCAAACAATCGTCCAAGACGACATACTCAGAGCTTACTTTAGATTATTTGCATTATTTAAATTATTTTTTCTCTATTGCATTTATTCACGCACACAAAATTTTTGAACTGTAAGCAACGTGTACGTGTGCGTGCTGCACGATGCCCCGCGGGGACAGTCCTCCTTTTAGAAGTGGCCATTAGTGCTATTAGTGCTGGCCCCTACACTCTGGAACTATATTACTTATTCTATGCCCCACCGCTAGCCAGCAAGATGGGGCTGCACATACATTTTTAGTATAAATTTAAAGTGTTCATATATAAGTACTAAGGCATTTTCAGCACTAATGAAGCTTTTTCAATCGCTTTAGTCAGATCCACTTTTTAATAAAAGCTCGACAGACGACTAGTGTGCTCAATTACTATAATTGAGGAATAAAAATAGCATCTAAATATGCGGATAAAACAAATTTTTGACTCACTTTTTTGGTCCCTTTTCAAAAACTTTCCAATTCTTGAACAGTTATTAAAATTTTTATAAAAACCACTCTGGAGTATTAAATTAATTATCGTTTGAGCCTATAGTAATAAAAAACGGTGGATATTTAATAGTACTTTTGTGGTCCCTTATGAAAGACTTCCTCTTTAACGGGAGATTCTTATGATATGAATAATTTTGGTTTTAAGATTAAACAAGAGTTGTCATTTTGAAAAATTGTCATCAGTCATATGATGTGCATCACGTAACGGGTTATGAGTTACCTTAGCTTTTAGTTCAATGCAATATGGCATATGGTAGTTACCATAGTTATTGTCAAATACTATTTTAATAATAACAATGTTTTTAACATCGAAAATGGTTTTCGATCTCAATAAGGGTTCGATTTAAAAAATGCTAATTCGCTCTGATGTCATAAAATCTAGGTCTAAGTGAATGATTGAGATGTCAAAAGATGCGTATTAACAAGGAATACATGATACTGAAAAAATTAAAAAAAAATAATCATTTTTGAGAAAATCTAAGAAAATCGATAAAAATGTATGATTTTAAGACGTTTCTAAAGGACGCATTTAAGTTTACTTAATAATTTCTTTTTTAAGTTAATTATATTCATATGGAAGATTAACTCAATGTCTGAATTGCCATTTTTTATTTTTCGAAAATTACTTTTTTTCGAATTATGATTTTTCTTTAATTGATAGTTTCACAACTTATGACTTGCGTCGAAAATGAACAAGAGTACCTTCTGATATGGTCAGAACGCTAATAAAATAACGTTCTTAATCATTATGGACATAATGATTAAGAACGTTATTTAAATATAAATTTTTTTTTTGTTTTGGAAATAAAAATAAAATATTTTTAAAATCAGAATTATTTTATGATTGTATTATTTTTATTCCTTTTCACTTATTTCTTTTGTTATTGAGTTCATTTTGAAGGTGGCGTAGAGCATGAAATCTGTGAAGTTTTGTTTGATTTTAAAACCTTACAATTTAAGTTTTGGATATTGTTCGTATTTTAGTAAATAAATATATTCATTATGGTTGGAAGACAACACAATATCATAATATTATATTTAAAATACAAAAATTACTGAAAAGAATTCTTTTAAATAAATCACACTAATCTCACGCAATCAATTAATCTCTTATTTGCCATATTCTTCTTCTTTTTTTTAAATATTCTTCTCCTCTTCTTTTTAATAAGATAGCTTAAATTCCTACACAGAATTATAATTATAAAGTTTGTATGATATTCATATCTCATATTTAAAAATATATGCATGCGCAGGTCGGGGCGGCGGCGCGCGCTCAATAACAAACACCTCTAATATGAATAAACCCGCGCAACGTAAATATATAAACACCTGTGCGCGTTCTGAAATTAATCGTCCTCATAAAGTTTTTATCGCCCGGCGAATTTTGATGATCGTCCCTGTGTTTTCTTTAACACCAGTTATGCTGATAGTTTGATGTTGGAAAAATAAACGGAATTCGATATTGGTTTATTTTGTGTGCGGACACGCCGCCCGGCCGCCGCGTGGGCGGCGCGCGCGCGGGCGGGCGGCGGGAGCACTCGAGGAAAAGCGGAAAATCTTATTTTCTAGATCAACTTCAGGCCTATTATTATTCGGAAATTCCAATTAAATATACTTGTTATTTTACTTAATAACAAAATTGCTCACAAAATGAGTGTACTCAAACAGATTTATTGGCTTTTGAACACTACTATCATTAGACTTACAAAAAGAAATTCCCCGGATTCGATAAATATTAAATCGAGTAAATAGTCTTTTCGTATTTTGTACGTAAAAAGTTGCAGTAATTTTTTTTCGGTAGTGCTGTTTGTATCTGGTTAGTTTTGATGCCATTGGATAGCTGACATTTAAAGAAAAGAAAAATAAAAAATAAAAATCGTATTCCGCCATTTTTCTATTGTTCTTCTGTTCAACAACATGAGTACATTCAACGAAGAAACTCATACATTTTGAAGTTTTATTATAAAAAAGGGGAAAATGCGAAACAAGCCACACAAAAAACCTAATACAGTGTCGGAAAGAGAAACACAAAGAGGTTAAAGAGTTTTTAGTCGCTAATTTTGATGTCAAAGATGAACCTAGCTCTGATTAACCTGTTACGGATTAAATCGATGCTATTTTGCTAAAAGTAGACGAAGATCGACTTATTAGTTTAACGACATAACTGAAGATCTAGGGATCGACAACGAAACAGTTTCGACCCGTTTCAAGAAAGCTGGATATACAATAAAGCTCCATACTTAGGTCTCACACAAGCTCACCGAAAGAAATCTAATGATTCGTGTACTCATTTGCAATTTTTTATTGATACGTAAGAAAATAGAAGAGTTTTCAAAAAGTTTGATCACCGGTGATGAAAAACTAATTACCTACGACAAAAACGTGCGAAAAAGATCATGGTCGAAAGACAAACAAGCTCCACATATTATAGCGAAACCCGCATTGACTCGCAATTAGTTGATGCTATGTGGATTGGAAGGGCATTATCCATTATGAGTTTTTACCGCCGGGCAAAACCGTCAATTCAAATGTCTACTGCCAACAGCCGATAAGACTAAAGCACGTAGAAGAGAAAAAACGACAGGAATTGATCAACATAATGGGTGTGATTTTTCACCATAATAACGCCAGACCACACACATCTTTAGCCACTCACCAAATATTGAGAGAGTTTGGTTGGGAAGTGTTAATGCATCCACTATATAGCTCTAATTTTGTATTCTTAGTTTTTTACCTGTTTCGGTTTTTCACAATTCTTTAGGTAGTGTTAGGTTAACATCAAGAGAGGACTGTCAAAACTACTTGTCGCAGTTTTTTGATCAGAGCTTCCAAACTTTCTACACCAATGGAATTATGTCACTACCTACAAAATGCAACAAGTTGTTGAACAAAATGGCACATACATAATAATTAAATATAAGTAAAATATGGTCCAAAATTATTTTGAATTTGTATATAAAATACGAAGTAACTTTTTCCCCAACCCAACGACCCGCACCCACGACTTGGGCCACCGAACGACGGTCAGGAAGGTTTACGACCGTGTTTGCGTAAATGAAAATACCACCGAAAACGTCACAGGTACGATAAGGAAAGCTTATGTCTATTGAAGGTTATCTTGAAACCTTGTAACCAAAATACGGAAACTAGATAGAGTCACTTGTCCATATATCACATCACAGGTCTACCCAGATATTTTTTTGGTGACTTGATAAATTGGCCGATCAAAGTTGGTAAGCTAATTAATTCAAGATTTAAATATCATTGAAACCTTTAAAGTCTCACCTTGCTTAGGTTACAAATTTATCAATCCATACTTCGTTTACGCTTATTAAAACATAGCAAGTAATATGCAGGGATTAACGAAACACATGCTTGTGAAAATGATCCAGTTTTTTATACGTGTATGTTTTGCGGATATTTCAAAATTTTTATTCGGTTTCATATCCATACAACGTATTATGTATATATTATATTATGTTATAATTCAATTACATTATATATATATATATAATGTAATTGAATTATAACATAATTTAAATTAAAAATTTCAATGTTATAATGAAATCGGCGATTTCAATGTCATATCGCCGCTCTTTGGTGTTATTGTTATATCGGATTTATATCATCAATTATTAAGATATACTCTCCTCATTCACTTTATTGTAGGTTGTGAATTTCGGATGTTAAGCTCTCCACACGAAGCTGGTGCGAGTCGGGGGTTCCAACGCCCGTTGTTACAATGCTCATCGTCCAATAGTCGTGTTTTGGAACCAAACCCTGTCCTTCAAGTGTGAAAGCACCGCTTATGACCACTCGGCCAGCACCATTCTTTTTAAATGTAACTGAAATAAATTGTATAATATGTATGCTTAAATAATAATTGATATCTCACGCTGCTCGACGTATACTTGCCGCCGAATGTACTGGTTGAACTAGCTGCCAACGAGAAGATACGTTCACCAGTTATGAATACCCTCAATTCTTTAATTGTTTCATGTCATAGATATGTAACGAGTGTTTATTTATATATGTAGTTTTATTTACAATGCAATATTCAACAAATTATGAATTTGTTTAGGAATATTCTGGATTTTCGGACAGGAGTGTACCATAGATTTAAACTTCACGTGACGCTTTTGCGTTGATGATATTGGCTTTGACTGAAAATCTGTGCCGTAGGTTCTTCAAGTCAACGTTTGACCTAAGATAGTGGCTATTCTATCAAATTGGAGACGTACTTGGACTGATACACTCCTTTATACAATTTAATTTCTTTTGATACAAATGTTTAGTATTTTTGTGTCTTCAAGGAATCCATCAATGTTTTCCTTTTTTTTTTCAATATTTTTCTGTTTTCATCTTTTTTTCTATTTTTATTACCTCTTTAAGTACTATAAATCTTCAAAGCAATGCGTCGTTTTTAATACATCATTCACGACACTAGAAAAACCATAAAAGCTCACAAATCACGCTAACTTATAATATGGTCTGCGTGTCTCATGCATCATACATATACACATTACCAAACCTATGAAAACTAACTTTACCTATTACCGGCCGACGGCCATTTTCCATCTTCCACTGCTAAGCTTTCCATACATCGAGTGGTACATACATTTTTTTATACATTGCTATTTTAGTATTACTACTTGTGAAAAACTTCGATACCAAAGCATAGATGTAAGCCTTGTCAATAAATGTCGTTATCCTGAAAGAACTCTCGTTTCGCGTCGCACTCGTCACTGTGCCCTGTCGGTCACGCAAATTGTAAAAGTTTGCGTCACGTCCGAGAGCCGACGGATATAAAGAAATAATCGATGTTTTTATTGAACAAATTGTACCTATCGGATGACCTGAAGATGCGGCGTTAGGGTGCAAATGTACCTGGGGCGAGGAGGTTGTGATTACGGCCCGTCCGACGGCGTTCACGACAATGCGCGATGGAGGAATTCGTAAATAGTGATTCGATAGTATCGACGATAGTGAATTTGAAACAGTCCGAGAATTAGTACTTGATAAGCCATGCTTTGTTCCGTCTCTCAAGTTTGCCATAGGAATGTGTCAACACGGGAAAATGTGCTTGAAAAATATGCAAATCAATTTTCTAGCTTTTATCTAGTAAACGGCAGCACTTTTGTATGAGCTGAACATAAAAGATTAAAATCTTTGTAAAAATTCCTTGTTTATTTAGGTATTTCAGGAAAATAATTTGATTAGTTAATTTTTATCATGTAACTATTAAACACTACATAAAATAAAAAAAAATAAAAGCCGCCTTCAAAAACCTATTTAAATGTTTTTTTTTAATTCAAAAGATTTAAATCCGGTTGGTTCCGGCTAAAGATAATTCAGACACAGATATGTCTCTTTAGAAGATGAAGATCTCCTTTTTAACTCAATATTTTACGTTTTTCATATTCATATTTATAGACTATATGTGCTTTTACCCTGCTTTAGCTGGAACCGACTCCACAAACAAGAAATTACTTATTTTTGAAGTGTGTTTAAAAAAATTTAAATAGGTTTGTCGAGGTGGTTTTCATGTTTTTTTATTTATTTTTAGTTATTAGGTAATTATAGTTTTATAATTCATTATTAATACTTTGAATGTAGATTTAGCCGTGGTCAATTAAATTGGCAGAGATCTTCTTTACTTTTATACTGAGCAAGTGGAAAATTAGTTCCGATACTGAATTTATTGATCGCTGGTAATCATTCCAGGGTCTATTATTATATTGTTACTACCAAATTCTTATTTTAAAAAGAATATAAATCATTTTCATTAACTATAACATTAAAAACAAATTGAAAAGTGCCCGCACTTGACGAAATTATAGCTAAATATACGTAGACTAAAAACATGCAGAAAAACAAAGAAACCCTCTTCTTTTTCTAAAGTCAGTTAAAAATCATTTATAATCAGCCTGCGTCTCATGGAAAATCCAATAAGTTTAAACACGCTTAGGATACGTTTCTTATTATCGAGTTCCATTGGATATTTTCTGGTTTCATCCTCAGATCATTTCCATGGTACCACTATCGTCAGAATCGTTTATTTAAATTTGCTCTGAAATCTAAAACTAAATCATAATCAACTACCGTAATCTAGATGTGTTATCGCCATCCGTGAAGTACTTATCATTGGTGACTTCCGGTGCCTATTGACTTCTTCATCAGATCCACGTCACTAAATAATACTTTCTAAATGCAAACGCTTATTTTATATCTGAAAACGAAATCTATATATGTGTATGTATGCCCATAGTACTAAACAAATGTTTAATAATACAACTGAATTGAGAACCTCCTCTTTTATTTGTTTAAGTCGGTTAAAAGTATGACGCGTTTACAGTTCGTAAGCGTACATCGAAAGCGCTCAGGCGGTGGACGTCCGACCGACGACCGCCTCGGTGCGAGGAGTCCCCTGTCGGTGAGCTCGGCCGCGGCGAGGTCGCCCGGCGCGGCGCTCGCTGCGATACACTCGAATCGCGTACATTATATTGCATCGACTACTAGAGTCGGACTGGCTCGCTGCGATGCCGTTTCGATGTCGACTCTGCGGCCGGCGCCTTAAGATCGGGAGTGCGCCGGCGGAGCGGCTCTCGGAGCCGTTCTGGAGCCGTGCGAGAGGCAATTGTGAGAGCGGCCCGTGGACGCAACCCGACACCGGCCGCTGACGAGATGAAAGCGACAATAAAAGGTGGCAGGCGTGTGTCATTGACATGTACACTCGGACACCGCGCAGTGCGCCGGCCTCGTGCGCGAACTGTATTCGGAAGCCGCGGTAGCTCGCCTCTACCAATGTGATACTACGACGTCAAACGAAGAGACAAATGTGCCTGATGTATGCTATGCTAGACCGAGGTACTAAAAACAGGTAATCATTAATTTACATGGAACGCTGTCTATACACATTGAATGTTTTTAACGTAAAACGAATTTGATAACAAACAATAGATATTGTCTCGAGCGACCACAGAAATAAACAAGTGCATGCAGTTCAAAATTCAAGGGGACGTATAAGAATGTTCATTGTTACATATGTTATGCAAAATTCAGACTGAGATTCTTTATGAAATTATATGATGCCACTCAGGCTTTCATATATAAACATTATTGAAACTTGTTATTTGATTATATTCATTTTGTCTTTTTTAATTATATAAGCTAAAGAGATTTTAATAATACTAAAAATTAAACTTCCATCATTTAAGCACATTAAAAATAACAAAACGCAAAAAGATAGAACTAAATTACGAAATATCAAAAATAAAACACGTGTGGCACTCGGGGACTGCCGCGGTAAAGCTATTGCATAGTATTTTTTATCAACTTATGCAATTATAATTTTTTATTTATTTTATTTATGCAGTATTTTTTTTGAGGAGGTGCCCTAACGCCGAAACTCTAAGCAGGCATGAGTCACCAGATTGCAGGGCGAAGAGGGGGATTACGCATGCGCTGTAACGCCGATACAACCAATGCCACCTAGAGGCGAGTTGCTGAACTAAAGAGACAAGCGTGATATTTCAAAAAAGTCATTAAAAGATCTACTATTTATTCATCGATAGATGGCAAAAGTAAAAAGTATCACCGCTGTGCCGGTCGGAGTGGGGGGTGATAGGTTGTTTTCGTTACGGAATTTCTGGATTCGGTCTCCATGCTCAAGGCACGGGATAGAAGCTATGCAATAGCTTAATAAAATTTTTTTGGAATTCAAATGTAAATTCTCAACATTTTTACAACTATAAAAACCATCAAAGGTAGCTTATGGTAATTTTTTATTGACATGACTAGTAAATACCTGACGTCACTAAATGCAACTTCTGAAGAGGGAGAATTGATCTATCTTTGTAAGGCAAGTTACAGAGTCTCGACCAAGAATGTTTATAGCTATTAAGAAAAACTTTTGTTTTTTTTTCTACTAAATTATGGATTTAGAAAATATAAAGTTAACACAAAAATAAACTGATTTATGTATAGTTTTTAGCTTCCCCGGTGAACCGTATTTACTCAAATTTCGGCACATCTTTTCGGTGATTTAAATATTTGGTGTGTACCTTATCATTACCTCGAATATTAAATTTTAAACCTATATATCAGTATAGCACATCTAAATGCAGTTTTTCCGTTCATGGGTGTTTCTACCTCATGAACACGCAGATGAAATTAGATAATTTACAAGATAAATTGTATATGTATGTATTTATTATACAAGCAAAACAGATGGCGATGTCTCTATCAAAGAGATATTGCTATCAAAGTCCATACTCGGCGATGTACTGGAAAAATAGATTAAGTTGTTGCATTTATAAATGTGACTTACATATTCAATAGTAGTGTTTGTCGAGATTTATCCTGCAGAAATTTAGTTTTGTCAGGGTTTTTGGATGTCCATCGCAGGGCACAAACACTTTTAGACTGCTAGACTAGGATCCAACAGCGGCCTATTCCGTGTCATCAGTTGAACTAGACGTCCAGTTCGCGGCCGCCACTGGTAAAATATCTTTCCTCAGTGGTCACGAATTCCACGAGCGACATGTCTTATTCTGGTTCTGTTGTGGATTTCCTCGTCTTAGATTTTATACCGCTGAGGAACTTCGAACCTAGCTTTTTCATAACACATCGGATGTGCGTGAAGAGGGTTACGTTACTTTACTTACTTTAGCTGGCGGAATATGATATATTATTTCAGTACCAAATCTTGCAATATTGATCAAAATTATTCCTAAGTTTAGTCGGCTAATCTTAGCACTAGTTACGCCATCGCATTAATACCTAGTTCTAGCCATAACATAAGTATAAGCTGAACTTTCTTGCTCAACCTTTTGCTTCTTATTATATTTAATAAGATCATAAGTAACAGCCTAGTGTTCGGTACGTCCACCGCAGTGCGTGAAACGCAAGCGAAAGCATCTGCACCGCTCAAGATTTTTTTTTGTGTACTAATTAGCAATTAATTTGAAATAAAATTAGAAATCTTATACCATTCTATCAAGTCATTATTATATAATACAGCTCGATAAATGGTACATCAAAACGCGAAGCGAACTTCGTTCGGACGCGACCGCGCGGAGGGCGTCCGCTGAAGTTCAAGGCGGGTCACGGAGCAACGCACCTTTATTGCCGCATCCGCCGCCGGCGCACGGACCGCCGCTCACGTCGCGCGCGCACGCCGGCGTCGTTTGCCTTTTCATAGAAAAGCTGTCTCAACCGTAATGTTGCACAAAGTATGAGGTACAAGCTTTCTCAATGTAGCTATCCGATTGTGCCTGCGACACGTCACCCGACATATGCCGTATGCATACTCCTAGGAGGTAATCGTGATTTGTTTACTTACAAGAGTATTGGCTTCACCACAATATCGAAATTAAATAGACGGCATTAATAAAATTATTACGTCTTCTGTCATTTTAATGAAAAGTTTAATATCTTATTCAATACCAGTCTGTTGATGAATGTTACTAAAAACGGAAAATTCTTAACAGTTTTTTATGATCTTTTATTAATCACACTTACAAGAAACTCCTTTTTTTAAAGAACTGATACGTCCCGTCATTGTTTTCTGCACTCATTTAGTGTTAGTTACAACATAAGGCATTTGACAAAATGTTCTCACGCAAAGCAGTCATAAAGGATCCCATGTGCCCGTTAAGAGTACGCGAGTGCCGGCGGCGCAGGTCGCGGTGGCCCTGCGCCCGCGCACTTGATTGAAAGCAATTGCGACCAATCAGCGGCAATTTCAACCTCCCGCCCCGCGTCCCGCCACGTAACCGACTGCTTTCTCTTCGCACCGGTACATTCAGACGAAATTAAAGATTAATTTGCTATGAAATCAATCAAATTGTTTTTACAACCAATATCTCTTGAATTAATTGCATGCAGTCGTTTCCTCTCGCGATTTCTTTTCATACATTCTTCACAGATGTCGGTGTCGGCAACGATTGTGTTGCAGAATACGAAAAGTTGGCAGACTAAATGTGCAATCAATGATACATGTCTATACAAAGGTAGCAAAATCTTAAATTCGGACAGTTGCCTGCAACATGCATCAACGTGCAGCTTGCAACCCACCGCTGACCCTCGAATCGAGGCAGATTCGAGGGTCAGCGGTGGGTTGCGTGTGCATGCTAATGCATGTTGCAGGCAAGCGTCTACAATGAATTTCCGCGAATTAACACCTCACACAATACAATATCTTAAATTCGATTAAGTGCGAAAAGGATCCGGATCGTTTCTAGTTCACAAATGCTTAAGTTAGAGCAGATGAAAAAAATTAACGGAACTTTCAAGTTTTTTTAAATAAGATTCGTTTCGAACTTTGTATAATTCTTGTATAATATATAATCCTACTTGCAAAGAACTAACGCGAAGAGCTGAGGCCCAAACAGGCCCTCGTCTGAAATAAAAAGACGGTGAGAGGACACGTCGTAATGGTGCGGCGACATGAATCTGACGCGACAAACGTGTATCAGATACTTTATGATTAGGAACTGCTTCAAACCCTTTGATGAGAACATCATAAAGGAACATTAAAAAGTCACAATACGAAAATAAGTTAGGACAGTAATTAATATACTTTAATTTTTTTCTCAATAATACCTTATGAAATCATATGTATACTAAATGCACGAAAAAAGGAATTTTTAAAGTATTCAGTATTTAATATTCATGAAATTTTCCTATTTTTCAGAATAAATATTTAAGTGCTCAGGCATAAACTGTGCTGGGAACAAAGATCCAAAACAAACTATTATCCGGTAAAATATTACTATATGGTATTCAGGAACAAAACGGTCTCCTTTATTATTTCAAAAATGAAATTATTTATTTAAAAGTCTAATATTGAGGACTTCAGAATAAAAATCTATTACTCAATATAAAATTTGAGATGATCATCCAATATCCTAAATTGAATATACGTTAAAATGTTAAATTATTATTACTCAAAAATTATGTTTTCGAGAAGTGTTTAGATTATAGTGTATTCCGAAATCTAATCACTACAAAAAATATAAAGAATTTCTATTCCTTTCGAAATTTTGTTTCTAGAGATTCTTATGTAATACGTGATTAAAGCACATATTTGGAAGATACCTGTGCTTTAGAAAAAAATAAAATAATCAATGACTTAACAGTAACAATTCTGAATATCCGAAATAACTTCGAGTTTATGCAGCAGATGGGCCCAGGGAGCTAATCATGGCCACGTATCATTATTTTGTAACTTCACTGCACTCCTTTTCCGTTTCATCTGTGTAAGCCGACTCGTTATTGCATATATATAATTTTTAACAAAGTACTTGTAAGTAACTCATATATTTTAAACTTTTGTTTTACTTTTTTTGTTTCACCTTTGATCGTTTTTTTTTTTAATTAAATTTAATAAAAACTAGTTTTTAAAAAAATATTCTATCAAGTAAGTTTCAAGTAAGTATTCAATCAAGCAATATGTTAACGTCCAGTAAATTCAAATCAAAATAGAATTTACGGAAATGTGTCGTTTTACAAGTACAGAATGGCCTGAGGCAGCAGCCTGGTTTGTTGGACAAAAATGTCTGTATTTGCGGAAAGTCTTAGATTAGTCATATTGAACTTGAAGATCGTTTAAAACAACGTAGAAATGGTTGCAGGATTGTTAACATCGTGAAACCAAGAAGACGGCTTTAGCTGATCATCTTTTTGATGCTAAAAAAACAAATTTCAATTTGTTCATCTGTTTTGCATCACCATCATAATAAGTGAAATTGGTATTTATAAAGCTCAATAAGGCTGTGAATATGCGGTTCTTACCCCGGTTTTGACCCTAATAGATTTGAATTCCTCTGTCGATCTTGGTTCCGTTTTCAAATTTGATCTCGGTGCTGGTACTCATTGCGTCTCCGTTGGTGCTCTTGGTTCTAATTTTGTTTTTACGCTTGCTTTTGACCCTACCTTTGTTCTCGATTTTAATCCCAGTCTCGACTTTCAATTCTGCTTCTAGTCCCGTTTGTAAATTTCATACCTTTAAAGGTTACTTTTCTGATATGGAGAAGACGTAGCAAACGCTAGTATCAAAATAAAATTTGAACTATTTTACTCGAGGATAGGGTAGCTTTCTATTAGTGATTTTTTTAGAATCTGTAAGTAACGCAAATACATAGATGAAGCCGAAGATAAACGATAATGATCCATTCTGTTCAGAAAGTTTCTTATTGATAAATAAATTTTTAGAATTGATTCAATAGTTCGAGTCAATAGTACAAATACGAATGCTTCTTTTTTAGAAACCTTCCCGTTCGCGTGTGCAATATACAGCCAGTTTCATAGTATCCCAAAAAACGGTTCATGTAGGTACCCAAAAAAACGGACGAAATACACACTCATAGAAGATAAGAATTGGATTGGCTGAAAGAATATTCAACCTTTTCGAAGATCAAACTCGTGCACACCAACAAACAAATTTTATCGACTTGATATTATAGAATGGTATGGAAAAACTGCATCTTCTTATTATAATCTAAGTTGCATTAATATCCCTGAAGCTTTTCTGTAATTACTAGAGGACCTACAGAAACTCAGAATAAAACTTTTAAAACTACAGATACAGAGTAAGTGCCTCAAGAAATAAATATTTATTATAAAATTTTACAAACATGTCGATTTACACTTTCATATATTAGTATAAATAAATAAATAAAAACTATATTATTTTTTATTACAAGAGGTTAGTTTACTTCTATTCATAATTTGATTCCAAGCTGTTCAGTTGTTTCAGAGATTGTCCTGCACAAATAAACGGACAAAGCTATTACTGAAATCATATATAGCCTACATTTGCGCATCCACATCGATTAAACCGTTCGTTAAACCGATTAAACCAGTCGGTATTCGTTCAACCTTTAGCCTGAAACAGGATTCAGGATAGGTAATAGATATTATAATGTGTCAATAAATATAGTTGGAAAGGGCAAGTTTCTTCCATTTGTCTTCCGTTCTCCGTTTTATTGATTGGTGCAGAGCTTTCAATCTTTGCTTCTGGAAGTTGGTGTGGTTCATCCGCAATCTTTTAGTTTCTACATTGCTCTTTGCTAATGGAGCCTTTTCCTCTTTGATTCCTGTTGTGATAAATCATATGTGCTCTAAGATATCCTTTTTTCATAAATTTTTTCCCTCAGTTAGTCTAAAAATTAAGTATGAAAGTTAATTTTCTTTGCTCAGTATAAACTTTCAATGTTAGTGAGAGTTGGTAAAGTCCATCCACAGTATTCCTAATCCCTAATTTGCTTTGTACTTCTTGGTTTCTGTTGTAGTAAGGTGTATATACGAGTATATACAAATACTTTATATATTGGAAATCTGAAATAAATTTATTTCTTTCATACTGTCTCAGTCTTGTTCTATTTGATTTGGTTTGTACTACTACATTCAGACCGTATGTCATGGAAGGAGAGATCACCATTTTGTTAATCAACTTGGCGATTTTCCAGTGCATTTTGGTTTTCTTGGTGAAGGTAATGAGACCTTTTGCATTTCCGATTGCTTGTTTACATTTTACCTTTATCGTGTCCCTCCGACTCAGCTCTGAGGTCAGGACTCCATTTATTTCTTGTGTCTGTTTGGCTATGCTCTTATTGATTTGATTTCTGACCAAAATCTTGATCTTATTTTCATTTGATTTTAAGCCCACTGATATTAGGAGTTCTTTTAAGTTCTTCATTATATTAGTAAGAACTGTGGTCCCATCGCCTATTATAATAACGTCGTCTGCGAATGATAATATGATGGGAAGATTAATTTGTGCATTCTGGTCCAGCCTAACTTAACTGATTACTTACTTAACTCCTCTAGAGTTCTTAAGACGTCGCCCAATATAATGGTAAAAAAACTGAGGTGAGAGTGGATATCCTTGTTTGACACCTTTTCTTTTGCTGATATTTTGAGTTTTTTGCCCAAACCATAGGATTTATGTGTATGCTTTAATCTAAGACATGATTCTCTTGGCTAAGGTAATATTGACCGTTGTTCTCATAATATCATATAGAGCTCAAAAGTCTACCGAATCAAATGCTTTTTCTACGTCGAGTTGCAGTATATACACAAGTTTACCTGCCTTCCATTTCTCATCCAAAATTCATCTAACTACAAATATGTGATTGTCCATCGATCTGTACATCATAAAGGCCGCTTGATAATTGCCCATAGCTTCGATTTCTTCATCTAAAAGTTTTAAGAAGCAAAAGGCATAAGAAGTAAGAGGCCTGCATTGCAGATTGATATCTTTCTGTAATCATACACGGAGTGTGATTTAGCTTTTCTGGGAATAGGAATTTAAATTGTCTCCACTCGTTCTTGCGTAAAGGAGTTTCTTTCACAAATACTTCTGGCGTGTGCTGGTATAATTCAATAACCATTTGCTTCGGGCCCGGTACTGTGCCTTTTTTTATTTCTTTGATGATGATGTGGATGTCATCGGTAAACGGTGTTTTAATTGTTTTTCTTTAATTTTGTAAAATTCTGAAATCTAGACCTATTATTTTATGCAGTTCATGAATCCAAGTAGATATCGGTATAAACTGATTTGCCTGTACCTTTCAGTCTGCGTCTTGAAATTTTTAAAAAATTCATATGTCATTTTCATTCGTTGAGATCTACGAACTATATGTATCTGGGAAAAAAAGTGTTTGTATTTCTCTTCGTCTTCTTTTTCTTGTATGTCCAGTAGTTTTTTTCCTGGCGTCCTTGAAGTTCTGTATCATGTCGGGATCTTATATTATATTATAGGATCCAATATTTTGCTTTCAAGAATTTTGCTAGAGCGAGTCTGTTATTTTCGATCTGTTTTTGTTGAGCTTCAAATGTTCTCTAAACGATTGTCTTAATTTCTCAGTGAAGTTATTCCGATCATGTGGATTATGCCCATGCTAATTTAGATCAATCAAGACTTCATCTTCAACGCTTTTTTCATATTTTCTTTATATGCTGTCTTGGTTTAGGAGCTTATAGTCCCAGTTCCAAAAACGGTAGGTTGGTGAATTGTTTTTTTATCTGCGCGCTTTCTTTTGGTTGAAAGCGTCTTTATTTTAGCTATTTTCGTTATTTTTCCGAAGATGATTTTGTGATCAAAGTTAACTTCTTTTGCCCAGTAGCCTATGTATTCGAATTTGGCGCTATTGTAAGATTCTATGATGATATGGTTTATTTGTGATGACCTTTGTCCAGAGCGGCAAGTTACCTTGCATGAATTGCGGTCCCACATGCTACTAATCACCGGACTGTGTTGTTTGCAAAAGTCAAGCAGAAAGGAGCCTAAATGATTTAAAGTGCGGCGAAATAGATTGTGGGAGAGTATGAGTTTGTTTGTACCTTGGTTATCATCTCGACCAAAGTGTGCATTGAAGTCTCCAAGGAGCAATAGCTTTGACTCCGGGCATTTATTTCTTATTAGTGAGGCAATTTGTAAGAATGATGAGACAAAGAGTTTTTCAGTTGACCACTGTAGGATGTGCGCTGTTATAATGAGCCAATCTGGAGGATATGAGTGTAATTCAGAATTCAGTTCAAAATGAATACTTAATACGCTATTGCTTTTTCTTTGGATTTTAATAAATCTGGATATCGCATTTTCCTGCTAGTTATGCTCACTCCCCTTGTTTCTTGTGCCTTTTTTCCTCCACTTAGTACCCAGTTGTAGTGCTCAGATGTAAATGAACCACTCAACGTGTGACCCTTCTGCATTCCTACAATAGTAAATTTTGAATGGTGTAACTGTCGATCAATTAATTTCTACTTTTCAAGTGTTTTACAGCCTCTTACATTTCATGTGTGCTTACGATCATTCTGTAACAGGATATCTTTTCTTTCAGTTAGATTGGTAAACTACTTATCGCTTTTGTGTCCGTACTTAGTCCCCAGTCTTCATAAATTGGAAGAGCAGTCCTGCATGTTGTCGGCAGGGATGCTATCTGGCTCGGACTGTCACTCGACTGTAAACTCTTTTGAATATTTTGGCAAGTATAGAGTTCTTGTGTCTGTAAAATGATGATTCTGTCATAATTATTTCCTGAAAATAACAAGTATGTGTTTCTTTGCACTGGTGACCCAAGGAGGCAGTACGCGATTCTCTTAGCATTTTCCTGAATTATATGCACATTGACAAGATAATATTCCGCAGCTGCGATTAGAATGTCTTCCACCCCAAAATCCATTAGTAAATTGTTTTTTAATGTACGTTTCAATTTTTTCCTCTAATATTTGGTTGGGAAAGCCTTCATCCATTATGCTATTTGTGAGAGCTAACCTGATTTTCTGGTCATTTTGATTTTCTTTAACAAACCTGGTGAGGTCTTTTCTAACCATTTTATGATCAGATGTTAGCTCAAGTAAATTATTTATTGGGTGTGCTATTGTCGTGTAAAGATATTTACCGTCTCCTTTTGTTTTTATTAGTGTGTTCTTCCATTGTGAACTATGGAAGAACACACTAATAAATAGGAGTGGTTTTCTACTTCATGAAATTTGCAACTAAAAATTTCAAGCAATTTAGATGCGTAACAGAATAATTATTAGGTAGCTTGGCTATCTCTTACGATAATGATGATGGCAACATTCTTTATTATAGATATATTGCCATTCAGTTTGTAGTGATTCAATGAGACAATAATATATATCCTACGGTATTTAGTAATTATAGCACAGTTATTTACTATTTATTGTGAAAACCGAGTTATAACATTAACAAATTTACCAGTGTGTATATCCATTAAATAAAAATAATAACTTTTGATTTCTCAATCCTCTAATGGATAATAGATATATTGTAGGATTTATTATTAATCATGTATATATTTACCGACTGTTGTTGTCCTGTGGTATTATTAATAGTGATCTAAAACTTAGGTACCATTAGTCAGTTCAGGATATTTGTATCATATAATGATACGTATCATATAATATATCAATTTATTATTTTTATTTCATCCTAGACCATTAAAAATAGTACTATAATCGTTATGTTGTAAATCAATTTATTGTATTTTACTGATAAATATAGTGTTATATTAGGTAACTTTATTGACTTTTATAGTTATAGGCAATGAAGTTCTACTACTGATCGATTCGTAATATGAGACTCAATTATACAGAAGCAGACTTATTGACTATATCCCTTAGTAATTATTATACCTCAAGACTATATTTTCTATAATTTATAATTATTTAAACTTATGATTTTAGACTAGGTTACTCAGTATTCTTAATGTGTTTCGATATATGGTATACAGTAATTCTACGTACTCACTATCTATAAATATAAGTAATCACTCTGTATGATTGCAATTACGTTAGAGGTATGTATGAATTTACACACTCTTGTTTTTAAAACGACCATGCTCTGCTGCATTTATTCCTTATTAATAATGTCTTATCCTAAGAAATATATTCCTAGTTTATTTATTCCTGCCTTTATAATGGTAAAGTTAGTATCTTTACTATGTTTTATGATGTGTAACAATAATAGATATATATATATATATATATATATATATATATATATATATATATATATATATATATATATATATACAACAATTTTAAATATGTGCTGTTAATTAATAGTAAGTGTGACAAGTAATAGATTTTTGTAGTTATAATTAACTAAGAAGTATGTATGCATTTACACACTTATATTTCCAGCTTAATTATTTAAAGTTCAAGTTATTTCTTAGTATTTATTATTACAGTATTAGTTTATGGGTTGTATTATTATATCTGTTTGTTAGTGTTTAGAATTATACAAGTGCACTCAGCATTTTGAATGTAACTGTATTCTATGGTGTATAGGAGTAGTATATACGTAGAGCAGTATTAGGGACTCGCTATTGATAAATAATAAGTGGAAACTTGATTCAGAAAAGTGCATACGACTGCACCTTTTGTTCGAGTCTTTCAGGTTCCTGTGAAAACTACCTACGATGGCAAGAATTGCTAAAATTATCTATAAGGGCCAGAATTTATATAGACAATGTCAGTTCCACTATAATTATATAAGATATATTAGTGATTAAGTTGGTATTTAGATTATTGACAAATAAGGGATGTAAATTTGACCTCGGTCAAATTGCGTTTAGGCAACCTCTCTTGTGTCTGAAATATTATAGCGATTTTCGGGTCTACACTTTTTAGTCTGGTGTTTATTGGTTTTTTGCAAGTGTAGTTTATTTAGTTTTCTACAACAAGCAATGTGTAAATGGAGACATATCTTTGATAGCGACGATCTGAGCCTGCCACAGCACAACAAAGTGCGGCCAGATTCACAAACTAAATATACTATTCGAAATTGATATAGCGTGTGTAATAAAATAAAGTTCAAGTGTTTATTGGCGTCTACACGTGCAGCACTTTTTGTACTGGGTAGTATGCAAAAAATATGTTAACAATTTGTGTTCTTAAAGAGATAACTAAGCTAATTACACTATTATGATAATACTAATATCTAATTAGATAACAACATTAATCATTATTTCGAGAGCGATGCGAAAGCACATCTGTGACGGCGGGCAGCGGTGTTGCCAGTCGTGTAAACTTCTTTTTTTACAATAAATAATGAAATAAACTTTTTTCAAAGAGTAAGCAGATCAAATTAAATCAAATCCAATTAAAAATATCTTTATTTATTAGGTAATGAAATTACACTTGAAATACGTCATTAATAAATTATTTTTGACATTACCACTCATTCCAAATGCTGATTTGCCTTTAGAAGAATGGGCAAAAAACTCAAGAGTTGCTCTTTTTTTATTCATAAATACGTAGTATTGAGTAATTAATAATTTAGTCGAAATTTAGAAATAATATGAAGTAACCAGATAGCCGATCAATTCAATCCCATGGGCTTTTTTCATTAAGATATTTAGACAAGGTATACTATCCTTTGACACAAAACTTTCTTTTAATGAAACGTTTAAATTCATAAAAGGATAAATTTTGAATTCCAGTTTTCCTTTCCTAACATTCCAGAATTCCTTTAAATTGTTTGTTAACTTTGCTCAGACGGGTTTTACGACCAGCTAGATTGTTCTTATGTCTAGTGTTAATGTTATGGATGTCGCTTGTTTTTTGGAACGATTCTATATTTCTTTTGACATATCCCAGATTTTTGTGAATATATTGTGGTGCTAAAATTAGGATATTAATTTCCTTGAATTTTCTTTGATATTTGAGAGAGACAAATTTGATGTCGAATCATAAACAGAATGAATAGCTCGCTTCTGCAGCACAAAAAATATGTTAATTTTAGCTGATAACCCTATAACAAAATTCAATAGGTCATAGGACAGATATGCTCACAATTTCTGGTTGTTCTTTGCATCTCATGTTATTTTTAATTAGAATTAGGGAGCCGCCATGCATAGCTTTTTCTCCGCTAAACGAACCTGTTACCTGGTGAATACTGAAATCAAATACGAACTGGTGACTTCTGAACCAATGTTCTGTTATACATAATTTGTCAATCTCATTACAATTCAAGAATAACGCAGTTTCTATTTCTTTACTTAGTATTCCCTGTATATTTTGATGCACCAGTTTTATTATACGTTTTCAAGGTTCCGAGCCAAAGTGGCAAAAACGGAACCCTTATAGCTTCGTCAAGTCCGTCTGTACATCCGTCCGTCCGTACGTTACAGACATTTTATTCAAAAAGTACAAGATGTATATTGATGAAATACGGGGTATAGATGTCATGTATAAGTCGTAATGACAGAAATAAATATTTGGGTCATTGCATACATGCAACAGAAACATAAAAACTTTTTTTCACCGAATTTCAACGTGTGGAAGGTATTTTGTCAGCTTTTTTAAAAACACTTTAAGGTTTCTAAGCAATTTTTTTTAACGATTGAATATTTTCTAAAATAATCGCTTCGAAAGTAGCAGAAATTCTATAGCCCCTCCTCCCTTTATTTTCTAAGCTGTATGTCAAAAAAAAATATGAAAAGAAATGCAAAGGTAACGCTTAATGAATACTTTCAAAGATAACTATCTTTAATATGATCACATATACCGTTTTTGAGTAATTGCCGAAGAACTGCGCTTTTAAACAAAAGGTTGTTAGTTTACACTAGCTTAAAAGCAATAGTTGACATATCTACTTATTTGTCCTCTAGTTATAGGTAACTTAAGTGCTTTTGCCTATTACGTGCAGGAAACATGGAAAAAAGTGTAACAACGTACTTTTTCACATATACTAAATTTCTTTGTGATAGTGGTTTCGGAACCCTATAATGAGCATGGTCCGATATGCTCTTAGCCAGTTTTTTTATATTAGATTTTTTTCTCAATCATTATGGATTGGCTCTCAGACACTAATACAATATTATTGTTTTTATTTGTTTCCGAATCATTACGATTTTAATTAATGTCGAGAAAATACAAGAGGTACTCTCTATTGTCTTATGAACTAATTTATTTTTTCAATGTCAAATGCCTTAATAGAAGCATACAGTTGTTTGTCCATATAAATGGAAATGTTAATAACATATTAACTTAGCGACTCAGCTAATTGTTATATAATAAATTTTAAAGCAAAATACTTCCTTTTTGTTAAGAAAAAATATTTTCCAATAATTTTATTGATGTCAATAAAATCAAATTTATTTGGGTCACGACGTGTTACATACATTGGTATGTAAATTAATATTTAATTTATGTCTATAATTATTTTCTTTTTGTGACAAGCTTTGATTGAATGAAAAGGCGAAGAAAATTACACTATTTATGTTTTCAATACTATTTAGTTTTGAGAAGCAGTTAACAATATATTTTTTGTCAGTCTTTCCCTCCTGCCAATCAAAATTATTATTATCGTATTAGACTGGAAATTTCTATAAAAAAATTTTTCTAATACATTGTCATGTGAAGCCACTGGTATCCAAATTCTTAATATATTCTTCCGACTAAGATACGGCCGAGTTGCAGAGGCTATAAATTTCTGCATAGGACGATCTTTGTTTATTTCTCTTGATACTCATCACTCTTTTCATACAAGCTCGACAGTTTTGTATGCTTAAAATTTGGGACTTTTTTGATATACCAGCAATTACGTCTGCATAGAATTTTCTAAGGTGACTTTTGCCAAATTTTATATCACATCTATTTGCTCTAAAGATATGTTTTCTCACTTCACTTCCATTCATCCCTTTCCAGATAGCTGATCCACTGCAACGTACTTTGTTCTAACTAATTTTTTCTGCTATACCTAACTTTCAATACTTTACATAAGTGTAAGGATTAGGACCCTTTATTGATACCTAATCATAGAAACAGACTATTCAAGTAAACAAATTCTTTGACTTGTTCGGTACTTTCACCTTTTATACATACATATATATACATATATATATATATATATATATATATATATATATATATATATATATATATATATATATATATATATCGCATGCAGTCATATTTTTAGTTCTTTAAAACACCATTAACTTGTCTTGCCGCTTGATGAAATTTACTTTCATCCCTTTTTTTTAACACTTTTTAAAAAAAAACATTCGTTTTATTTACCGTCCCCCGCAAGTACAGGAAGCATTTGACTGACAACTCATCCATTGTTAGTTCACACTCTTTCAGATTATGTAGATATAATCCATGAACAGTTCATTAACGAATACACTGACTGGTTTGACATCCGCAAATCCGCTCAATGTCTATAAAAAGGCTCTTAGAAAGGAATTCGCAGCTTCCCTTTGTAATACTCCTGCGGATGTCAAACCAGTCAGTGTATGCCCTTTGTTTTGACGCGGACGCTAGAGCCTTTTTATAGACATTGAGCGAGATATACTAACAAGAACTCATAGTTCAGACTTATGTCATGATTTTCAACTTAAAATTCTTAAGACTTAAATTTTATGGTTGATCAAAAATTCAAATTCAGAGCAAATATAAATTTTAATACTCTTTTGCAGACTTGTATACAAAAAGAAAACATTAAAATTTACCCAATTGCTACGCAAATATTGGACAAATATAAATCAGATCCATCTATCTAGATCCATTCAGAAACAACAAAACAATAGAAAGTAATTCTTCTCGAAATAAAAAAGGCAAAGAGAACTAAAACCACATAGCCGCGTATAGCGCAATTTTTTTTATTTACAAGTTTTTTTTTACGATAAATGGCGTTGATGTAAATCGGTAATATTAAACCCAAAATGCTATGAATTTTGAAAACAAAATTATGAAATAATGGCGCAACGTAGACTTGAAAAACAGTCACATTTTATCAACGTAGATGTTAAATATTCAACGAGTTTAATATCCTCGTTACTAACCTGCCCATTATATAATATTATTTCACAGAACACACAGCAGTCTAAATTATGAGCTGTGTGTTATCGACTCGAAATAATTGTTTTTTACGTTGTATAATTGGGGTAAACATTTCCATCAAGTAAACCGTAATACCGAAATTATTAATATAGATTTATAGATGGTGCAATGGAATAATTTTATGCATCAATAGAGGGTACAAAAAACTCAGAAATGTTAAAAATATTTTGTAATTTTATTGTTTTTATTCTATCTATATATGCTACATTTTAAAAAAGCAAATTGTGAAATTAAGCAGTTCAAAAATGTAGCTTGTTTGTATTAAAAGTCAATAATAAAGTACTGATAGAATTGACTGAATAACACTATAATCGTAGTGTCGGTTAATTGTTGACACCCGGGTCATTACTTCCTAAAAATTTATTTCATGAATTTTTTACCTATTTTTCTTGTAATACCTATTAGAGTCAGTACACAAATGTAATAAATAATAATACGAAATAATGAAAAAAATAAAATAATAATAAAAAACACGAAATAATTTTTTAAATGAGTAGTTCTAGATAATCCTTAAAAAGTCGTTTATGGAAAAACGATACCAGCTGCAACGGCAGCTTATAATTAAAATTATATTTCGTTACCGAAACTGAAACTTTATCTAAGGTTTGATGTTGATACTGCAAACCGTTAAAAAGTCCCTGGTAAACGGAAAATACTGCGTACAGCATCAAGCTAACCTCATCGGGTATTGTGTTGTCATCGGATTTTCACATGCTCCAAATTTTAAGGTAATTAATAATCAGGAAAAGTTTCAAAACTAACCCCTACATTTTAACCAATCGTACCAAGTAAAATTATAGATAAGTGTGACAAAAAAATTTCGACGTTGTTATCTTTGTATGAGTACCACTGGGCTGGCGATACGTGACATGAAAGCTTTCATTGGATCACTGTTACTGGTACAAAGTTTATTTGGGTGTATAATTATTTTTGATAACAAGTTATTTAATAAACAGTGTAGACTATCGAAATGTTTCAATTTTCATGCATATGGTTTCCTAAAAAAATCCCCAAACTCTTGAAAGTTTCATTTCAACGTGTCAAATTTAACTTTAGTTACATTCATATTGTAATGAACTTTACTAACAATCTACATAAAAAATTAAAATTATATGAACTGTATGCTGTAACCTATATTATGTAATTTCTTTTATAATACGTCGTTTCTGAAGTTGACAATATTTTTCGTAATATTTTATTAGTATGGGAAAAATAAATAAAAAAGAAAAGCTAATAATATTATAAACACAATGGCAATAGACTAGCGGGGGGCAGCTTCACATAATTTTGCTTTTGTATGAAAACAGGGGTGGAGGTGTAACAACGGCTATCTTTTTGTCAAATGTCGCTCATTTCATATAAAATCACCTCGGGCGGGGCGGGCGCGCGGCGCGGGGCGGGGGCGGCGGCCGGCGGGCGGCTACTCGATATTGGAATATTTTTCATACAAACAACTCTACGTGGACGCGCTGAACTCTACCCATATTGCCGTTTAAGTGCAGGCTTACATGCCACTCTAACTAAATAAACTATTGTGTTACTAGCTCGTTGTATCTCTGTATAACGACATTTGTATAAATAAAAAACTCTTTGAAATATAGTATCTTGTCTGTGCTTATTTAAATTGTACTATGAATTTATAATAATAGTTGTTGCATAGGAACAATGTTAGATAGGCAAAATCAACTTAGTTTATAAGAAAATATTGTAAAATCTTGCCGCGAGATGATCATAAATATGATATTTTGCATTCTTTTCTCGCTACAAGCTTTTGAAATCCACTTATACGAGTAAATCGGTTATGCGTACTCATCATTATCACTACTAAAAGCAACTATTGCGTTATTTTGGTTACTAGGTTTGGCTTAAGACATTACTGGCTTCAACACCGAATCATGATTCCGAAACGGATGCACCAAGTTCTAAAATATTCTATTAATAGCTAGGCCTCTCCCTTGTAAAGATGTGCTCCTGCTTGCAGCATCAATCCGAGGATTACCGTCTTTAATAACAAACAATATTGAACGTATAAATGCAACTTGCAAAATTAATTACCGGACAAATATTCAAATGAACAGATCAAGTTAAATATTGTGATGAGCTTTAATAACTTCACCGCTGGGGCATGACTTATTATATTTTTTTTTTGTCCCAAGAGAGCATTAACATAAACATTACGATGTATCGAATGAAAATGGAACCGGGATCGAATTTGAGAGCCGCATGTGTTTTTACTACAATCGCTTTTACTTACCATACTTTAATTGGCACGGATGTCAAAAACAATAAAAACTATCACATTAAATTAATAAAACTTTATAATTTGTCGAACACTTTTTTTTCTATGGGTTACATCAAGATTTATTTTAATCAGGTTATTGTAGGTGGTTTATATGTTTACTTTATTGTATCACTTCATTTTCTTATTAAGATGGAAATTTAGATTACAACAAGAAAATAAACGTGAGATAGCGCAGTGGTGTAAGCCGGGCAGCGGCCGGCGCGCGGGCCGGTCACAACTTTATATGTTTTATATTTCGGTTTCATAAGCCGCCCGCGCCCCCCTATTTATTATTCCGAGTTAGCCTTTGAGAGCCCCGACACGGCACGTCGATGCCTTCACGGCGCGTCAGCAGTACTTGCTAGATAATTTCTTAAGTTCATTGCAATATGCCGCATCAATATTTACGCAAAGAAACTACGGAAATGTTAATATGAAAAAGTGGATTCCCGAAACCAGGTAACTCCGGTAATGCTTTATTTAAACGTGGAATTAGTATTTCCGAAAGTATAATCCCCAACAATAGAATATTATATTATTTAGATATACCGCTTTATAAATTTCATAAACTAAATTAGATCTTCCGAATGCGTAATCCCCAATATAAACATATTACGTCATTAAAACATACTCCTTAGTAAATTCGTAAACCGAAATTAAGATTTCCGAAAGTGTAATAATGTTCAACATCAGGATATAGCGTTATTCGTGAAATGTTATCCTCTAACGCAATGCCTCTAAAATGAATACCTGTACGACACAATACTTACTAAATAACAAATTCATTTTATTATTCTCTACACAAAAGTTTGTGGTAAACAATTAAAACTAAAGATCGAAAAAAATATTTCATAATTTTATTGTTTATTTTAAAATGGTATTAGATTACAATAAAAAACAACGATTAAAATAATTACTTTTTTATTAAAAATACGTCTTTACGAAAAAAAAATGAAGCAAATTTCTATTTTTTTAATAATACAAAGATGACATGTACAAACATAATAACTTTTTCACAAAAAAATAATTAAATATCGTAGATTTATAGTTATTCATTATGAATATTTATGATTAAGACAACTAAATCATAATAAGGATATAATATGATTGAGTTATTCTAGTATCACTTACAGCATAATTTTTATTTTCAGTGCAAATATAAATTAATCTCGTTGCTCCATTAAAAAAATGAAAGCATTTTTGGAGAATGGTTTTAAGGGTCCTTCATGAATTATAATTCAATTTCTAACGCTTTTTGACCAACCCACCCGCCCCCTCCTATCTAAGAACAAGAATTTATTGACCCCCGTCTCTTTCATAAATCTTACGTGAAATAATGTATCAATTATAATTATAAGTAGGAATAAGCATTTTTGTCACCTGTAACTGGAGAAACAAGTAGGTGTATTGTCAATATTGCTCTTAAACTAGCAAAACGAAAGTGCACCAGCATAGGTGAGTATCTTCATATCGCTTTTGTTCAGAAGAACAGTTTTTTGACAATAGCCCAAAAAGGTTTTATCTGTCCACGCCCAAAATAATTTTCTTTGAAATGGTTTATTAAATGTTACTTTTGGTCATTTTTATAAAGGGGGGACACAATTTATGCTGCTTTCGGAGCGATTGTTTCTGAAAATATTCACTTAATAAAAAAAATTGCATAGAAACCTTAGTGTTTTTAAAAGAACTGACGAAATATGTGCCATACGTTGATGTCTGCTGAAAAAAAAAACAGTTTCTGTTACATGCATGAAGTGCTCTCCATACAAATATTATTTTTGTTATTTAATTACCAAATTAAGTATCGGCTTATACGAAACACCTGTACTCCAAATTTACATCATTACATATATTGTAGTTTTTGAGTTTGTGACATACGGACGAACGGACAGACATCACGAAACTGTAAAGGTACCGTTTTTGCCATTTTGCCTTGGGGACCCTAAAAAGCAAAACTGTCGTAAAATATCACCGCACAAAACTATTCTTATTTGTTTTATTTGTGCAGACCGACGAAAGAGTTAAAGCAAGGTGTGACACGTCCCGTAGGGGCGCTTCGACGCCCGCATAAAAACGGCGACATGTGTCCTGGCGGAGAGCGCTTGCATTTTTTAAAAATAAAATTTGCATACGCTCCGGGGCGGGGCGGGGGCGGGCGGTCGCGGCATCCTCCCCGAGCGCCGCCTCACCGGACATCTGCCGACGTGCGGACCGCAGTAATGAAGCCATCCGTCTGGACTGCCGGCTGCGAGATGCCCCCGCGCGCCCGCGCCGCCCGCTCCGCCCGCTAAAGCGTCATTTCGTCTTGACACGGCGTCTGAAATGTCGCCGCTGCGTCGGCACGATGAGGACCTATTACGGCATAACTATATAATTATTCTACATTCTCTTTCCATTAGACCTTGTTTTAATAAAGAACGAGATACACCCATCTCCCATAACAATAGCGGAATCAGAATTAAGCAGAATTTCGACTTCATTCTAATTTGATATTGGCAGATGCATTAAGATGCTGCTAATTATTAAGCTATCTTCAAAAAGGTAGCTTAATAATTTTTAATCAACAATTAATTACATTATTACTCACTTATTCAACGCATCACGCGTAGCTTCATTTAATACATTGTGAGGATTAAATAAAAAAGATAATGGAATTGGAACTTGTCCTGTTTCCTGATGTATTCTTAAAACATAAATCATCTATGGGAGAGTGTTCTAACTTAAAACCAGAAAATAATATAATATAGAAAACAGAACTATTCTAAATTAGTGTGTCATATTTAGTTGAATTAAAGAAGTAAGTTTGTTAAAATAATATTCAATAATAAAAACAATAACATTTATTGCTTTCCTCACTAAATAGGTTATTCCGATCAGATACGAAATTTGTTTAATTTTACCTTTTAATTTAACCTAAGTTTACGTTAACCGCATTGTATTCATATTACGTAATTCCTTCTCAGACATTGTAACTTTTTAAATTTGCCTTAATATTAAATGTTTTGTTTTAATTTATATTCATTAACTCTTATTTGAATATTACAGCTGTAATATATTTCCTAATCTAATACTGTACACGTTCAAACCTTACCTCAGACTAGAATATTAAATGAAAATCCTTTAAAGAAAAATTTGCATAAATCTTCAAACATGTCTGCCATATATACGTCGCAGGCGTGGCACCTCTAAGACACGATCTCAGCCTAGAGACGGTACCTCACCGACAGCGCGCCATCTAGTTGCGACACTTAATTGCCCAATGTACAAATCTGGGATATTGTAATTCATTTCATTTTCGAAGATACAATTAAATATATTACACTTAACAATCGTAATATATCATTACAGATATTACAGATGTTCTAATCTGTTTAAGTTTTACACTATCACTTTGCCGTCGATACCGTTTGTTAATTCCATAATATATTTGTTAATGAACCGAAAATGTTATAACCAAAACTTCCGACTTGAATAAATAAACTCTCATTGGATAAAATATACGCATAACTTGTTAATATAGCGAATTGTTCAGCTATCGCAACGAAATTTAATTTAACCACACTAAATTAGAACTTGGTTAAAAATATTTCTTTCCGTATGTTATTACACGTCGTAGTTGTTTAATATGAATGTTAATGTGCATGTTACAACAACTACGTAATATGCAGTCACATGTTGATAGTTTTATTACAAACGTTCCATTCAGAGAATGTTTGTAAAAAATATATAAAATTAAAATCACGTCCCAGGGAGGTGAAAAAGTTTATATAATTGACTGGATTGTACATGAGTCAAAGTTATTTCCATTTAAACAACCAATTTTACCTTTGGTGTTTAGCCGTGGATTCATCTTTAAGCCCACTAATGACAAAGGTTTTTATGGACTTTGAAAATAAATATGTATATAGAACATAACAAGAATATTTTATGTTATATTACATATGTAGATGACTTAATCACATGATGGCTAGGTAATTCGCCAGTATTCGATTTATTTCAAAATTATAAACATAATGTACACCCATTTTAATCAAATTTGAAAATAAAATATTTTATTTTTTTGGAACTAAAAATAATATTTAACATAAATTTACAATATATATATAGAAAATCATCCTGTACAAATACTACAATACTCTACTTCTTGTCACCTGTGATAACAAAAATTGGCTACATTAAATCTAGATACATCGGTTATTCACTATTCCTCTCAATAGTCAAGATTACTCCCTAGAGCCAAACATTATTTATAATATAGCATTAGCAAAGGGATATAGTAAGAAATGGTAAATGTATGTTAAAAATTTATACTGCTTTTAAAGCAGACAACACATTAAAAACTTTGTCAAATAAAAAAATGAATAATCCTCTAATGTCTTATTAACACACAATTTTTGGTAAATACTCGTAACTCACAAATCTCGGTAAACACCACTATAAGGTTGCGTTCCCAAAGATTTTAATTTAACTTTTTGCACTTTAAATTAATGAAATTTAATACCTATTGCTACTGAAATACACAGGAAAGAAATAAATTCAGAAAGTAAATAATTCTAAATTAATCTTGAAAAAAACAGTTAATCCTGCAGGCTACTTCCAATAATTTCCTCTACTTTAGAGCAAATTAGTTCAAAAATACATATCTATAGACAAACTCTTTAATTTTCGATGTGTTATAATGCTTTTGAGCAACAAAAAAGAACACGTTAATCAAAATGGTCAAAACAGCTTTATATCTAACCATACGAGACGACATATCATCAATTTTTCGTTTAAGAAATATGTAACTGTCTTCTGATTTTTTTTCTGTTTTTCAATGTGAAGTTCAATTCTTTCATATTTGCGTTTTTAAACTGCGGACAACTCGGTCCATCTTATTTTTAAGTTGTGGTCTAGGCACTGGACGCGGAACCCTCCGTGCATTAGACGGACTGGCGGATACCTCGCCAATTTCATTCTTATTCTTTACGTTTCATGTAAAAGGAAACGGTATCGTATAGGCGACGACGTAACCGCTGGCCGAGTGACGAGAGACTTCGTATGAGAAAAAGTCAAACCCAGAATTGCCAAGGTTTTTAAAGTAACAAATACATTTTTCTCTTCAACTCATATTTAAAGTTATTCAAGCATTTAATAAAAACATAATGTCCTATTGTGAAAATGAACTGTTTGCGTAAAAAATTTTACTCATATTTCAAAGTTTATATATGTTCTAAAAAAACTAAATGTTTTTATGTATTAATCGTAAAGACAGAAACACAGACGATACTTGTAAGTAAATATACGTGTCAGCAAAAGACGTAAGTGTATCACTCCAAACGGGAGTGCGCATCCAACGCCAGGAGAGCGCGCGCGCCACATTAATTAGCCGGAGGCGCTGTGAAAGTGTCCGCGGGGCGTTCACACGTCGCGCCCTCCCGCTCCCACAAATAACGCTAAACACCTCCTCGCGCTCGGAAATATCCTCCATAACGGGCCGAAGTCTCTCATCGGACGATTAAAGCGCGGAGGCCGGGGGCCGGGCCGCGCTGTCCCACGGCGGGCCCGCTTAGGTTTAGCGGCCATTTTTCAGAACGCATGTCGTCTCTGCGGCGCCGGCTAGAAGATTAAACTTGTGTCGATATACTTAACATTTCTAAACGTAAGACTTTTTTTATCAAGCCGGCCAAAACCTATAGATGAAAAGTCTATAAGCCTGAATGCTCTCAGATCACGAAAGCTGCCCGATACTTGTGCTCTTGTAAACAATATTTTTTAGAATCTTTACGCTCCGCACGATTTAACAATCTTAAAATATATATGCATTTTTTTAATTTAATTATAGATAGACTCTAAAGGCGAACTCGACACTCATTTCTTCATAATATGTTTAGAAAACTTCTATGGCTCTCATATGGCTTTTGTAATCTCAAAAGAAATTTTTAAATGCACGTACCGAACTAACGAAATAGACGAAAAAACATTGAAGTGATATACTCGGATTTAAATGTCGAGTTATCACAAAATACCTACAACTACATTAACTGTCTTGGCCTCACTTGTGCATATAAAATACATAATTAATGCAATCACATACGTAACACGAAGCTCGGTTTAAGTAATAAAGCAGTGAATTTTGTTAGTTTTCTTTTAAGATAGATTTAACTTCCGTAGCCAAAGGGCTTCAACGGAACTCCATTACTACGCCTCCGCTGTGCGTCTGTCTGTCTGTTTATCAGTGGGCTGTAGCTCATGAATCTAATAGACAAACAAATGAAACATATCAGCATTCCTGTTGCCGCTATAACAACAAATAATAAAGATAAAACAAATTAAAAATTAAAGACGGTCCCCCATACAAGACTCTTTTTTTTAGTCGATTCTAAAAATAACAATAAGGAAACGCTTGAAATGTTCATTCATACAGTATGTATGATTATATTCGCATAAAAACAAATAATAAAATTAAGTAAAGTTAAATACAAAGAAGAATCCCCATAAAAGAAGCATGTTTTTTTGCATTTTTTTTTTTGTTAAATTTTTATTTTTGTTCTTATTTTTCATTAACTATTTTTAAATAAGATATGTAGTGTTCAATATTACATGGTGGTAGAGAACTCTATGTGCACTCGCACACGAAGGGTTCTTGCGAGTCAGACTCTTAACTCGCCCTTAGCTGGTTTTTTCATCAATTTACTTGTGCGACACCAAGAACAAGATGCAAATGTATTTAAAAACATTCCAAAAATAGCGCCTTGATACAGGTACTGTACGTTTTCTTCGCTTTACTATTCTTTATTTCATTTATCTTGATATTTTTTACTAAGACTGCTATTTTTCAACAATATAGGTGTTAAAATTTTAAAGCGCTCGAGGTAAGTTCACAATTTACGACAGCCCCTCCCGGGTCGCACCGAGACCGGGCCTGTGTACACATGCGCCCGCGCCGCCTGCGCGTGCGTTCACCTCCGCCGACACTTGCTCTTATTGAGATTCACACTCACGGTATGGGAACCGCTCCACATCTGCACGTAAGAAAAGCCATGTGGACGTGAATTTGAGGGCAGTCGAATGCAATACGACGTTAGAGTTATTAATCTGTTGACATGAAAAGACATACCTATTACTTCTTATTTAGAGTGTCTGGAATTCCTGGCATACAGTCTATAATGCCGGATTCCTATATCACTTACTGTTAACGGGTTCGGACGACACTACTCCTACATTTTATTCTAGAATCTATTGATTTTCAAATTTTCTTGTATCCGAATACCTCTTACATCGAATTTGTATTGCATAAACGTTGCAATAGCAAACAATTTTATAGATCCATTGCTATTCCAACATTTCTATTTTATGTTAATTTTTACAACTGACAGTATAATTTATATACATTACAAACACTGTTTCTACCATTAACGGTTAATTTTACGAAGTGGAAATCATTATTATTTCAATGAAAAATCACGGAATATAATTTTATCCATCTTATCGTATAATCCATTCTAATATCATAAACAGGTAAATTTGTTTGTTTAAAATGTTTGCTTGCGATTTTTAGTACTTGATAACTAATAAATATATACATTATATATTATTTATACCTAATTTCATACTTACACAAACGCTACAGCAATTATTGCACTTACGTGTGAACAATGTAAACGCGAACGCAACATAGAATAAGAATGGTATTCTTCGCGAGCAAGACCTTGAGACACATAAACGGTATCATGAATGATCGATATTAAGGTCGAGCTCGGGATCGGATTTGTGAACGAGCTCAAAAATCCGATCGAAATCTGAAACTAGAACGAAACTGGGAGACGTGACGGGATGGAAATCGAAGCTAGAACTCGGATTGAAATTGAGTACGAAACTGACATTGAAAAAGACAATGGGACCGGAATTAAAGTCGATAGCGGTAAGGAGATAGAGACCATAATCGAAAGAGAGATCGTGAACGTAAAAGATGAAGTAGTTCATCTTATGTTCACACAGTGGGACTGCGGGCCAAAGTTCAGTGACATATAAAGCTTTATTACTCAGCATAAACAATTAACGCAGTACGTACGCACTCTGCGCGGGCGCCGCCACGTGCGGCGCGCTCTCACGGACACCTCCGGATGGCGGCCGCAGCGCCACAGGTTCTTTATTACTTCTTTATTTAGAATATTATATTTTTTGTCAGATCACCCCTGCTGCGATACACTCGCGGCGCGCGGCGTCGCTCGAGCACCTACCGCCTTTAGTAGCCGCGAAATGAATATTTATTTAAGGTAGAGCACAAGACACAAAAGTGAACAAAGGGTGAATCTTAAAGAGGTTTCAGTTAGAAAAATACGATATGTTACGTACAACATATTGAAAAGAATATATCGTATGTAACGTATCCGACCAAACTATTTGTATAAAAGCGAATAATACAGCGTCCTCTATTGATAACACGTGTTCAGCACAAAAATATTTTTGAAGTGAAAACTTATTTAACACCATTGTGATTTAAAACTCGATGAAATATGAAAGATCCCTAAAAAGAGATGGACATACACATCCATAGGATTTAGCCTGCGGAAGAAGAGATCGAATGCGCGAAAAAAATTGTCTGTTTGTGCGTGCCGACGTGTGGTGATCCATCGAAATTGAAGACGTGGATTCTAAGTAATAAAGTGCAAAATGATTGCAATAAATAAACCCAATATTGTAATAAATAAACCCTATAATTATCTCGCTCCTGTCTTATTCTCTCGCAGTTTTCTTTTCTGAAGTCTTCACTTCTACCGGGTGTGAACTGTACACATTAATTTTTTATATTTTTTTCTTATATAAACTGCTTTATAAACACTCGACGACAACGACGCATCGACGAGCATCTAAACATTTAAAACTTCTCGACACAAAGAGATTACACATGTCGTCTCCCTAAATGAAATCGAGCCAAAAACTAATTTTTAAGCTGTCAGTGGACAGAAATCATCATCATCGATCGGCGTGTACGTCGGCGAGGCGACGACGGCGACGCGACTAATGACTGCAGCAGCGCCCGCCCGCCGGCGGACCGAGCGCGCGCGCATGTCGCCGGCGGGCGCGCGCATGTCGCCGGCGGACCGAGCGCGCGCGCATGTCGCCGGCGGGCCGAGCGCGCGCGCATGTCGCCGGCGCCGCGTCCGCATCGCCGTCATCGATACCCACGCATCTGTACTTATCAGTAATTATTGATTTTTATAATTGTAACATGATCACAACAAAAAAATTAACTATTGCGTTTAGTTGTATTTATCTTCACTTCGTAAATACTTATTTCTTCATTTGTGTCAGATCTTGAGACAGATTTTTCGACAACTCGTAGTTGGTCAATACTCATAAACCGTAATACGTAAATTTAGTTCTATTATAATACAGTTTCTATTACGCCGCGGGTTAATTACGACATAAGCAGTAAGGGCTGAGTATGTATTGTCATTTGATAGATATTGTATATACTAACCGTAAACTTCATCTTAAACTTTGGGTTCAAAATTTAATGATACAGAAGTGCTGTTCACTTAAGGTGTGGTACTTGAGAAAAAATGCTGATTTTTGAAATCAGCATTTGCTCTCATACGAATAGTTTTATGAGGAATGCAGTCTAAATAAATTGGTTAGACTGGAGATTCTTTTGTTATCAAATATAAACAGCATACTTTGACAGTAAGAAACAATAAAGTTGACACATCAAATTTTGCTAAGCGTATAATAAAGTCCGTCCACGAATCAGCACGAATCATACCTACTATGGATATAGGGCTTGAAGTTAAATGTTTTGACATTGCAGAATATTTCTAACATAAAGATGCAACAACATATTAAGCGACCAAATTTATATTTACAAATTGACATCGTTAGAGACGTACTTGGATAAATGTGGCAACGTTTGGTGTTGGCTATTCTAGGACATTGCGTGTTGAACTAGTTTTTTTGACTTATCTGTACTGTATTTTTGAGTAAAAACGAGCGAAGCTTGAATTTCTTGCCCATTCCATTCAAGTTTAATCAATTCTTGGAATGGATAGTAATATCATAGTCAAAAAACTACAATAATGACGTATTACAAGTGTAATTCTATTACCTATAAAATACAGATATTTTTGATTTGATTTGATTTGACCGTTGACAATAAATCTGTCAGCTGGCGGTCTGTGATTGTGGATGGCTTATTTCTCTATGCCATGATATTGTATGGATATATCTAATGACGGCAAATAAATATTTCTGGGCACGCTGGTGAATGTGATTGTTCGCGATGGTGTGCTACACTACGACTGTTGTATGTGTGCTATAACACGAAACGTAAACTTTTGTTATTTATTAGTGTGGTGGATTGATAAGCTTAATAATTATACTTGCTTCGGTATTTAAAATATGGCGAATCCCTTCGAATTATAATTCAATTTTTAGAATGAGATTTGTAGTGAAAAAATAGTTTCGAAGGTCAGCGGTAGGATATATAGCTGCAAGCTCCTGCATTTTGCAGGCAAATATCTAATTTGCTACGGTTTGACATGTGATTCGATGCAACGTCTTCATCAGTCAGGGCAAAGAGATGTTGTCTTTTACTGAAAAAGTTGAAACAGAAGTAGGGCGCTGTGTACATTTTCGCGAAGTTTACGCGTCCAAACGTGTATTCCACCTTTGCCGAAAAGGAAAAATGATCTCAGAATTACCAGAAATATGTGCCTCCAGTAATAACAGGAGTTACAAATTACTCGGAATATTTCTTTGAAAAAAATTTCTTATCTTACCCGCTCGAAGGCAAGAGTCTTCATATAAATCAGTATTATTATTTATAGCATCGAAAGGTAAGAAATTTAGTGTCTAACGGTGGTTCCTTAATCTTTTTCTGAACAGAAAAAGAATACTTACATATTTTTGGATTTTAGCAACGATTTTCCATGTCACACGATCAACAGTCGACAAGTCGATTAATAAAAGTATTGAATTACATTTTAAATGTTCAAAATAGATGTTTCTTAATTTGGTTTTTAAAGTGATACTGCAAGTCGACTTTTAAATGCAAAAAATCTTGTCTTTCTTTTAATAAAAACGAATTATGAGCCCATTAAAATGTTACTACAACGACTCGTTCCAAAACTATCTTTGAATTGCCAATTTACGACAAAAATGTAAATTATTTATAAGCACCGTTATTAATTTTAAGGTGACATAAAAGTTATTTAAAAATACTTTCAGATTTGTTGACCTATCATATTTTAAAATCTAAATACCTTTTAAGGTCATCAAACCTCATTGAATGCCACAAGCCCCATATAATTCGGTTTCTTCGTTCAAAAAACCTCTTTGACCAAAATATTCGAAAGTGTTAGGCAATATTGTTTTTTTTTTGCTTTCGTGGCTCGAAATCATTGTTACTCAATACAGTAGGGGAAATGGGGCTCGCCTGCTAGGTCAACGGTTGATCAGATTTTCATATGTTTAGTTAGTACAAATCAAAACAACTGCGGGATTACTTCCGTGCCGTGTCCGTGCCCCGATGTTCCATATGTCCTGACAAATATTACTTATAGAGAATGCTAAGCAGTTCGCGATACGACTCGACATCCTTAACCTATGCAGCTCTCGTTTGTAGTTCTCCAGAGCACATTCGCGCCGTGGAGCGCACACCTCAAGGAGCGGGGGCGGGCGGCGGCCGACAGGTGTCGCCGGCGTCGTGTCGCGTGTAAAAGCGTCATTAGTTACCGTCCGACGCCGCCGTATTTCTGGAAAATCTCTAACGGTTTTTTTCCTGTTCCGACCGACGTGAGGAAATTCTAAACACGCCGACGTCCGCGGGTTCGCTTTTAGCCGAGGACCGACTATTTAAAACAAATATAATTTATGTCCTACATCCCCGTATAATTCATTATCGCGGTAAGAATTTTAATGCGTTGCGATGGTATAAAATTTTATTAATGTACAGGTTTAACATTTCTGCGGCCGGGGACGAGGACGATGTCGGTCTGCTCGGTAAATTAATTTTTTATATGAAAGTCGTGACCGACATAATATGTTTTATGGTTCTCATGAAAAACGCAATCGCACGCCGCGCAAGTCGCGGCAGTACCGCGACGTTTCTGTATCACAATCTTTGCTTTTATCTTTACTTTTTTCTATTTCACATTGTTCATTTAAAGAAAAAATAAAAAAAAATGTAAAATGAATTAAACTTTTAAATAATGTTATTGGTAGTTCTTCAACGATTCCCAATTTTGTTTTCCATATCGCTAAAGTGAACGTGTGCTAACACAATTACTTGTAATTTCGAGCTGCCGCTGTCGCCGAAGTCACTGGCACACTACACTTTACCATCTAAAACTGAATTTCATATTTGTAGTTTATCTTTCTTGTGCTGTTGTCTGTGTGTGACTTGGTATACAACGACAGTTCGGCGATATGACTTTGAAGTTATGTATAGTTAAGTTACATCACCGCTCGCCATTCTTTGATAGTTAACAATACGTATACAAAGGCAAACAATATCTATCTCAGATTATAGAAGGCAGCACATTCATCCGATATTTTTGGTCATTGCATATCCTGTGCCAAGCAAAAATACAAAATATTCGCATATTTTTTAAAAATTATGAAAACTAACAATTAATATGATTTATAAGTTATGCTGGAATTAAATAACACAGAGCTTTTTAGCGCTAAATTGTGGGCTCGTCAAACCTCTATGATCTGATATCTCTCGTTTCGGTGTCGCTGGCGATAATCGCATAACACTCAATACGATTTAAACCATGAAAGTGTAGTCACAATAGGCGCAATACACCGGCGTTGGAATTTGTACGTGCAATCACAACCGAAAGATGCTGATGATTTCTATCTGGTAAGTACAGTAAAGATTCGATTCAGCTCATGGTTTGAACCTGGGTAGTACAGTCTCAATATCAAACTTACTAGTTATTTCTAGAACGCCTTATGTTTTTGGGCAATATACAACCATTACTGTACAGTGCTGAAAATTAATTGGATGCATAAGTATTGCAAAAAAAAACACCCACGACTAAGCATACAAATTAATTAAAAACACTCCACTGTTCAGCACAGGCGTCTTACGAGATGTCTGATTCCGTCATGCTTTAAAGCGGTGCTTGAGCGGGACCGCGGTGCCGACCGCAGCGCCCCCGCCGGCCGCCGGCGCCGCGGACGGCGCACCACTGTGCTATTGTCGCTCATCACTCGTTGAGAAATTCTTAACAAGTAGTGAGAGGATGTCACTGCCATCGGTTGGGGTTCGAAATAAGTCTTTTGATAGTTTTTAAGTTTTTCGGCCACGAAAAGCAGACGTGTGCGGGCGAGGGCACGTGATGTGGTATCATTCGGGGTGATGACTTGTCACGACCCGTATATACAATACATTTTAAGTTTTAAGCGTTCGCTTTTACATAAAAGCTTAATAAAAAAATACAAATTTCAAAAGAAGTGTTAGTACACTATTTAGTATTTAGTAGTATGTTAGGATTGTATCATTTGAAAAATTTAGTCTTCTTTTGTTCTTTATACTTTCTCGAAAACTTTTAAGGGAAATTCGTGTAATCAAGTAAAAATCAATCATCGAAGTATCGTTTGTGTTAGTATTTGAGAGATGCGCGCGCGCACGTCTTTCAGCACGCCACGCCGATAGCGCCCGCCCCCGCCGCGCGTCGCTGAGTAAAGCTTGTCTATTATAAATTGACGCCTCTCGGCACCAAATTTTCCATTCGAACGCTAGAAAACTTCGATAAATTAAAAGATGTTTTATTGTGTAAAACAAAGAAGGCACTGCATCCCACGGTAACAACAAAAGCCAATTCCACCCAAACGTTATACTAGATCCGTCTGATTGTGAATTTGAAATTAAAAAGATAAATAAATTCGTATACGTATAAGAAGGATTTAAATGCGCAGACATTTTTAATTAACACATTTTTTGTTTTAAGTTGAAATGAAAATATTGGATAAGGCAAAAGAAAATGTATATTCCAATAGATTGCCTAGTACTTTTTTTTGTTATGAAGGCTGAGTTAAATAATAAATATGTGTATTATTATTTAAGGTTCAATAAATCTCATTTTCCTTTTTAATGACAAAAATTGTCAATAATTATTATTGTTTGACACTAATTATTATCTGACAGTAAAACGTGAGCTTGGGCTTCGCTAAACGGTTGAGTATTTAAGTTCCAAATATAATTCGTAAGAAAATACCTATGTTAAAAGAAACATAGCAATCGTATGTAATTCTACCGTTGTGTTGTTGTATATTGAAGTATCAGTTCCTGAGGTATTTTCTCACACCTAGTTTTTTCTTTCATAAATACAGTGTAATATAGCTTTTATTAATTTTAAACAACATTCTAAGTATAGATAGTACCATTTAGTCATTTAAATTCAAAATATTTAAGATGTTATGTTTATCATCTGATTTTAGGGATCTACATATGTTTACTTTCACTATCATTTAAAATATAAAACCAGACCTCTTTCAATAAAACTTGTAGATAACAATTTCACTCAAACCACCACGTACGGATGCAGACACACGTGAATTACTGTTCTAATCTCTGCGCCGGGTCATCTCATTTGACTTGACCACATACAGCGCTGAGCTATTCGATCCTCGGTCCGAGCGTTGCGAAGGCTTACATAAAAAATATTTTCTGTTATAACAAACTGAATATATATGCTTTTATAGCCTCCCTATATTAAAATAAAAGATTTACAAAAAAACGCATTCGGAGTTTTTATTTTATTAAAAAAGTAACCTAAAATAATAATATGATACGGAACCCTTAAGGCATAAATTCTATTCTAATTTCGTTTTTTTCTATTCAGTACCCGATGGTCCAAAATTATTAACCGGTGATCCAAAAGTGATGATTTTGAGTCGGCGGTCCCCGTCGCGGGCGTCGGCTCGCTGACATGCTCTCCACTTAAACAATTGTAAAGTTGTACAATTTAAAAATCATTCAAAACAAAAATAAAAGACAAAAAAGTGCAACGCACAACATTGAATTGTATACAAGAGACATAGGATTCAAGCCGTATGTCTCTTTTACAGTGAGTGACTCTGACATGTCATGACCTCGCTTTAAGGCGTAAATGTTTGTTTTATAGTTTCTAATAATAATCCAATCTACAATAGCAATATAATGGGCACCATCCAACAACGGGTGTCGAGAAAAGAATGTATGAATTGTTAAGGCGGCGCCAGATACAGCTGCAAACACTTGAAGACTAAAAAGCTTTGAAAACAAATTTGAACGCGCATTGTTGCAACCTGCTTACACGAAAATTTATAAACATTTTTCATTGTGACCTTTGTACCTATGTCGACTCTTATATGAAATTAGAATATATTATTTTTAGTCGTTTCAGAGCTTCTATGGAAAAAATGCTTGAAGAAATTACGCATCGACCAGTGGGTTACTTTAGTAATTTATGTAGAATGTCCTGTCAAGATTTTGAAATATCATTACAAAAAATTTCTTCTTTTATTTCAAAAGCACACACGAATTTTAAAATTGCAATTTAGAACAAAAAATTCAATTAATCAAAATATTATTTGTTTTGGCTACTAACATCTCCAAATGATAGGTTGACAAAAGTAGTTGGTTATGAAGAGTTATCTCCACGTTGTATAGAAGCATTGGACGGAAAGCACTTCGTATACGAATCACCTATACACAGCGTGTCCGAATTTTACAACTACAGAAAAATTATTAGTATTGTGCTCCTAGCTTTAGTAGAGCAAGAGTGGTTGTCAAGACAGAATGAGTGATGGCAGAGTGCTAAGACATAGTAGACTAAGGGATAATATGAATGAAAATACGTTAAATCTACCGCACCCTCGTCCTTTGCTTGGCAAAAACAGTAATATGCCATGTGTTTGTTGCTGACAGTGCAACTGCATTAAAAAATAACGTGATGAAGCCGTATCCAGGTAAGCACATAGAAAAGAGTAAGAAAAGGAATTTTAATCGACAATTATCAAAAGCAAGAGTTAAAATGAAAAATGTTTTTGGTATTATGACATCCATAATCAGAATTTTCAAAAAGCCCATTCTTCTACAATCCGATAAAGCGACTATTGTAACAATGGCGTGTGTGTACATTTGCACAATTTTTTGAAACAAAGCGAAACATCACAACGGTATTATTCCCCACCAGAATCATATGATCGAGTTGTAAATGGATTGTAGATGGCGCAGTACAAATGAAGTAAATAAAAATATTTGATAACAATACATGATTTTTTACTAACCTTTATTTCCTCGTCTAGAACATGAATCAGAACTTTACAAACTTCGTGAACAAAAGTAGAAATTAATCGATGTGAAATTTTGAATAGATATTGTAAACTCGTGTAACTATCGCCTGTTGCCAATAATTTAATGTCAATGCTAATCTCACTTTCGTAGGCACAGCAATTCTGAAATTCGTGTCTGCTTTTGAAATAAAAGGAGAAAGTTTTATTTCAAAATCTTGACAGGACATTCTACAGAAATTACTAAAGTAATCCACTGGTCGATGCGTAGTTTCTTCAAGCATTTTTCCATAGAAGCTCTGAAACGACTAAAAATAATATATTCTAATTTCACATAATAGACGACATAGGTATTAAGGTCACAATACAACTTTTAAATTTTCAATGAAATTACACATATTATAAAAAGTAAGTGTATGGAAACAATTGTAATAATTAAAATTCATCAAACACAAATTACCTGCCTTGTGAGATGGAGTTGAAGAGTTTATCGGAAAACTTATGTTAAAGACCTTTGAACGAAGTGCAAAGAAAAACAATACAACTATAGGTACTCTTTTTATGTATTTATCTTACTTTTAACTCCAGTCGCAAAAATAGAAGTGTTCGGAGTATGCATATGTATAGGTGCATGCTGGTCCACGCATCACGTAGCTCCCGAACTGGTGGACCAATTTCAACGCAACTTTTTTTACATTACAATGTAATCCTATCGGAATAGTGATTACTATGTTTATTCAAAATCCGTTTAACCAGTTTGAAGATTATCAGCTCTCTTCCTGGCCAGCGTATGTGTTTCAGCTGTGTAATGGAAACTTATTTCATTTCAACTCCTCCGATCGATCTGATATTTGATACTCGACGTGAATGTTACAGCACTGCAATTACATGGTGACGTCACGCTGTATTCAGAACTGTGTGTGAAAAATACAACTCCTCTACAACTTACAGCAAATGATTCGTATTTGTACTCATCCAAAGGCCTCAATGAATAGTTCAATTGTGGATGATTAAACTACATAGTCTAATGATGGAGTAAGAACGTGGTCACAGGAGCATGGTCTTATTAACAGCAGACTCATTGAGTTTTGAGTTTTTGGATTAGTCTAAAATTATAAATAGTTGGTAGACTCTTTATCTATTACATAACAATATTGAATATTTTTAGAAAAAAATCTTATAGGATATAATAATAATGTGATCCGGCACACACACACACACACGCACACACACGCACACACACGCACAGCCATACACCAAACACAAAGCTCGCACACACAGCACCATCTGATCCCAAAGTTAACGACGAAAACTATTAGATAGTTTATAGAACACATATATACTTTTGATGTAAATATATACACATAATAGATAGAAACACCCAGACTTAAGACAAACATTATTTGATAATTAAATAAATGTTTGTCCTGTCCGAGAATTGAACCCACATCCCCAGAGCAGCAATTAGGGTCACTAAATTGCACCAATCAGGCAGTTTAATATATAATTATTTATTAAAATGATAAATAAGTCTTAACATAAAAAAATGAAGATGTCATCCAAACACATAAAACATTTTTTTAAATTTTCTACTAAAATTATCAAAAACATGTTTAAAGTCCCTTAAAAGATTAAAGTAAACGTTAAATCACAAACGCAAAACGGCCGACACATAAAGATCTTTAAAACGGGAAAATTAATTTTCTTTTGTTGTAGTCTTATTATTTAGATACTCTAACAGGGACGGCTAATTGAACGAATTTTTTTCTAAATTGCATGTACAGTAACTATCCAAGGACGCAAAAAATACGACAATACCAGGACATCAGCAGTGATCAGTTCAAAAAACAAATCCCAAGTATTTTAAGTTACTCTGAAAAATTATCAGAACAGGTTTAGCATATATTAGTTCGAGTCTTAATGGTCTCCGATGGTTTTTAGTATCAAAAAATAATTCAGATAACGATTTAATACAAAACCAAAAATCACTCTCAAAGAGTTTTTACACGTCACAGTCTCTTCAATTAACGTGAAATCTCGTTTCCATGCAGAAGCAACTGTGCATCCCATCACCGCCAGCACTATTGTAATTACAATGGCTTTAAATACGTGTTAGAAATCATGCCTCTATTAGTAATTTCATAATCCCAGCCCCTCAATTGAAAATTTAAAAAAATGTGGTAGTGTGACTGAGCATTGGGTAAAAATCTGATATGATAACTCTCAATCAACTAAAGTAGCCACTCTTGATGTCTTAACAATGCAGCTAGTAATAGCACATCCTATCTGAAAGGCACAAACGCGTCCGTGTGGTTGTATTTTGGTCGTTTAGCCCGGATGAGCACAGACTTCACAATTCGTTCGTCTGGATCATACGCCTCCTTTTAAGAGGGCACACCTCATTCCCACGACATTCCGAGAGCGTCCCTCATCGGCGTAGCGATCCATCCCCACGCTGGCGGGCGCGGCGTCGACGGGCGCGGCGCCGCAATACATTTTCTCAACCACAAATCTATTTGCCCGATTCTTCTGCCGCCGCCGCCACCGGCTCACTGTAACACATTTTGCCGCTAAAAAGATTTATCGAATCTCGTGTTTATTAGCCGAGATATTTATCAGGGTTACTCAGAGAGATTGCGCGGATAGCGCACTACAGATACGCCTAGCCACTTCATAAATCATGAGCGTGTATCGTGATATATTATGCATCCGAGTAAATACGTCTTATTGTAAGCGAAGGCCGGCGCCGGCCGCCTCTATAAGCCTACGAAACGAGAAAGAGAAGCAATAAAGCATATGTAGCGCATGGAGCATCCGCCGACGGCATACGTATGGCCGGTTACAGGCCGGAGAGTCTTATATATTACATACTTTTCTTAATTAAAACAATAAGGAAAATCGTATGCGGTATTTGCATACGGCAGGCCGGCGGGCGGGCGGCGTCCACTTTCTGGATAGATATGAAGACGATAATCCTGAATAACGTCTGGAAGCCTAGGGAAGTTTGTGTATGCTGCCAAAGGAGCGCTCACGCGCCGTCCGCACGGAGGACTCAGCTCAGGTATGACACTGAGAGGACGTGCGGCCTGTGCCGCCCGCCACCCGCGCGCCGCCCCCCGTCGGTGCTCGGATCGCGATTATGAGGAATTAGAAAGTACAACATTCTTGCACGGTCAATGTACTCGCTAGTTGGGACGGTTTGCCATACACGCCGACATGACCCGTGACCGATTATTGAACGAAAAATGTGAAATATGTAAATTCCCATTAATTCAAAACTATAAACTAAACACTTCAGCTTAAGTCACAGTATTGTTACTCTGGAAGGTCGGTCACATAAGATCTTTATTAACATAAATGTCAAGTGCAAAAAAAATATTGTGCAAACATAGTATTCTTTTATTTATTATCATTTAATGTCACACAATGCCAAATCATTTTCTCGTTATGCCGTCGTGATGCGGTCTTCGACATTATAATAGTTGGGCTTAACAAAGATTTACACAAAAGAAACAAGTATATGTACAAAGCCATATTAAACACGATATAGTAAATTATAAAGTTTAAAATCTCAATATATTTACTTTTTTTGCATATGTCACTCAGATATAAAGTTTATTATATATACTGTTTGACGTATCCAAATCATATTTAAATCATTTTGTTCAACATTTGTTTGTTTCAAATAATATGTCGGCGACGGTGGACAGTGCGCCTCACGACCGGTGGCCGGGGACAAAAAACCACTCGATGTAAAGTTGCCAAACTATTTTCGTCAGTTTTACGGCGGGCCGTAGGCGCTTTAATTCATCTGAATTAGTGGATCCGAAGCTGATCGCCGAGACCGGCCTGTCGCAGCGGGCGGCGCTGGCTTCTATCATCAACTTTTCTGGGTTAGCTCGAACCTGTCGAGGCTCCAGCTGTATAAAGAAATACCGTCAAACTATTGAGCTCCAGTTAGGTAGCGACATAAAACTCACATATATTAATATTTAAATTGTATCTGTAGTCGCATGTGAGTTAATCTATTTTTAGTGCTCAGAAGATAATGAAAACCACAAAATAAGTAGCAAAAACACTTACAATTTTGTCTATAGGATAATAAAACGATACAATACGCAATACGATATTTAAGATTACGATATTCAAAATACTATATTTGTTGATGAAATATGGAAGATGACTAGACGTGATTATTAAAAGTGAATACAAAATTAAAATCAGTTAAAGCAGCAGCGAGTCATATGTGATAGGCCTATCCGCTTAATTCTACGCTCCATAGAAAAGTTTACTTTCAACTTATTACCTTTTCTTAATGTAAAAGCTTGTGTTCTTATATTTTTTTCACGCATATTTATTTTTTTATTTTTAGTATTGTATGATAGTAATATTAGTTTAGTGATTATTATCAATGTTATATATAGGTAATAATTACTAAACTCTTATAGCCAAATTTAAGTTCAGAATTATAAAGTAAGCGTTTACCAGAAAATTCGTTTTGCATCCGTTTAGTGGGAAATACAAAATTTCATGTTTGTGCTGTTCACTTTCCAGCATTTCTTCGTTGGAAGCCTACCCCGGATGAAGCAATTATGTCATGGTGATGTTTAGAATAGGCTATCATAATTAAATGCATACCTAAAATTTCGTGGAAATGAAAATAGGAAGGGGTAGAAATTTTTTTAGTGAACTCATGTTGTTTCTTTAAGACAAACTTTATTAACATTGCTTACAATTCACAATTGATCGCATCTTTTAATTATCATTTTCGAGTGGAGAAATATCCAAATCTATAACATTAACAATGGGATTATGATAACTAAAGTAAGATACGAAACGTTTGAATAACCACGCGCATGTGCTTGGGCTCTAACGACTCACTCTCTTTCTCTCTCCTACTTTCTACCTTTTTGTACCTTTCTTTTTCTCTTCCTCTTGCGTTGGAGTATTGAACGCTACACGTTGCTAATGCTCACGCTGGCCTGTAACAGGTATACTACGCGCATGCGTTCGAGTGCCACGCATTCACTCTCGCTCTGTCTCTTTCTATTCCCCTTCCCCAGGAGCGTTGAGCGTTCAACGCAACAGCGCTTTCATACCCTCTCGATGGTAGCGTTAAACGTTTAACTCAACCTTGTTGAAAGTCGTATTAGAAGTTTCACTTCAGAAATAAATTACCCTATTCTTCCTAATATGTATTTGACATTCATAATAGTTAATATAAGCTCCTGTGCTTTATGCGTACCTAGTAGTCAAGAATCTTATGTCATGTACTAGAGTCTATAAAGCGTTCATGTAATGTCAATATGTTCAAAAAATGTTAAATATGTGATAAAGTGAAACGAAAAAATGACATCACATTTTAAATACATCACATATTACAATAATTGTGTAATCCGCGCACGAGTTTAAAAGCCATATAAGAATGATTCAGTGCTACGTACCATCCACCTCACTCTAGATATCCAGCTGCGCTCTTTGTTAGATTCAATTTTGAAAATATTTCATCTTAAGAAGCTGTGTTATTCCTGAATACTTTCTCTAGGCTATGTCTTATTCTAAGAATAAGTATTTGTCCCCGAATTTGCTAGCGTTTTTTTAAGTATTGTGATATCCATCTGATTTAAATCGGATTAAAAAAAATATAATATAATCTTGTAAGAATACTGTAACTTTTCCCCCGACTTCGCCCACTTCGTCCACATGCCTCTTAGATTTTGCGATTTCGGTGTAATTTTTATGTCTTATTTATTTAATAACGCGAATCAAAATTGCGAAACTGGCATGCGGGTCGCCATAGCACTACAGTTCTCGCGCAACAGCGAAATAGCAAAGGAAATTTGGCGCAGCAGTCTAATAGTGAGAAATGATAATGATCAATAAGGATGACAAAATTCATTCTATTTTCACTCATATGGACCTGCAAAGGAAAACTTATTTCTTTATAAATTTACATTTTTTTTTCACTCTTATACTTCATTTCAGCATAAAATACCATTCTGTACTTCGTAATAAAATTAAATTAAATATAATATAATGACAAGTGTAGGTAATTGCAAATAAATATTTTTCTCTACACAGACTTTCTTGTACACTAAAGCACCGCCAGAATAAAAGGACAGCCAGAATATGGATAGGACTGGATAGGATACATTACAAAATGGGACCTACCACAGTGGATGTAAACAGAACGCCGACTCCAATCAAATAGTTTGTTTACAATTTCCCAGTAAAATGGACAAGAGAGTCGTAAACAAAAAGGCTACGAGAACTTCTTAATTGCAGTAACACGTCTACGAATCCCATAAGTAAAATGCCTAAATCTCATTCATTGGTCCGACTATAGAGCCGTCATTTCCGTGGTAGCTGCCGTCGTCCCGCTGCGCGCGCGCACGTCGTGTCGCCGAACACAACGACTCTCTGTGCCGTTCGCGCTCCAACTCATCACCGCCGGCTTGTTTTTTTCTGAACATCCTGCAGCTTAGAGACCGCATCCTTTCTGCACTTCTTTTGCTCGACGTAATGATAATAAAGAAAAGAGGCAATGTTTCATTTTTCGCTGCATAATTTAGTAACACACGGTTTTGCCTGCAGCTCCGCCCACATAGACGGGGACAGAATATGTGGTGGTAGATGCATTTTTTTGTATAGATTTTCCGTAAAATCCGTTATTAGTGAGCGTCTACGTCCCGAAAAGAGTAACTATACCAAAGTTCAAAACAATCGGACCTATAGTTCCGAAGATGTCGTGATGGGCAATGAACGAGCGGTGGCTGGTCGAGCGATCAGCACGTGCTCCGGGATCACAAAGTAAAGGATCGACCCCGACCACCGGAGAACTGGCCGATGGGGCCTTACCTTAAGCGAAATTAAATGTTTTATGTCTCGGAGAACACATACGTTATCATCCTGTGGGCGTCGAGAGTCGTTAACAGCCTTCAACCGCACGGCATTGGCGTGGGCGGGAGGCCCGAGCGTCCGAAGCCAAACTGTGGGCCAGTGGGCGAGGGCCCCTCGATAGTGGGGACCAAAACCGAATACAAAAAAATATATAAGTAACGAACATGTATCGTTCACTTATTGCACGACTGTTGCGCATAATATTTGTCCTATTTGTAGTCGGTCGCTGTTCGTCTCTGCAGGTCGGTCTTATATCTCGTTTCGACCATTGTTTATATTTTCGAGGGCCGACATCAGAGAATCTGAAGATTTAGACGACCGTTTTACTGCCGGAGCTACCGACAACGATGTCTTAGATATCAATATAATTATTTTACACATTTCCTTTAGCACGTACTGTGCATTTACGACAAAAATTGTAGGATGAATTCAAAAAAACAATATAAAGTTTCGAATAATAAATTCACACGTACACCATTATTAATGATTAATTAAATAATTGCTAATTACACTATGTAATACCCAGAAACATGATAAAAAATATATACAGTTTTAAAAATCCCAAACACGATTTCACGTACTAGGCCGAACGATATCAATCTACTAGAAAACGCGCGTGGAATGACGAGTACATAGGCCGAGCGTCACCGCGCGCCGCGTCGTGTACAAACGCGTAATTTCCCCAAAAGAACTACCCGATGAATAACCTAAATATTATTCTCCGGAAAGCGCTAACATAAATAGTAGAGGCGGCCTTTTGTAAAAAAGATATTACAACGTCCAGGTGAAAGATTGACGCGGAATTGGCACACGGCGAGAGCCGAGCACGCTCACCGCGCCCGCGCCGCCGCCTCTGGCACCCGCGGCGGCGCAGGCGCCGCAGATGCGACCGCGACGTGCGTGAACAACGACTTCGAGATTTTAATAAGTAAATCTTTTATCTAAAGTCATGTTCATAACTTATTTGACTAAAATGGGGTTCTTCTTATAGCAAACACTGTGGCAAATTATTGTACTGTTTTAAATGTCTGTACAGTAAAAAATGAAGGACTATAGACGGTGTTAAATATCAATTTGGCATGTTACAATAATGCCAAAATAGTAATTAATTATAGCTAATATTTAGTTATACGACATAATGAAAAAAAAAAATATTTTTTACTTTAATCTTAATTGAAAAAAAAACAGCAATTAAATTAACTTTATTTCTGTAATTTTACAATAAAATACATTAACTTTATAATTTACAATAATTTAGAAAATCAACTAACACAAAAATTAAGAGATGCTAGTTCGGAAAGTCTAAACCATGATGTACGAATAAAAGTTGAGTCTCCTACTCGACAACAGAGGGCACTGATAGTTGTATATAATTATATTGCTTTATATTTGATAAAAAGCTACATCATTCTCTAATTAAACCTCTGATAAAAATAATATGTATGTCCATTATTTATTAAGTGCAGATTTAGGAAAGCCATGACGTATCTAGGTGCTAGGCATTACTGTACCTAGTGAAAACTGAATGTTATATATCTGAACACTCATTAGCAAAATAATTTTAACGAAGGAAAATTGGGCGTAACGGAATAACAGTAGGAAGCGTATTAGTTTTTATGCATTTTGAGACGTGTCGGGCCCTGAGAGAAATTATAAATTTGAAAAAGGAGTAACAAGTTATTCATACAGATCCCAATTAAGATTGCAATGTTTATTGCAATTATGTAATCGTGTTTATTAATTATTCTAATTAAGTAATTTTAATTTCAAAACAATTCTAACACACCTATCCACAGTGCTTATCCATTATTTAGACTTATAATACAAATCCACTTAAGTTGTAAACCAGAACCGGCCATTTCTATAAACGCATTGTCTCCTGTCTCTTTAGAATTTCATCCGATTGTCCAAAACGTGCACATGTTTTTAAACAAAATAGATTGTTAGTTCGAGTCGTCACCGGCGTCACCTAGAGGCCATGTGCGCATCCGCTGGTAGGTGACACCCGCCGGTGCGGCGGGCGGGCGGCACACGTGTCTGGGACCGGCTACCTGCGCAGGTAGCGGGCCTTTGTAACGCATTAAAAAAACTTATGTAGTCGCTATATAAAAACGGCTTCTTTGTTTCACGCCACATGTTCGGTTCGGGGAACGGACGCGTAGGAGATTAGCCTCGCTCGTATGCAGCGACAGCGGCGCGGCGCGGGCGCGGGGGCGCTCACGGAGCACGCAACAGAGCCGGTCTGTAGTGCGGCCGCCACGACCATTACAGTGTTCAGTGGCGCCGCACCCGCGCGCTGACGACGCATGCTCGACCGACAAATGATTAGAGTTCAATGTCACAGTGTAACCGGTTTCGACTTTTTCCAAACGGCGATCAATTTCGTAGAATTCGGTGTGTTCGTCCCAGTCGTAACCGCCGTTCGTACATTGTAACGGCGATCGCATACGGCTCGGAACGTTCTCGATGAGGTCATTGATACCTAGCGCCCCGTCGGAGTCGGCCTCGAGGGTCGGGGCGGGGGGTGCATACCGAGATAGCGCGGCCGAGGTACGGCTGCGGCAGATACAGTCAGTTAACCTCTTCGACCCGACTTTCCTTGGAAGCGGGACTTATCGCAAGCGCTGCCGGCGCGCACCTCGCGCAGATGCGCGCGGCCGACGCACACGCGGCCTTATCGGCGCGATAACGCCGGCGGCTGCACGCCGACGCGCGCGCGCACTATATACGGCGTTATTCAACGTGGGGTTTAATAATCGACCACCTTAAAACGACTCTTATTGTTTTTCGATGTCCACGCATTAGAACATCGACGATTGAGGCGTTTTCCCGGCGCCGTAACCAGACGATACAGCTACCGGCCGACTACCGGCCGACTCACGAGCTGCAATCGCGAACCCTTTCTACCGATGCAGTCGGAGCGTTATCGAGCATGCGATACATACCGTGTATCTAATCACATCTACTATATATTGTACTTCTAACGGAGAATTAATAGTTTACACTTTCGACATAAGTTTAGAGAGAAACCTTTAAAAACAACTTGATCTGTAGCGACACCTGCAGTGCATCGGTATAAGTCCTGTACTAACTCTAATAAAATTGTTACTACAACAACATTCGGAACGGAGGTTACTCAGTGGTCAAGAGCGTCGCCTTTGAATCGGAAGGTACGGGTTCGGTGGTGATCGCGTCCGAATGAGTTCTGAACTTGAGTCAAATAAAATCGCTAGCTCCACTTCTGTTTGCCATCTTCTAGCGGCGGCCGGGCCGGCCCGCGCCGGGACGGTGCGGGATATCGAAGTCAAAGTCTGTCGATCTGAAATAAAAAGATAAGATAAGGATGCGTGCACCTCAGCAACGGGGTGATCAAAACCCGACAATATAGATATTCAATTGATATGGCGGAAGATCGATAATCATTACCCCAAACCTATCTGATTTTAATGTTTTTACAAGATTAAAAAAAATGACCAAGCTTTTAGGTCTGCAGTCGTCTTCGTGTTTACACATTCTTATCAAAAACTACTAGGATTCCGTACTCTATCACGGAGCTCGGTCGTCCCTCTTTCTTTTATGCCTCTTCAAGGTTGTATCTTTTGAATCGTAACGCCTTGCAGAATATGTTATCATAGCGGATACCTTAACAAATAATAAAAAAAAATAAAAATTAATAGCGGTCCCCGTATAATAAATGTCCTTTTAAATTTTATTTTTCATTTCTGTTCTACTTTTAAAAGGCAGTAAGTATGGCGCAAGCGTTAAAGTAAAGCAACAACTATGGCGCAAGTCCGACTCGCACTTGGCAGATTTTTTACAGAACACTCTTATATCAATCTCGATCGCTATAAAAATTTTGGTGAACAAGATTAATATCGTAATAAAAAACAAAAATATTCATTCCAATAAATACGTATTTCTAATGGCTTCAATAATATTTTTGCCAATAGATACAGCAATAAATATAATATTAATTTATTTACAATAACACGATTGTTAATGTTCAATATACATTATCCTGTAATGTAATTTATTATATTTCTATTAAAATACCAAAGTAGGCTCTTTTCTTGTCGAAATGAAATCGGCGTGCGTGTGACCGATGTTTACAAAAATATACCGACTTCGAAATAAATTATGAATATTGTCTATATTAAAGTAAAACTGCATTAAATTTTATATCAATAATAATATTGTTTCATAATATTGTTTCATAAACAGCTGATTAGATTGCAATCAAATTTTGATATTAAAGGTAGACAATGTCCTGTAAGAAGACTTACCTAGTATATTTGCAATCGATCAAGGTTTAAAAAAATCAATCAATAAGAAACTTAAAATCATACCTGAAAACGATACTTAATAAATTTGGGCCAAGTAAAGCCGGTGCTAAAGATTAATATTATCACAAGTATTATAATAACGTAATACTTAATAATAATAGAAACTCATGCCTACTTCCTAGAAGGGTAGGCAGAGGCTATAGATTTCCACATCTCTGCATATCTTTTTTCCTTCACTGACAACCATCAATATTTTCATGAAAGATTGTCGGTATCGGTTTTACAAATGCACTTTTTCAATATGAGATCATTTTGGTCTGCATAGTACTATCTGGGGTGACCCTTTCCGACCTTTCTCTCACATATATTCTCTCTTTAATTATTTTGTCAGTGTACTTCCATTCGTCCTTTCAGGTAGCCAAGCCACGAAAACACCTTTTTCTACTCTAGTCATTACGCCTTCCTTCAAACCACCCCGCTCTCTGACATCACTGTTCCTACATCTATGTTTCAACGCCATTCCACACATATTACACTGAGATCTCGTAGCCACCGCATGATCCTACTTTCATTTTTCTTCTGTCATACTTAACTTGCACTACCCTACGTAGGAGTACGGATCAAGACATCATTATGGATAGCCAAACGCGCTAGTCGTGATACACTTTTGTTGTGTATTTAAATATCTTTATAAAACACGTATAGGTAATTTTTTAAGATTTATATAAAGCACAAGTATTTGGTGTCTTATAACATGTCTTATTAATGGCCAGTCTTATATGTATTTAAAGATTTTTCTAAGACACGTATAGATAATGGCCAGTATTTAAATATGTATTTGAAGATCTTTACAAAAATGTATAGGTAACGGTTAGTGTTATAATAATTATTTAAAAATCTTTGTAAGACATGTATAGGTAGGTGACGGCTTGTGTTATAATATGCATTTGAAGATCTCCATGAAACCCTAAATACGGGAATCTCGATTTTCGCTGACCATCTGGTGGCATTCGTGTAAATGAGTTCGCTACCCGCATCGAAATAAACTTTGAAAGGGCAGTTTTATTTAGGAGCTGATAATTTATTTTAAATTTTGATATTCTATCGTGACGCTGGTGCCGCACGCGAGCCCATTTATTAAACGGAGCCGCATAAACGCCCCACTGGAGTACGTCAAAGTGGTGGCGTCGACACCGCTTAGGTGATAGGTGTAAAGTTATCCGGAGGTCGCACGCCGTTAATTGGAGGAAACTGAAAAATTTTAAGCGCGACGCGGCGCGGGCGCAGCGATAACCCCGCGACGTCGAGCGTCACCGCCGCCGCCCGCCGGCCCCCTGCCCGCCCCCTGCCGCGCTCTTCTCGGCCGTTTTATTTAATCTGTTAGGGTCATAATAGCCGCGACCGATGAATGAAATACACAGATGGCGTTGTACTCGGCCGTGTGTATTTTTCTCGGCGCGTACGATCTGTATCTCCACAGCGCGCATTAAATATTTATAATCTCTTATTGAATGTGTCTCGGCGACGCGCTCGGGCGAAGACGTCGCCATCGTGACTCCGATTTTGAGCCACGACCGCGGCGACGAGACTGAGCACGTTCATCCAAACTTGATTAGCTAGTCCCTGTTCTTGGAAACAGACAAGCCCGCATACACACCTGAGAGCGCGATGCGGCCACTCACCGATATATAAATACTACGTACACGAGTTATAAAACTTATTTTCTCGTAACGGAACAAATGTTGGCAATCACTATAATCGTATTTCAGTATCGCCTTCACATAAAATTGGGAAAAATTCGTTTGCACGTTAAAAAAACTAGATGAAAATTATGTACTTCTCTAGTATTGTGAGGAATCATAGAGACCGGCTAAGTACGAGTCAGATCACATGGAGAGCGTTCTAAGCTTTGAATTGTCACATTAGTCCTCGATGCATTTAAGCAACATATTTTTTACATTTTTTTTAACGCTTACACATTTTTGCCTTTCCCCGTGAGAATTTAAACACTTAAGATTTTCATTTAGTCTCTTGTTAGCTATGAGTTAGGTCTTTATAACATATATTTTTTTAAATTTTAGAGTTTTTAGTTTCAAAGATAAGGAATAAACGCTCAATTTTCGTATATTTTCTTTGACATATTTTACACTGTGCGTTTTAAAATTATAAAAAAGTATGTTGTATTTTATACAATACACCCACTTACTTCACATATCACACCTAACTGATTAACCACATTTTAATTTTCTATTTAAAGCCCGAAAATTTATTTCCAAAATCAGTATTCGAATGTTTAAGTTACATGAATTTGAATGGGTCGGTTAACTCTATGTATGCACCACACCATATTATTTATCTTGTAGATTCGGAAAAAATACGCTGTGGGAAATAGATGAAGAATAAATCTTATTTTCGTTCGTTTCGAATTCGATTTTTCATCCTAAAAAATACTCGAAAACTGAGAGCGCCTTAAGGCAAGAACGTGGTGTGGGAGCAATACCTTATCCCCTCCACGTCCCGTTTAATCCGTAGTTAGTAAAGGCGGGAATAACTCGAAGTTTAATGGACTATGGAAACACTAAAAATTACGTAAATCGAAATTCAATAGGGTTGTGAACAAAATACCACTTTATTTAATAGTGATGTATTGAATTGTTAAGGTATTCTAATGTTCAATTATATCTAAAATGTTTTTGCTGATTTAATTATATCATGTAAAGTGTGCTTTTAGGGTATTTAAGTATTAAATTACTTGTGTTTTTATTATTTTTCTCTTGCACTGTGCAAATTCGAATTATGTAACAATATATATATATATGGATACATAATTACAGTAAAAAATGTATTTGTAGATATATTTTATTCTTTTTCAACGTAGAACTTCCACAATTAATCACTAAGGTAATAAATTCGTTTATTATAAATTAAATTTTAGAAGGTATTTTCTTATTGTGTAAAAATTTTCGACATACGTACACTTAGAGAAACATCCCCAAAAACAATGATGTTAACACCCACACTGACTAATTCATCTTCGTTAAGTCAAAATCACTAAAGTTAACTAAATCTATACTGTTACCTTATGAGCATCCACTAACAGAGGTTTTCCCTATGTTCGTTCACTAAGTGCATAAAATAAGAGGAGAGTATGTTTACGACTCCATCTCTTTCAATCCTAGAAATTTTAGACCTGCCAATTAAAATACGAAGGGCGTTTACGTGAGAATGAGGTACAAACTCTTTGGTACCAAAAACGTGAATACTGGCCGGCAAAGCTGGAATATTGATTAGATTTTAAAAATGAAAATAATTTGAATATCTCTTGTCTTTTAAAAATGAAAGTCTTCTGTTTGCAGCCTGTCGTAGCGTATTGTCGATAATGGAAAAAAAAATATTATATAAAAAAGTTATAGCCTGAAAATTTTACTTCAGAACGAGTTAATCAAGACTTATAGGATACTTTAGGGGCAAATGCTCCACCGTATTCTACAGTTGCCAATTGATGCAACGAATTTAAACATGGAAGAACATCCACCAAAGATGACTCCAACTCGGATCACCTACCAATGGTAGTTACTGAAGAAATGGTAAAAAAATCGAAAAAAGTACTTAAGAAGATCATCGTGTCATCTTGGCTATAAGTTTTATAGCCAAGAAACAGATTCTGACTGCTATCGTGCATAGCATTTTACACGAACGTGCGGGGATAATAAAGGCGTCTGCGCACTGGTTCCCCAGAATGCTTACCAATGCACAAAAAACAAACCAGGTTGAACATTACTCGAGCTTCTTTAGAACAAGATATCTATCTATTCTATCCATCTATTGAACAGAGATTCAAAATTAATAAGCAGTAGTCGCTGCAGTACTGTCCAGTACAGGAATTCTTAGGTGCTCAGGATAAATTGTTTTTTAAGAAAGGAATTTTAGCTTACAAAAATATATGCCAAGTGTATTATGTTACAAAGTGACCATGTCTAAAAACAAAATAACATTGAATAAATGTTACTGGCAACATACTGATTCTCACTTTTTATTGAATATCTCCCCCTGTATGATTTGTCATATGGGACTTTATGGGAGTGACTTATGTTTGAAGTTAAAACGTGGAAATCTGTTTTGAGCTTCCAATTATAAATTAAAATTATTGTATTTCAGCAGTTTTTTAAGTGAACTCTTAAGAGGCCAAAAAGGACAATGGAATTTAGAATAAATTTTCGACTCGAAATTGGAGACAACACAATTTATGATTTAAACTACAATCTAAAATCCGTTATTAAATAGATGTGTCCTCATCACGCAGGTCGTGACCCTGACTAAACCCATTCAAAATATTTAGAACGCATCGGATAGATCATCTTTATCATTTCTTTGAGATTGTTTAACACCATCATTTTTTAAATATACGTACAAGATTATTCGTTTCAAATGGCGAAGGTTAGCAAATGAATAAGCTTTGTTGCTTAGTGAACAAAGATTTTCTTTCTTTTAACCTATTTTTTATAATCCAATTGAAAACCTATAAACTCACTTAACGAAACCCTTACTTGCAAAACAAAAAAAAAAACGACATTTAGCGTTTATTGTTCCACATATCATTTTCTTCATAATTCCGAATCTCTTACTTTACTAAAATACTCTTACACAGAATATAAAATGTCTTTGACGTAAACAACAGAACCCGCCGTTTTTATAAAACTCTAGACAAACTACTTTCCTGACCTATCCGTTGTCCACAGGGAAAACATAACAGTTCATTCGTACTACTTTACCGACAGCATGAAGCGCGACTATATTCAAAATTAAAGAAATAAATACTACAGTATTTATTTCATATCTCCCCCACCCCCTCGGCGAAGAAAATTTACATGTGAATCTTCTTCATCAATCAAGGCGACGACTCTTTCATCTTCTTTCTTTTTAACTTCTTGTATTTTATCTTTTATTATGGGAATTGGAATAAGTTTTGTAATATGAAACAGATTTGACTCTGTTTTCTTGTGTCCATTATCAATTCTATAAATCGATTTAGAAACATTTTCTATAATTTGAAACTGTCCAATTTTTATCTCAACTATTTTTTCCGTTTAGCTTACTGTCATGTTGCACACACACCGCGTCTCCGACATTAAACTCGTGGTATTTCCTACTCTTGTCAAATAATATTATGTTATAGTTGTGCGATTTTATTGTATTTTCTAGAGCTGTAGTCTTATCTTTTATCCAGTGATCGGGCTTTTTTTTTTCAGCTCTTCTGGTAAAATGGTAACATCCGTACCATACAAAAGATAACTTTGGGAGACACCAGTCACTTAGTGAACAGTATGATTATATTTATTTACATATTCATAAGCTATTTTTTTCCAGGCTATTGTATTTCCATCTTCATTGACTTCCATCGTATTTTATTCACAAATGTTTGGTTTAATCTCTCATTAAGACCATTTGAGAATGGTGCATTTACTGCAGTGAACACCAGAGGTATATATTTTTCCTCTAAGAATATCGTGAATTTTTTCTAATTTATACATGATTACTGGTCGGAGAGAATTATCGCGGTATGTTCTGTTTCTGATATATTTGTAGCCATCTTTAAAGAAATCATTTGGACTCTGAGTCTTTGATGATAAGGTAAATGCGTATCTTGTAAAGTGATCTACTAATAAGTGTAAATACTTCTTATGGACCTTGAACCTCCAAAGCCTCCTATTGTACTTAAAGAGATTAACGGCTTTGTGGCCGGACCCAGGTGTGACATAAAGTAAATTTTCTTCTGACCTCTCAATTTATTTTTTATACAAATATCATAGTTTTTACATATTTGTTTAATATTTTTTGTCAAGTTTCTATCTATGTAGATACAGTGGACTAAGTGTTTCCTGCATCTGTTGAATGTCAATATGACAAAGGTTCTTATGTATATTTCTTACAAGTTCTACGCTGAATTCTTCTGATAGAATTATTTTTTCCTTATTTCTGACTTTTTATAATATACAATATACTTTGTTTTTTTCAACATTCTATTTCAATTATTTTATATTTTTTTCATTTTTATTCTGATCCATCAAAATCTTCCAAATTAACTAACTTTACAATCTTTAGACATTTTTAGATTGCTATATCGGTTTTATACTAAGGCAATCTGCTTCCAAATTATCTTTACTTGGGGCGTATTTTATATTAAAATCATATCATGACAGATAATATATCAAATTACACAGTTCTACGTCAGTTCTTAACTTCAAATTCATATTTTCTAGTGGCTTATGGTCAGAATAAACTATAACCGTATTAACCAGTACTGCTAGTATTATACCGCTTTTTTAATGGCCAAACAAATGATAGATGGTTTTTTTCTTTTTTGGAGTTCCATTTAATTTATTTGAAAAGTAAGCTACTGGTTTTTCTTTTCCATCAGATTGCATTAGTTTCGAAATAGCCCCAATTCCCTCTATAGAGGCGTTAGTATAAATTTTGATTGATAAATCTTTATCATGAATTTTCAAAACTGGTGAACATATTATTTCTTTTTTTAAAGTTTCTTGGCATTCATCAGACAAAGTGAGCTTTTGATTTTTTCTAAGCAAGTTCTGCAATGGATTTAGTATTATTGAACTCTTCAGAATGTTTTATTTTTTTCCGAGAAACTGCCTGACATTTTTCTGTATTTTTGGGGTGGAGAAATTTCTTTTCAAAATTTTTATCGTTTTTTTTTCTGTTCTCAAGGGAATAGACCAAAATACAAAATTTATGTCTAGAGTTGAATAATGATTGCAATTTCTTAATTTGTCATTATGTCTTTTATCAATAGAACTGGTTGGGCCTCCAGTATTACTAGCTTATTTAGATCTCCAAAGTCAATACATAATCTAGATTTCTTGTTTTCCTCTTTTTTTTTATACCAATGTGACCGGTGCAGCAAATGGACTATAGGATTCTTCTATAAGTTTATCATTAATTAACTTTGCTATTTGTTTTTTTATTTCTTTTTTATTTTCTATAGTATATCTGTAAAGCCTTTTATTGCAATATTTGTCTATTGGTAAGTCTATTCTGGCTTCATATCCATTGACAGTTTCGACAGTATATTTTTTTACAAATACAGTATTATATTCATCAATTAATCTAATTATAACTGATTTTCTATACTTAGTTTAGATGATCTATTCTTATTTCAAAACCTTTTTCTTTAACATGTTTATAGAAACTTATTTAGAATTTTTATGTACTTACTTTTTCAACATTCATTTTCATATTTTCTTCATTTAATAATAATGTGTGTTGAGTTACATTTAAGTCTTCGTTTTGTACTAGTTTGAACTTCTTTATCATGTATAATCAGATCAAAAAGTCGTATTTGACATTTTTTCATCAATAATGTACACATCCACATTTTTTTCTGTCTCAGATATTGTTATTTTCAGATTTGTCAAGCCAATTATCTTCTTGACACCACTAATTGTTTGTAAATTTGCTTAATTCATGTTGTTCCCTTTACTTTTTAGTTTCACTAGCTTCGAATTAATCAGAGACACATTTGAATTCGAATCATAGATTCCTTATATTTGTAATACATCATTAAATAGCGATTTGACCATTATTAGTTGTTTTGATTAGTGTCATTTAATTCGGCTTCTATTACAGAATTGTTGACATGATTAAGTTTCTTTCTTATATTAATTATCTTCTTTTGTTCCAAACCAGCATGCAGATTCGGGGTGAGAGAGCTCCTTTGCTTAGTTTTTCACAAGTTTTATATGGATTTCAATCTTCATTTCTACTACTGTTTCTTGCATTTCCATATTTTCTATAGATTGAACTATTCTTTTTAATCACCATATGCTCATACTTTCTCTTCTTATTGAACAGATCAACCATATCTTTCAATATTTATCTGTCAAGAGTTTCTTATATCGAGTAACAACTTTTCTTTCTTTATAGCATAATCTATGATAATGAATAGGTACCAACCTTTGTTTATAAATAATGTACATAATTTGTTTTTCCATAATGACCATTCCGAGTCCATAGTCAGTTTTATCATCAAGAAAGTGTACCGATCTACACATATCAAATATTACTTTTATAGAAATGATTTAGACGCGGTTGATTATCTTTTTGGTACCATACGACAAAAGGTTTGTTAAATATTACTAAAAGTCTTTATTTGTATATGGTTTGACATTTGTCTAAGTAAAAATTGTGTTCGCTCGCCAAAAAAATAAATAAATACATAATTTTGAATGATTGCGGCCGAGGTCATATAGCCCGACTCAAATGGACAATCATTTTTTGGTTTATGAAACGGATAAAATTAAGTTTGTTTTTATTTATTTATTATAAAATATCGTTTTCCGACCTTGCTCTATAAATAAATATTCAGTATATCGTAATCGTATCACTCGTAAAACTGTAACAAATCCGAAAAGTCATCAAAAAGATTTCATTTTTTAACTCTTAAAGTTAAAGTTAAAAACAAGAATAATCAAAAAACGAACAAATACAACTACTCCGTAAACAAATGGAAACAAGTCGTATATATATATACTATCTGAATTCACAATCGAATGAATTTTTTGTCGACCGAGCTGAGCCGAACGATCTCACCAGTAAGCTCACATTATTAGAAAACTACCTTTTGGTTGAAGACAAACATTGTTTTAGTCAAAAAAATTTATATAAACTGTAAACAAACTATTTGTGGCACATTTTTTTACACATTCATGGATCGAGCTTCGTGTGCAACTCGAATAGAAAATACAAGTTTATATTTAGTATAAGCGATAAACTGTACCGAGATTGCATAGTTAGGCATTCACGAAATTATTCTAGATTAAATATAATTAACAAGTTTCCGCCCGCGACTCTGCTCCATCGACGTAGAATGAACTCCCTCTCCTCTCACATCGACCGATCACGTTTTCAGACATGATCCATCTCGATCTTACTCCCAATATCAGCCCCGCCCTCGACTCCGGCCCCGGTTTTTCTCTTTATTACACTTTTATTATATTATCCCAGGGAAGAACGCGAAGTCTTACACCACATACACACATAAGTCCTGTTGTTATTTCTTTTACTACAAAATGAACTCGATCCCGGTACAACTTGCAATTCCAATTCCATACCGGTGTTGGTATGGAATTGCTATGGATACGATTGAACCTCCCTTTGATATTACTGTAATCGATAACCAGCTTAAAAAAGTAAAGAATTCGTTTTGTACTGACACGGGAAAAACTGTTTCTAAAGCTAGTGTACGCAAAAACATGTCCAGTTAACACAAGCACTTCACCTATTAAGAATATTGCAAAATATTAAAATATCACCTTATTTGATTTTATATAACTGTACAAAATCGTGTACATTTTTTTTATTAAATTGCCTGTTGGTTTACAGTTACCGGTAATGAAAGAAGGAACTAAAAAGCTCGTATTCGATTTTTAACCGACTTCAAAATTAAAAAGGAGGAGGTTCTTAATTCAACTGTATTTTTTTTAGTATCGCATTGCATCTTTATAATTTGAAAACGTAAAGCCTAGAAATAATCAAGAAAGGAGTGACTTGTTCTTGCTGGAGCAGAAAGTGTTACAGGGTCTTTGTATTTTGTTGTCATTTTGAAGTAATTTAAATTCCTTTAAATATCTTAAATGTATTTAAACGTCTTAAATATTTGGCAATGATAATAAAAATAGTAATCACCTGAGGTTCAAGAACGGTTGCAAACCCCGAGGGCAAGGTGTAAAAGAGGCCACGTTCCAGAAATATCGACAATATGTCGTGAATGACTTCATATTTTTCCGAAGCAGATTTTCATTAACCACATGGCATCGACAAAGCGATCATAAGATTTAAGAATTTACGAATAGCTCTTGTAAACGAAAATTCTGCCTCATTTTCAAAGTTATACTTCTTTCAGGCGAGTTAGAATAAATGATGAGAATGAAGTTTTACGATGCGCGCGCACTTTGTAGCGCAAAGCTAAATCTCTTGTTGAGTCTCGAGCGAACGCAGCACATTAAATCACTGTGTTTTCAGTTAAATTCATACTATTTGCATACCGGTTTCTGGATGCACAACACGCATTTCATTTGAATTTATTAATTAACATTTATTAATTTATTCTAAGGATCAGTTAATGTTTATCTCGAATAATTTTCATTCATCAGTTAATGCTTATCTCAAATAATTTTCTCGTTTGATATTGGACATTGAATATTTATTTTAATTTTATCAGTAAATTATTTGTTGTAATTTGTGTATTAACGTAGATATACATATAAATTAACTATTCAAATAACATATAATTTCATTGTTATATTTAATATATTAAAATTTGATTTATGTATACAGGCTATTAGAAAATTTATTATAATTGATTCATTTAATACTTAAGTATATTCGTTTCTATAATTATACATAGTCCTGTTGTAGTCCTTAATTGTTTTATATTAGTATACTTCGCTTGAAGAATTTGATAATAAATAAACAATACATGGTAAATTTTGAAAATTTACATATTGTATTTGATTGTCCTAGTACCCGATAGCCAATCACATATTAAATACGGACGATATCACAAACAATTTTTTATATTACTATGCAGGTAAAAATAAAATTAATAACAACAAATACATTGATGTAAATGTCAGACAGTCTGTTGCTTACTATTTTTTTTTTTTTGGTTGTTACTATTTTATTTTTAAAGTGAAGCGACAAAAACAGAAAATATTTACAAATCGTGTATTTCACTTTTAAACTTAAATAGTGAATTTAATGTTTCTCAATGAAATATGCAACGGACGAGTATTTATCGGGCAATTAAGAACTGTGAGGATACGAGGATACAGGAGAAACAAATTCAAAGAAACTTTGGGTTGGCCGGTTGATAAAGCAACTCCAAGCCGTAAATATTGTCTTTGTTTATTATGCATTTCTAATGCGCTGTACAACTTAAAGTGACCCAGTAGTCTGCCCACTCGGAACTGCCAGCCATGTTAAAGTATAAATCAGAATACGAAATGATCAAGAGACGTTTCGGCATTAACCTGTCAACCTGTACGTTTAACTTATTACATAATGAACAAATACGACTCTCAAGGGCTCGAAATGCGAAGAAGATCCAATTATATTTCTAGAACGAAATGAAATACAACTATGCAATATCGGGATGCAACATTGTCGTCCGGCGACACTGCACCGGCCGTATCGCGCGAGCGCGCGAGGTGGGGCGCGATATCGGCCGACCCCCGACCCGACCCCCGGCGCCGGCTCCTGACGCAAAGGGATCGGACCATACCATAAATATGCGTATTATCTCGCGCTGAAGGAAATTGGAACTTGTTGTTGTTCACTTCGCGAGATTGATTTATACGTACGTTTGTACAAATATACAATGTATTTTCCAGGGCAATAATAACGTTTATCAGTTAATAAGTGTTATAATTTATAAAGCAAGTGCGTCAGTGGAGCCGGCCTCTCCTAAATGGCTCACGAGTCCGCGCCCACGGCCGTGTATGAGCCTTCATCGTCTTCGCGTTACGAGCTCACATCTTTGCAGAATTTTTTTTTTCAATATAATTTTATTGAAATGTAAAAAAAATTATTAACTCGTTAGTTGACCACAAGGCGAACTGGCCTAGTGCTTAGACGAGCACCGTCTATTATTAGTGACTGCTGTTATTACCAATAGTCAATTATTGTTGTTTCTTCGGTCTTCAAATAAACAACCACCCATTTTTCTTGTAAATACACTATTCGTTAATTTGTTCATACTTTACTGTCTAAACTTAATTCCGTTCATTTTTTTGTAACTCCATTTTACTTCAACCTACAATTTACATTTATACGGCTCATACATGCGTGTACTTTTGTATTGTACTTGCGCGCATCTCTTCGAAACGTAGAGAACGATCAGATTCATCTTCAAAAAGCAGTGACCCCTGATGCGAGAAGACTTACAAAGGTCGTCGACCGATTGACGCAGAAGACTTACAAAGGATTTTAACGTTATTGTCAGAATTAATGGAAGGCCCCGGTTTCGTGTCGTCTTCACTATTAATTGTTGATCGTTCGGTGAGTACTGTATTATAAAAGTTGTGCCGAAAGAGATTAAGATCGCCTCAAACTCTAGATAAATATATATATATGCATGTGTGTGTGCGTGTACGTGAATTCAAAGTTAAACTAATTTTCCCACTTAATAGACATTGACGGACCTGTATCTCACAGTGACATGGTAGTCCATCCCGACGTTTAGTCTTGCAATAATAATACAATAGTGAATGTTCAAATATGTTTCACAGATTGGGAATTGAATCCGGACCCCGAGCATATTATTAATCCCTAACACGGATAAAAGAATTTTCATTTAGGAGAACATACCTTTATAAATTACATAATCAAAAATGTTTATTAAAATAAATCTTAATTAAACATTATTTTTTGACATTAGAGCATTCTTCTTGTTACGCAACTACGGCAAAGCCAAAAGAAATATCTCTGTCAAAAATCTTGGGAACGTGGACAAATTAAGATGTTATATTTTTATTTTTGTCCACGTTTCCAAGATTTTGACGTGATAACGTCTTATAAATCGATGAACGCCAACTGCGCGCACGAAGAAACATGACTCGTGTCACGTTCCGCCTGAGTCGCGCGTGCGAGCGAGAGCGCGGAACAATAGAGAGGCACGATCGGCCTAAGCGTTCGGCTTGTGTCGCATCTATCTTTTTTACTGTATAATTTAACTAGAAAAATATTTGAATTAACGAGTGCAAATGAATGTTAATTTATCGAAAACATTATCATTTTCAATTAACTTCTTCTTTACATTGTAAAAATAATGATAATTCAGTGATAATAATTCAATTCAATTCATAAAAGTATGCAATTTTTATCAATGTTTTCTTATGACATTATCACGTAAAATTATAGTCCGTAAACCGACTTTACAGACAACCAATTTTTTGATATTAAATATTTGTAAAACATGGATGAGAATCTACACAGTGAGTTATAATTATATTAGTACATAATATATCAATACCGTAGACCTCTATTGTTTGAGACCAAAAAACAAACAATTTCATATCTGTGGTTGTCATGTCCTTGTGAGGACGTACTTTCTCGACGGAGCGGCCGCTAGTTCAGCTTATGTCAAAAATGCAAAACTAAATGTGTCTCTTGCACATACTTAACGGCGGACCTCCGCCGGCCTCACAAACTGTACTGACAAACGCACTATTAAAATTAATAAACGATTATAAAAAAAATATTACTCCAACTAAAAATTACACATTTCGTGCATGAATTTCGTATCATTGTGATCTGAAATGCGAAACGGTCTTTAGAAAATCTAATTATTATGATTTTTATAATGCAATATATGTCGTTGCAAACATTTTAGAACAATTTTAATATTGTTAAATGAATTGAGTATTTTGTATCTATACTTACAAAAAAATTTATATTCTCTTTCTAGAAAAATGTAAACAGTTTTGCTGCCTGTTTTAGAGAACCAAAAGGAATCTGTTCTCGACAGTTCTCGTTGAAGAAGTAAAAAACTTTTAATGTAAAAATTGTCACGACTCGGTATCATTTCGTCACGGACTTACTTAAATGGTACTATAAAATAGTGTGTTATGGTAATATGAGTGTACCTAAAACGTCAACCACCACATCGAAAATATAGCCATAGCCAAACCGACCATAGGAGGTTCTTGTTTTGCACCCAAAAAAAAATTTCGACGCAAAATACATTAAGTAATCCCAAGTTTTGTTTAAGTAATTCTCATTACACGATGTCACGAGCCGTTGTTACAGTGTACTGTTATACCACCAACACAAGTATGGAACTAGATCTTTTAGCTAGCTAACTCAGCTATCGTAACACCTAAGAGATCAAGTGTTATAAAACCCAACACAACTATTTATTTACAGCCCGGGGGGCCGGTGTTGTCACGCCCCGCCGACTTCTCACCGGCTATTCTCATGAGGTTTTCACTCATACTTTTGGAATGGAATCACGGTTACCTTTTCTTTTACTGAATAGATTATTTAAGGTTGTGTATGAAATAGCATTATAACAACTATTTACTATGTCACAATAATTGTCCCAAAAGTGAATTCGCAGTCTTACTGAAAAAAGTCGCTAGAATCAGCAAATATTCGCACCCAAACCAAATCCGCTTCGCTGACTTAATCAAAGATGTGTCGTTTTTATTATTGAAAAAGAAAATGAAAAAAACATGGGCGAGTGTGATGATACCGGCCTGGCCAAACTTTCTTCTAAACATTACGCCTTATGGTCTACTCAACACCGAAATTATTTATCGGTTAGATTTATTTATTTTTATTAAATACATATAATTATACAGCTTGCGAGGTATCTGTTATAATTCACTTATACATTTATTATTCAGAACGTCGATTTATCATGGGAAAATGTAACAACTGTAAGCCGTGGTATGTATCGGGTGATAATTGAGTAATTGCTGTAACGTCTACATTTTTTGCATACATTTTTTCCAAAAAAGAGTTGTGCTGATCGGCATAATAGACAGACAAATCAGTGAGCAGCTCATGGAGTCTTTGCGACCTTGTTAATACCTAAATATATTATTACTAAAGTTATTTCACCTTCCCTTGATGATCATAGACACATTGTTGGACATGTTGAGTAAGAAATGAGTGTCATTTAATTTCAGAGCTAAAAGCCATATGGAACGAGCATTATCATTTCATTGAGTTACGAAGTACTATAAACAAATTATTCTGTTAGTAGTGCATACTGAGGCCACAAGATAAAGACCCGTTTCAATTCGTTTGTTGGGAGATTGCATTAAATATCACCCATTCAATTTCGTCATTACAACAATGTGAAGACGGACCAGAGCCATTCCAGAAACACGCCAGAATGCAATAAAAAGAACGCAGTGAAGAATAAAGGCGGGCCACGAATATAAAACACATAGAAGCGTCTACGATCTTAGAGGCACGAAGGAGGATGTAATTTCCATTTAGTTAGAGCACGCCAACCGAACGGCCCGCACCTGCAGCACCCGCCCCGGACACGGACGGCGCACGGCCGGAGCGAGCGGCGCGGGCGGCGCGGCGCTCAGTGCCGCTCGTGCAGTGGGACCGTGTCAAGTTTATGATAGACGGCTTTGGTCGGTTGTACATGTAACATAAAGTAGAAAGAAGAAAATCTGTACATGAAAGATATTTGAGAAAAACTATTCTGAGGGCTACTAGCAACGTCGACAGAATACATTTTTTAAATTTTTTATCTGAGTATTTTTTCGCAAACTATGCAAGAACTACTACTAAACAGAAGATAATGAAATTTAGTACAGTGACACTCTGGAGTAACATATGAGATAGTTTTTATCACTTTACACAATGTATATTTTAAATAGAGTCAGAATCTAGATCGAGACAAGATTGGAATCATAATTGACAACGTGATTAATCGACAAAAAATACAGCTATTTACATTACGTCCACGATTATGTTTATTGCGTCATTAGCCTTTGCTAATAGTATAATAAATATAGTCGCCAATTGCACCACTGACCATTCAGCATATACTTGATGTAAATATCATCTAATGATTTTCGCTTTATAAATACAGTGTCTTCTTATTTTGAACTCTAAACTATCATACTTTTGGGGTGGTATTACGATGGAGAATTGTGGTTTATATTCTACTACATACTTTGTAATGTGTCTCACGCGTGTACTCGGGCCTGTATTACTAGTGCAAGTACTTGCACACGTCATTTACTTCGTAGTAAATATTTTTTACTATTTTAAATATGAATACAAAATACTCGACGGCAAACTGTAAAGTTAAGGAAAACAAGTTTTTTTTTAATTTTACGGGATATACTAGATAAAGAGGTTATTATTAATTGTGATAAATAACAAATTCACTACAAATAACATAAAGCTATTACCTACCCTTTCCTATGCATTACACGTGCTTAGCGTAGGCAAGTTATTTTACCCAGATGTTACAGAACCAATTAACATTAAAGACGCATTTTACGAGTTATTCTGATGAACCGTTTATTAAGGTCTCTAAACCACGTATTTTTTTATCAATTTTGAGACTTTTTTGTATTATCTTCAATCTAATCTAGTGATACCAATTAGCTCCTCTAGCGAGATTTAAGATCATTTTGTCGATATATTTTTTATAGGTACAGTTCTATTCATATACATGCAAAAATAGTTATTTTAGAAATGTAAACTCTGCGCATAGAAGATGCAAGATTGTTTGTGACCGTATGTGTCGTAAACTAGTGTGACAGTGTAGATCTGTCTGTGTATAATTTCAAGATCTCTCTTGAAATGTTTTTTTGATGTTTTTTGGGATAAGTAAAACAAACCAAAGTTTTCATCATTATATATATATACTCAGTTGGTTGAAATAATGATAGAGTAGTATATTCAGGAGTACCTATTTCATAACTACAATCAATAAACTTCTAAATGCAACATTGCTTAATATTAAATTGCTTGACTTGAAGTATTTAATAATATATTTAAAACGAATTATAGTTCAAATATTTTATTCCATACTTCAATAAGTTTATTCAATAATGAATTAAATGAGTTTATCTTATTCAGAAGTTATTGGCCATTTTAAAGCTTTCATCTTCATAGAAGGAAATCTTTGGATTTCACTTCTACGTAATACGGTATTTTCCTATGAGTGCAAAAAAAATCTAAAAATACATAAATTACGTACCTACTTATCACCGCAAGCAGTCGAAATATGTTAATTTCAAGTCATAAAAGTACAACACAATTTTTATTATATTTCGTTTCAAAATTCAATATTTTTGTTTATTCTGCGTATGGCAGTATGGAAGGCATCATAAAATATTTCTCCGTGACGTCAACGTACAATCGTACAAAATTCAATCTTAAATATGTAGTTTTCGCATATAATTACCAACTCATTCAAAATTGGAACATTCGATTTCCCGCTCAAAGGTGAATTGGAACGTTTCAACAACCGATCAAAATCGGAACATCCGGCAAGTGGGGGGCATCTGGCAACACTTCTGGGCACTACCTACATAGGTAGCCTTATGGTATAAGACAACGTCTGTCAGCAATACCTACAAGCCGCACGCTGTCCGTCGGCTGTTCTGTATCGGCGTGGTGTAGTTTTATTGGGGCGCGTCGCGCGCGCATCCGGGGCGATGACGTCAGCAGAGGTGGCGTCTCTCCGTGGGAGCGCACTGCGCAACACTAGGTACTTAGTCTCTTATTAGACATGACAAATGTACTTTATTTTTAACGTAGTCACTGCGCAGACTACTATTAATCACCCAATTTAAGATGTTTTTTTTTTCGATTTACAAGATTAATTCGTTTATAACTGTTTGTAATACTTTCTTCTAAAATCCGTCCATTCTAATAATAGAATCCACAAAATTAGTTCATCGTTTACTACATTACCTACAAAACATTTGGGGCGTGTGTCCATCAGAAGGAATAAACGGTTTCTAAATTTACGGACGTTACATTTAATATTGTGCTTTAATTATTTTTAATGCCCTCGTACTAATTCGTGGTCACAGGTATTGCACATATTTTTAAGTGTCGTGTTTGGGATCGAATGACACATTTTAATTCACAAATTCCGGAAATGTATAAAACGATTTTTTTTCCGAGCATAAAGTGCTGAACATATCGGCATGAGATCTAACCGTTCGACGCAAAAACCGTTTGTGCCCAGACGGTTTTGCTATTTACTTTTTGAATCCCATATGCACCAGTATTTTTTGCTAATTACTGTCATAACATAATTCCCCGCAAAAAGGGCGATTGACCGTTATTGTTACTGATAAGTAGAAACAGCGTTGGGTTGAAGACTTATTAATTTTTAGTAATCGATGAAGTCGTAGGCGATAATTTTTTTTATTTCCTCCTTACGACGGAGAGCATGACAACTGTATAACGCACATCCACCTGGGCACGTCCGTCGAACGCGGAGCAGATACCTACTAAAAAACATGTCTCTGAAAAAATAGCTATTTCGCCTGTACGCCTGGACGAAACTTTGGTAGTTTCTTTCGTAGGCGGCCAGATGACGCGTGAGTGTCAACGGCGCGTGGTTGATTCTTAGCAAATCACCTCGACATAGGAAATCACTGAAAAATCATCACGGGTTAAGTCCATTCGTGTATATGGGGGTTGAAGCGTCCCAGAATTAGGTTTTTAAAGATTACTTATTTAGGTCATAATGACTTTTTATAGCATTTTTTGAGGGGGCAAAAGAGCATGCGAGTCACCAGAGTGTAGCTGGTAGGAGGAGTCATTAAAGCGTTGTCGGCTTCTTGGATACGAATGCAATATGTGATGGATATGGGAATGTTGTAATGGAAGGAGGAGTGGGTTGATAGAACGGGCAGTGGAGTGATAAAGAGGGGGGTGGGGTAATGGAGGGGGGGGATTAGTCCACCGCAACTTCCACTCACTGAACGATACACAACAATTGAAGGTGTTACTTTACGTCTTTGTTCTGTGAGACTGTAATATCTCACCTGTCGAGCTGGCTCATTTTCGTGCTGCAGCCAAGTTGACCCAAAATGTCTCTACCACGATTAAATTCTCACAACTTAGAGGTCTTACTCCTAATTCTCAAATATCTTATTCGTTAATTTCTATTCGTTAATCAAGTAAACCTGATAAAATAATACATTCTTGGCCTACGGTTTTAAAAACTGATTTTAAGGTGGCTCCTCACAGAAGACACACAAAGAGAGGTATCATTTATATGATTTTACACGGTGGTAAATAGACGCTCCGATGTACCTTTCGTGAATCCCTAAATAGTAAGTAGAGTGGTCCTATTTCCTATAAAGTATATACAGAGTTTCAAACGCACTGATTGCCGCCTTCTGAAGAAATCATTCAGCACAACTTCAAATGTACATAATGGAGTCGAGACGGAGTGAGTGAAAATTTAATTTCCATGTGACATCACTGACGTTATACATATTCTTAAAGAATACGCCAATTACGTAGTAACTTTGTACTCTTTCTGTTTAGCGTGGCATTGAGACGTGTTTGATGGAATAGGCCTTGTTTTTTAACACGACCGATGTAATCTCGGAAATGGAGATGTTTATTGAGTTTCATAGCCATGGAATACAAGCAGTCAACGTGCAGAGAGGGAGTGTTGTGGATTACCATTGAATTAGTCCTACATTTACAATACTTGAAATGAATTGCTGCAAATTTTTCTGGGTTGACCAAAGTAGGGACCAAAGTGCCAGCTCGTTGATGGCCTTCGGAAGGCAAGGTAAGTATTTCTCGATAACCCATGCATGAGCCATGCACAACATCGTCGGCAAAGAACGTGAGTTGGATATATAACGTCAATTGTGGAATATCGTTTGTGTTGGTGAGAAAACAGCAGAGCTGAGTACGTGAAGCCGTGAGGTAGTCCTGCTCTGATGGATCTACTGGAGTAGTGTGTTTTTGTGACGAATAATAAAAGGTTTATTACTAATATAAATAAGAATTATATATGTTGGAAATTATTTGGAATTTCAAGAAAGTGAATTTTATGTATAAGGGCTCTCTGCCATACTCTATCGAAATCTTCTGTTAATAAAAGGAAAACTTCCACGGGCTTGCGTTTTTTTCAAACCTTCTTAGATGTGTTCGACTAAGCGAAAGGCTTTTGAGGGCACAAGTGTCTTCGCATCGAAACCGAACTGTACGTTTATAATAAGACCTTTCTCTAAGAGATTGTCACTTATTCGTGATTTGAGAATTGCTTTCGCACAACTCTTTTAAGCGTCTTCGGAGACTGATAGGTCTGTAACGGCCGAAATTTATAGATGATATTGTAGTAGGAGTAGGTGGCATGTGAGGTATCCGACCTTCGTGCTCATAAATGAGGGTTCGCGGGTTCGCGTTCAATTTAAAATTAGAGTAGCATACAACATTTGATCCGAGCTCACGGATAACAATTGAGTAGGACTAGAGAGAGGGAACGAAAGGGGACGAGGGCTGATGCCCGAGTGTACAAATTTCAATAGTGATAGAAAAGTGGATTGTTATAGTTGATTTTAATAAGTATAGCATTAAGAGTGATGAGGATCAATAAATATATTGATCTTAAATGAAAATACTCTTTCATTTTGAATACTTTGAACTTCTTCCAAGATCCTCGAGTACCTCTTCCAGAACTACGCTACACAATATTCAGTTTTGGAATAAAATTAATGAACAATACGTAGATAGCAGTTGACGTCTCACAATTCATTAGCCAGTAACTTTGAATAAAGTGTCTATTTTACTTTAATTCTTTCAAGTTATTTTTTACGCCGTTTTCGAGTTTTAGATTTCTAACAATTGTTTTTGTTTTAATATTTATAATGATTATTTAGTAATCCACGATGCATGAATTACTAAATAATAACTGTAGCCCTAAAAAGGATAGTTAAAAGGTAAGCAGACAATTTTCATATGCAAATTGTCAGTGCCGATAGTCAAAAAAATTTTGGAAAATGCCTTCTAGATATTTAACTACTAATACAATAATCGTTTTAAAGATATATAGTTTCTGGCCCTAGTTGCGAAAGGGTAGTTTATTGATATTTAGAATATTATATTTGTTGATGAATTATCTTAGCTGCCTTGACCCGATGACTAAAACTAAATTTAAAATTAAAATCGGTTAAAAAAACAAGGAACTACAGAACGCCAAAAAATCTATACTATTTTTTTCTGGCAAGACGGAGTTTAACACTATTTTAAATAAAATATTGCCATATGACAATAGTAAGCAATGCCTTCTCTGTCTAATTTGCAATTTCAAAAAATCGTTACTCAGGTATTTTTATAGTTATCTAAAAAACGCTTTCACTACAATTTTACTCAAATAAAAAGCTTTAAATACGATTGTATAAAAAAAATAGTCACCTATTCTAATAGATACTGAACTTTAATATTTTGAGTAAACAAGTATTTACATTGCTTATTTACCGCATTGAGATATAAGTACTACGCACGGTAGTAATAGTACCTCAATGATTTACTGGAAACTCATTAGCCTTATCGACGTTGGAATGCCCAACCCCGGACTGACAACACGAAGTTGATTGCAACGTCATGGCAATTTAACTAATATTGTTCTTAAAAACAAAAGCAAGTACCACAATTATTGATTGTCATTTGTTATACATACAGAACAAAAAAAAACAAACGGTCGTACGTGAAAACAAAGAGACTACGCCCGTACCGATGCCACCGTTCGTGGAATGCTAAGAATAACACGACGCTGCGGTTTGGTTCCGTCGTGTCCACCTCGGCGGGCCGGCGGCTTATCGCGCAGGCGACCACCTACGGCCGGCGACACGCGGATAACCACACGTGCTGCGCGCTTAATCTGTTTGTGGGCAGGAAAAATAGGCACCTACGACGCATCATCCACCTAAATATAATCCTTAGGTACGCTTACCGTGTAGAGCGCTGGGGGTATTGTTTTGAATAAATGCGCATTATAACTGTATATTGAGATTTCTTTTTTCCATAGCTATCATTAAGTATACGTCGAATTAAGAAAACGCGAAAGGCTCCACTAAAAATCTGTGGTCGATATCAACATTATACTTCTGTAAATAATGAAAATTTTCATTTACAACTTAAACTGACAATCGCTTTGTCTCCTGCGTATGACTATTTTAAAACAATATTCGTTTCCAATTAAAAACAACAAATGTACATTGTACACCACCTATAAATCTATGCTAGGTTATTATTATCATCATTATATTCGTTTTTAGAGTTTCTTACACGAAATGCAAATATAGAACCATTTTATAATCACTCTCGTCTCCGTAATCACAGCCTATTTTCTCTGAATTCTGATTGTAATTTAGTAAATGCACACTTAGATATCCCGATCATAGACGCACAGCGTAGATAAACAAATTCCATAACACCAAAGTTCAATCACTTTTTTATAATTATGAAGTGGATAGCTTAAAATACATTTAAGAATATACGTACGAAATTACGTTGTATACATTAATAATTTAGGCATATAACAAATTTACGAGTAAATCGAGTTCCCTTCATTTATTTCCAAAACTACTGAAGCTAATATTTTAAAATAAAATACAGAATATAGAGCTTCACTCTTGATTTACAACAAAAGGTAAACGAAAATCTGAGTTCCTTAAATTTTCACGGAGTCCATAAATATTTATGAAGAAAGAATGTTTTATAAAAGTGTTTAAATTCTCCACAGACTAGTAAGTTCAAGTGGTATAGTGCTTACTACGAAATCCATTTATAGGAAAGATTTGGGTTCTAATTCTATAGCCAACGATATTTTTTGTCTTTATTATTTTTTTTAATATCGTGTCTTTTTGCTTTTGGTTGTGACAAATAAATTTGGATCCATTTTCAATATAACGTAGTAGATTATACGGCAACTTATTTGTAGTTACGAGTACGTGTAGGTAAACAAATTTCATCCACGCGGGTCCGACGCACATTTGGCCGGTCTTCCATTATTACACCACACTTGTTTTATTTCCCCGCGACCTCATTCGCGTGATACAGCATAACTAAACTTCTTTCTATACCTTTTGTCATTCATTATACTTACATTATAATTATCTCGCCGGAACATTGTGATGGGAAAAAAGGTATCTTAAAAGCTATTTCAGCATAAAACTAATCGACGAACCAATTTAATTTCACAGTGACTTACTAATTTCATACACATATGTATTAATAAATATATTATTATTATCCCATAGGAATCCTGATTTTGTTTCGAGACAATAAGTAGCCTACATGATTTCTAAGGAGAATTTCCATATACAGATAGAAAGTTATATATTGTAGAATATACAGTTCTATTTCACTGTCGTGTAAAGGAAAGTCTAAACACCATCTTACGTCGCCCTTCACGAAACATCCAATGTCTTCACGCTCATTGTTCATCCGGATATTTGCCTGCGTCACGCACACACTCTGAAGAGCCACAGCCGTAAGCGCACGACGCTCTCACGGGCATTCGGCCCACTGATATCTTTTCTGGGAATAAATTACAAATGTTTACCATAGCTAAGTGTTTACGGCCCGCCGTTAGGCGATCGCTACACGTTCGCCTCGAGACACGCCGGAGGTGAGATCACAGCCTCTTTTTATTTCAGCTCGCCGGCGTACGGGAGACGGCCTTTACGCGTATGAGGACGGCTAGCGGCGGAGTGCGGCGTGACGTCACGCGACAACCTGTCGCCTGCGCCGTGTAATTAAACCCCACCGCTAGGGACGTGCGAGGTCGCGCGATAATGTCGTGCGCCGCACATTAACGCGCTCGGATGTCGCGCGGCGGCGATGATGCACGGCGAATCGATACTTTTAACGACGCCCTGGTAGAATCATTCATTTGCATCTAGTTCGCTTTTACCTGCATTGCATTTACAACGCGTCCGCCATCAATGAAATCGAATATTAATGTTGTTTTGAAATCCGCATAATAATATTATCGCATAACTTTATCTTAAGACAAATTTTGTAGCAATAGGAGTAGCGACTTTTTATTATGAATCGCGAAAAATTATATTACGAAATCGCTACAAAACCTATGCAAAGTAGATCGAAGGACCAGATGTCAAAAATAATTACTTAAAATAACGAAGTTGACTTTCACGCTATTTAGGCTTTGAGGCATTATTCCAATTTAATTACGCATTTTAATTTCATAAAATTAATAATTTATACATAACTTTTACAACATTTTTTGAAATTTGAGATAGCCGGAGGCGACATTTGTTGCACGTTTCACACTCACTCAAGTACGACAGGTAGCAAGGTTATTCTTATTGCAGGTTTAAAATACGACAATAGAAATTTTTAAGGATTCCGTAGCCAACGGCAAAAGAGACCCCTGTAGTTACCTTGTAGTTACGTCCCTTCCGTCAGCGTGTCACAACCTGTATGAGTGACTCAGTCATTTTTTAACGATTCTGATGAAAGTATACAGATAGAACTCATTTATTAATCTTATATGAGTCGCCATATAATTATGTAGAGAATAATAAAAGAAAACTTGCGGTGGCTTTACGTATGTAAAATCAACGGCGAATGTTGTTAGTGCACTTTGTGAGGTATTTTTGAATACGTATATGAAAATTAAAGAAATGCATTTAAATGACTTTTCCATTGAAATGTATATTTTATAGTTTATTAACTGCAAAAAGTTAACTTCGTGATGTCGTCATCACTGTCATAATATAATAAGTACTTACCACATCTACTTACAAACATATACTTGTTTCCATACTATTTTAGATATAAAATCTGGCCTTTGATTTTAAAGTCATTACTAAGGAAATGCTTGTTAAGATTACATATTTAGAGGATAAATATGATGGACATAACCAGCTCATCTGTTTGTGAGTTTGTTTCTTTATGTTAGACGTTTATCTATGTTCGATTGTGTAATATAATACATTGAAATTTTAAAAGTGCAACCCTCAAGGTTTTGCGCATTCTTTGTGAGGGAAAACTGCCTTCGAAACGAAAGGTAAAACGTCTAAGTAATCAAATATAAATTCTTAAAGTATAACTTATTTCAATCAAGAATGAAAGATATACTTGAGTTTGAATTAAATTCCTTAAGTATATATTGTGTGACACAATAATCTTTTGATTTAAATTTAATGCAATTGTAAGTTTCACGTAATTTCGTTCGTTGCTAAACAACTCTAGATGCGGAATTCCGACACCCAATTAGTAGACTCTTATGTACCTATATTTGAAGTGTAGGTTTCCTCAAGGTGTTTTTCTTTTCATTTACAGCTCATTAATAGGAATGTTTGATAAACAAATAGATATATTATTTTAATAAACTGTTGTTACGTATTCGAGGTCAAGAACCTAACCTAACTAAACCCACGACATACAGATCGAGAGTTGAACACACTATCGCTGAATATTTCAAACCCCAAAAAAATAATTATTCTAGTAATACAATGGGAGTATTACTAGAATAAGCAGATTTTGAAATCTATGAAAGTAAAGCATTTTATTGACCTATAACTATCTATACATTGAGAAACTTAAGTAATTACATAATTTGAAGTTTACAACTAAAAAATTGAGGTGGTGAAATTTGATATTATCGTTTAGTTGGGAACGAAGGTAAGGTATATTTTCTAACTAATAAAAAAACATGTATTCACTTTATATTAAATTTATACAATTTCGAATAAGTGGTGAATACACTCAGGTATTACAAATTTAAAATTATTAATTGTAGCCAGTAAAAACTACTGTTTATATAAAAATATTAAATACGGGAAAAAAACACAGATAAACGTTGAATAAAAATATATTTTTTATTAAATTTTTACTGATTGTATTCGCTTAATTTGGGAATATTATATTCTCCGGAAATTCTAGACGGGTCGGTTACATGCACCATTTTTATCGGCGCATGCGTTAATTTACCTACAGCGCTATCGGCCCAGGTTTAACGAGGTGAGCCGCACAGATAAAGCGGTAGGTATTGTCGCGATTGTAAACATATTTAGTAATGAATACTACATATTTATCTACATAACGTGAGTTTTAAACTTACAATCGCCTACCAGCTTAATTGACTGTTTGTGAGCGCCCGAGCGCTATACAAGTTAATTACCTTAACTTTTTACACAGTTGTAGAACTCATTAAGTATCTTATGGATGGAAAATGATTTAGGACGAATAGCAAGAGTAAGAACCATTAAATATTTTATTCCATTACGTGATTTAATGTATTTATTGTATAAGCGGTACATTATTAATATTTTTGAGAAACGACCAAATTATATTTAAACGCGATATGAGTATCTGATAATTTCAAGATAACGATGTGATGTATGTACACTGTACTATGTTTCGTTATTATTACTTTCATAACCAGTGGCGTAGCTAGAGGAGGGCGGTGGGGGCGGCCCGCACCGGGTGCCACTTATTCAGGGGTGACACCCGAGTTCATCTGACCGTAAATTTTGATTCACAAAAACTGTACAACGAGATATAAAACATTGTTTATCATTACAGTTTTTCTTCAAGTCAACAGTTTTGATTCTTAGGGTGTCACTTCAAATCCGCCCCGGGTGACACTCAGGCTAGCTACGCCACTGTTCATAACAGATATATTAGTTCTCAAACGATTTCGATATTTATTGTAATTATTGATGCATATTTAGGTAAAATTTATTCTTTATAATAAAGTCGTGTTACGATTATTTTAAATTTATTACTTCCACGGTAATTAATATGGTTTCAACGTAATAAAGGATTCAACGTAAGTCAACCAACTATTAAAGTGCAATCGTAAATGTACGAAAGTAATCTTTATTTAGATTCTTCTATGCGTAAAGTGACCATACGTCCCGTTTTAAACGGGACTGTCCCTTTTTTCGGTACTCCGTTCCGGTGTCCCTGTGAAAGGCTTCGGGACGCTGAATTGTCCCGTTTTCAAATTAAGGTTAAGGAAAAGTGATTTTTAATTGAATTATACACCGATAAAACACACACATCCCTTATGATTTACCCAGCGATAGCCATTTAAACGCGTCAGCAGCGTTTTTTTTTGACTTGAGTCACCATTATCATCACTGCTTGTTTACGTACGTGTATGTAACGTACGATACGAGCAGTGATTTAATTTTTTGTGATACAGTTGCGGATTTTTTTTTCTTTGTCCCGTTTTGGCAAAACATTAAAACGGTCACATTATCTATGCGTGTAGTAAGCACATTTTCTATTGAGTTATAGCACCACGAACACGGAGATCATCGACAAAAAGCATCCGCTATCGACAGTGGCTCCTCCCTAGGCGATCGCGGCACCTCGTTTTATTAAGGCACATTTTTTGTGCGGCCACACGTGTCGGCCACTCGCGCGCGTCCTCCCCGCCCGCGCACCTGCACCGCGCACGCCCGCGCCGCCTACGCCGTACGATATCGGGTTATCGACTTTTGTGTGTGTCGTAGCTAATGGCCGCCGCCGATAGTGTTTAATACTCGGCCAAGTATTTAAACGTATGCAAAAACGTTGCAAAAAATTATGGGTTAGATTATTAAATTAAACAGATAAACTCACAATAAACTCGAATACTAACTCGTTTATTTTAATTTGCTCGGTATTTAGTTCTCGTCAATGTTTAACAAATTATCGTCTAAAATGATTTACTATTTGATCAAAAACGAAAGATAAGGGTTTTCTTGTATGATGTGAACGTATCTACGTTTTTATTTTACTTCACATAAATCGGAGTCTAACGCGAGAGCACTCGGCACGGAGCGGAGAGCGGAGGCGCGAGCTCCGGCCGCGCCGATCCCACGGGGACGAGACGCGCAATTTTTGCGGGCGACGCCGGAAAATTAAACATTACTCACGTGCGGCGCGATGCCCGCCCCCGCTGCTGCGCCGCGCATCGCGACGCCCGCCGGCGCCCGCGACGGCGCTTAAGAAGGGCTCGGATCTATTTAGAGGAAATTTAGCCGCACGTTCATGATGCACCGATATTTTTGAACTTAAATAAATATTTTTTCCATTGATCTTTGTAAAAAACAGATATCGTTTATTCACCAGCGGAGTAAATACAAACCGCAGACTTTTATTTGGTACAATCACATAACACTCACTTCACTGATATTCGTCGATCGTCTTGTGCGAGCTAGTCGGTGTTCGTGTGAATATATTCCCAAAGCTGGACCATGTAATGCTTAAATATTTACATTTAGTGCCTTATAGATTCAATACTCACACTACATCTTAAACATGCAACTAAATTTTAGTCAGTCGACATCGACTAATCCATATAAAAAACACTCAATCATTGACGGTCTTTTTAAGTTGTTCTATAATTGATAAAAGATAAATCAGTCGTTTAGAAATGGCTACTATATGTATACATATATTTTATTCTTGTAAATTGATTATCTTTACATAGACTGACATCTACAGAAAATCAGCTATATCGATCTACGAATACCGCATTAATTTTTCGTTGAAGGACATAAGACATGACGCTTTGAGCGGTCAGTGCGTCGACTGCCATTCGGGCGCATCGGAGGACGTTTATTTATCTATAGCTCGCAAAAGTTTGAAGCTATCGAGCTCGATCAACATTTTCTGTATCAAAATGATCTCAGAGCCATTTTAATCGCATGCGGCAGATGACCGGCGGGGGCGCTCTGGAGCCCGGTCTCCGAGCCACTTTCCGGTGCCGCGTGTGCGCATTCATTTCAACTCCGGCAACTCCCCACGCGGGCCCGTACCTTTTTTTAGGACTGACAGAATATAAAATTCCAGAAAGTTGGTGTGGGGAAAAACATTTTTCCATCCTCCGTGCGATTATTGCTACCGTGATGAGGGAATCAAAAGATGTATTCGGCTGACGCCACATTAGAGACAAATGCGCACGGACGCCCGATCTGCGATATGTAAGTATCGCAGATCTCTATGCTTCGTATTCAAACGGCTATAATCACGTTTTCCTAATACCTATATTTGTAGGTCACACTTAAAATTATTAAAATTGGCCACTTACAAACTGTAAAATAATAAAACATATTTAAATTTAAAAAATGGTACTCTGCCAACTTAATTATGTACGAGTATATTGCAGTTATCTATCATTTGATTTACAAATTGGCGGCAATAAGAAAATTATTTGTCTAAAATGAATATCAATTTAATGCGAATAAATTTTCGTGCAATGTCTTTCTATGAATTTTGTTGCCATTTAAACCGACAAGAAAGTTATAACAGTTTTCGGTCGGCTTTTCATGAGGAAACTCCGTTCTTTGGAAAAAATTTCATTCTTTTTTTCTGCTAATAACTGGTTTAACAAGCTAAAACGTGGTCGCGCTAATCTGACTGACGATCTGTGTGAGGGATGTCTTTCTACAGAGAAGACCGGTTCATGATAGAGACTTACAAAAGAGTGACCAGCTGATTCGGACAAGCTTAGGCATCGGCATGAGTCAAGTGCACAAAATCTTTCATGAATATTTAGCGATCAGGAGACCTTATACTCGGTGGATACCGATTTGACCGTCGCTCTAAAACTTTGTTTTATTAATTGGTGCCACGAAATGATATATAGATTTGCCGATAGTGTTGTGCCGATAGTGACTCATAGGAACAGGTGACGAAAGCTAGATTTATTGTTACGATCCCGAAACCAAAAGACAGTCTCCTCAATGGGTGTTTTCTTTCGCGGAGTTACCAACTAAAGTAAAACGAGGTCGAAGCCTGTCATTCCGAAAAAGGATGGTGACCTCTTTTTTCAAAATGACAAGTCATTATGCAACAATTTTTTAGAAGATAAAAAACAGCCACAGCAAGCTGGTACACTAACAATTATTTGCCTCTTGTTTTGGAAAATGTACGGAAAAAAGGACCTCCCAATAGGATTCTCCTTTATCATGACAACTCCTCACCACATACCGCTAAACAAACAACCAACTATTCGGGGACGTTAGGTATAGAAATACTGGCTCGCCCGCCTTACAGCCCCGAACTCGTTCCATGTGGTTCCATCGAATGCAGTGATGTATTGATCTCAACGACATTATTTTGAAAAACAACAATAGCAAATATAACTTGCTAGTTTGCTCAGTTTTTGATTTTGTAAGGACTTTCAATTTTATTCACGTACATACATATGAATGCAGTTTCTACGTGAATATACAAAAAACATCGATGTAAAATATTCTATTGCGTGATAATACCTAATGGACAATACAGACATAGATATGTATAAATAGATGTAAGCGTAAACATAGACCTAGTAATGTATCTATGGATAGTGACATGGCTGGTTTCAACTTAATGTGAGGACGTGCGAGTGAACAGTGGTTTATGAGCTAAGTACGTCTTTGCATCTCGTGCCAAGTCATCTCCTTTTGCAGAACTAGCCCTATACTAAAATTTACATCGTTATTTATAGATCATTTGGCGTGTACGGATCGATCTCTCATAAGCTGGTTTGGGCCACTTAGTCCTTGGCAAACCCTCAAGGATCCACGTAATGCGTGAGCAGCTAGGTTGGTCATTGCAAACTGCATCAAAATCGGTTCGAGAGATATCGTTAATGAAAACTTCCCAAGTATGTATTTCTCAAAATACCTTTTAAAGTTTTTATTGGATGGATATTTGGTATCAGTTACCTTTTTTTGCTTAAAAACTGTATAGAATGTCGCAAATTGGTTAAAAATAGCACAACGTGTTCGATAGATATCGCAGTTTAAATATTAAAAAAAAGCGTTTTTGTAAATAAATCTAGATCTCGAAGAGCTAAACACGTATTAAGATTATATTTTGAACTCGGAGAGCTTGAAAGAGTACACAAATAAACCTTTTGAGCTGAAACTCAATAACTTACTGTTGAGTATATTTTTGAAGAGCTCGAAAGTAGCAGAGTTTCAGAAATGGCCTTAAAGTCAAACGTTTTTCGCATTTTCGAGTCCGAAAAGCTTAGGCATAAGTCTTTGAGTTTTGATACAACTATATTTTTGAACTTGAGCTCGAGGAGCCCAAAAACGCATCGATAAATATCATAACGGGAGGTTTAGGGGATGACCTGCAGAGTTGATCGTTTTACTTTTTTTTTAAATTTCTTGATCTTATTTATTGATTTTAGGATCGTGATCGTGTACATGTTTTGATTTCCTATTTTTAAGCAACATCTTATAATATGTATATACCATGGCCACACCATCACTTTTCAAAGGCTTCATCCGATGTATGTTAATGTAAGGATTGCAACGGTACCATGAACATCATCCCAATTCAGCTATTTAGAAGACATGTGATACGTATGTCCACATATATATCGTATACATATAACTTGAGTCTTACAAAAAGGTTACAAGGTCTATAGACTGTTTCAAACAAAAGAATAGATTTTAAACTAGCTCATTGTCTCTTCCGTTAGCACTACAATATGCATCAGCACAAATGCGACGTCAAATATAATGTGTTGCGAAGAACTCACCTTAAATGTCAATGTCATCGGATGGAACGACTCGTATTTATTACTACTCTGGTCGACATGGCGGTCGTGTACGTTCGTGTGCTGTACGTCACGGAGCGGCACATCGGCACACGGAGACCGGCAGCCTCGTGGAGGACGTGCGCAAGCACACGCAGACCCGAGCACTCACGCCGGGCACAATCGGCCACATGCCGCCATGCGTGCCCGGCGCACGCTCATGATGGAAAACTGATTACACGGCCTTGGCTACGTCCACGACTCGTGCGGCCGTAGCCCGCCCGGAACACCTTGGAAAGTGATGGTGTGTAGAGCCTTTAACGACTAAACAAATTCGAATACAATTCTTACTAAATTATAAGTATCATCTTCGTGATGCGTTTTTTTTTTCAAAAATATTTAAAAAATTACCCTAGGTGGGCGTCGAACTCTCGCATCCAAAGTCCGTTCTGATTAAGAAAATGAAGCAGAGTTTGGAATTGTAATAATTCTAAATGAAACGGATTTGGCGTGAGATCCAATTTCACAAATTATAATGAATTGAATATAAAACTCTATCAGCATCAATGTACATTTGATTGGTAAATACGCATCACACCAAAAGTGATACACACGACCACAGGTGACATAGGTCAATGATTAGATTCTTAGTTTTGAAAATTGAAACTGGAGTCTCTACAAATATCATGAACAAAGTTTGATCAAAATCATTTTATTACAGTATTTATATGTTTCTATTTTTTTTCGAATTCTTAAAACACATGGCCGAAAAGTTAAAAAGTGAAGATCACGAAATTTACGAACTGAATGTTGCAAAATGTACAACTACGAGAAAAAAATTACATAAGAATTACATAAGAAAGCTACTCTGAACGTTTTTTTTGTAATTCCGACAAAAATAATATGATAATTCAAATAACACAATGCCAGTACAATTCTACTAGAATCGAAGAAAAATAGCGAAGTTATAAAATTGAGATGAACATGACAAAATTATAAGGCCTTCTTATTTACCTTTAGCTATAGAAACTTAAAAATTTTTAGAAGTGTAACCTATTCTTTTGGGTAGCGCGAGATATTTCTGCTTTGGGATCATTAGACGGTCCACAAATTGGATACCCAAGATACCTGCTAGGTGCACTTATATTAATTTGGTCCATCCAGCGAGACTTTTATTGTATTATTGAAAGTTTCAAGGTTATATTATTCAAGGTGCAAAAGCAGTAAATTGGCAAATATTTGACAATAGCGAAATGTAATCATTTTGAAAAAAATTGTCGTCTGAATACAAGGACATCTATGCAATACCCACATCAACAAGAATAGTATATGCCCAGTACCTAAACGAACCTTTTTATTATTTCAACCCGTTGAGAATGGACACTATGTACCTACGGAGCTCCAAGCGATGCTATGTCAAATTCAGTGGTTTCTAATTAAAATTTATATACTACCCTTTTGTTTTTAATATGAATTTCTTTGAGTTACTGCGAAGTGCCTCAGAAAACCCAGCGCTCAAGTCACTTTTAGCGATGTCATGGATATGACGTCATAGTACATGTCATGATGTCATAGTAAAGGTCCCTTTCAAGAATAACTTGTAAATCTTTTACTTTTTTACTCAAATCAGATCAGTATGATTTACTAAGAATGTAATTTATGTTTACCTCTATCAATAAAGTTTGTGGTATGATATTTTCTACATTCAATGTCATTCTCATTTGAACAGCATTTGCTATGCTATGTGAATCGTTTTGATTTCGAAATCTAATTCCACATCGGAGAAATTCTAAATGTATTGTAAATCAGAAGCAAATATTGGTACTTTATTATATTTTGCAACTACGGCAATTTAATTTAGATAAGTAACAAAAAGGACATGTTCAAGGTAAGATCCTCAAAGTGTCCCAGATTCAGCGTAATATGCGGAAGATTCGTATTTCACTTTACCGATTTACAATTTGAGATCATTTTTTATTAAAGGTTTAAACTATCTTACCAAAGATCTATTGATTCCAAATGCATTGAGTTTTACACGTAACATAACATGATTAATTTTGTTAAAAGCACTTGGAAAATCTCCTTAAATCGTATTTACTTGGGCTCTCTTGGAGTTCACATTAAATATAATTACTCTCGAGTAAGCGGCCAATTATAAATACTTGTTGAAAACCCGATAAAAAAATATCTATGGTATTGTCAACGGAAGAATATATACATATAATTTCATTTAAATAATTTTGAAACTAAATGATAAAATAATCACTAAACGATAGTTCTTTTTATCCCAGTGATCTTTCTATACACGTTTATTTATATGGATATTATCCCAGCTCCAAGATTGGATATTAACGGAAACTATTCATTAAGGGTAATGACACAATTAGTCTCAGCGTTTGACAAAAATTAGAGTAGTTACCTTATTTACCTAATCTTGGTTTATTTATTCAGTACCTTATTTTCAGTAAATGAAATTTTGTGTAGGAAGTTGTTTATAGTAGAAGCAGTAGTGTAGTTAGTATGTGAAGTATTATCACTTTATACAGAATGTAGTACGCCTACCCCTTGTGGCGGAACCATGGTTGGACTAACTTGAATGCAGCACAAAATAGGCCACCTCGACCATTATGACACCACACTCTCACAGAATACAGACGTAAAGTAACAGTTACCGCTGTTGCGCTTCGTTCAGTAATTGAGAGTTTCGGTAGTCCACTACCCCTTCCATTAACTCATTTGTCCCTCTATCAAATATCTTATCCCACTCAAAAGGCCGGCAATGCATTTCTCTGGAATTGCGATTGTCCATGAGCAACGATAACTATCTAGTCTCGATGGCTCGCATGCTCGGTCACCCCGCGAAAATGCTATAATACCTACAAAAATATTGATTACATTTTTTATAGTTACTATACGTTACATCAAAATTATGTTATAGCCTATCATTTTCGTAATCATATGTTCCTATTGTATACCAATTTTGATCAGATTGTTCCAATTGTTCTTGAATTATAAAAAAAACATACACATTGACAGGCAAAATTTTAAAAATTGTCAAACTGGAGTCAGTGAGTCATAAAATTAATGTTTAGGTATTAAAAAATGTGAATATTCATTCGTATAGTAGGAAGAAGGATGAAATAATAGTAACAATTTAAAACATTTATTTATACAAAGAATTATATTTAAAACATTAATTTATACAAAGAATCTCGCACTGAATTTCATATTAACAAAATTTTATTTTTACCTTTACACATACATACGTATTTATATACAAATATACATACAATAACTTGCAATACATTTGCAAGCTATGCACTAATTCTCTAGTGCTGCGCGCGCGGCAGACCGATCATAGTTGAGTGGGAGAGAGACGCATGGCATTCGGCGGGCCTCTCTCTCGTTCGGTGACTCATCGTAACGTTACCGAGCGTTACACTTTTTCATAAGTGACTCCCAGCCGCAACCTAATTTAAGACGTTGTCACGTCAAAAATTGACAAAAAAATGGTATGCATATACAGAACCCACAAATTAATGTATTTAGTAGTATAGACGTACAGACGTACAGCACGACAATAAACCTAATGGCTTATAGATCTGTGGTGTGAAAAGGGGCAATTACAGTAAATAATGATTTTTGTAGACAAAGAAAAACGTTTATCAATTTCTTGACCTTTTATTTTAATCTCAGTTAACCAGTACTATCTGACACGTTGCGCTTCTACGCCGTACGGTGGTTGCGAGCATTGCTTCTGGATATATTTCTGTATTGAATGACGTTACAGGTCTCTTCTTCTCCTTCTCTTCATATTAAAAAAAAAGGGACGCTATTTAAGTTTATACACCGTTGCACATAAGAAACAATGCAAGAGTACTATTTCTAATACTAATTCTGGTAATCGTTAATAGGGGTGAGTGTATAAATACACAGGCTCGTGGACACGCGGCCGGCCGACTTCAAGCGGCGGTGCGGAGGTCGTCACTCGTCCTTGACGCCATCGATAACAGTTTTAATTTTACAGACGTTATCTAAAGTTAGCGGGCCGCGAGGTGGTCTCACCGCACGGCCGCCGCGCCGCTGAAGCACAATTTGTCTTAAAACTTGCCGCAACCTGCCGCCTCCTCCGGCGCCCTCCCCCGCCCACCGCGATCCTCCGACCGGGATCGTGACCGCGCCCCGGCCCCCGCCTCACACCGCTCGCTATGTACTGTAGCGCCTCAGATATTACTTTATGTAACGGCCGGAGAACGCGGGCGGTGACCGTACACGTGGACACACAAGGACAACTCTCACGCAAGCCCCATCAAACCAGTTGTGGAATAAATCAATAACAAATAATATTATTTTAAGTAGTTATAAAATAAATATATCAGGTATCTATATACAAGCGAGGATTATTGTGAGAGCCGTGAAGTAATATTTTGTAAGTTTGAATACTGAGGCATTTTTTCTCGTCATACTGTCACACGTAGCATATTATACAATTACGCCACAGCAATTTTAGCAAGCGTAGGCGATCGAAGTACGCCGTGGGGTTGAACATTTACCTTTTTATATAATGTGATCGTTATGTTCGAAGTACGCAGCGTGACCCAGATCCGGCGACCTACATAGCGCAGCCAATGCCACACCTGGCCCGTGCACGCGGGGCGCGGCGCGGCGCGGGACGCGGGCGCGGCACCTGCCTCGATGTCGGCATTGGCCGCGGACCTCCCAATGGCGCGCACCTGCCGCACCTGCGCCCACCTGTACAGGTACGCTCGGTACTGCCGCCCCCGCTCCCGCGCCCGGCGGCAGCGGCCGCGTCGCGCCACGCCCCATTTTATCGAGCTGCGCAGGTGGGCTGCGCGCTGATTGGCCGCGGCACAAGGTGCGACAGGTGTGGCCTCCGCGACAGGTGCCCGAGCCGCGGCGACCGGCGCACCCCGCCGGCAGTGCATCTACGGCGACGTTTTGCCCCGCTTCACGTCTAATCGGATCGCCGAAGGTGTCCGATAAAAAATATGGCGGCCGTAAAAATTGTGCGCATGTGTTGTGGAAATTGATGTTTTCTTGAGGTGGTCTAAATTTAGCCGAGGTGGGCGCCCCGGACGGCGACCTTGGTTGAAGGTCGCGGACTTCCCCGCGTCCCTCACCGCCCGCTCCTCGATCTTTGGATAATGATTTGAAGAAAGGTATGTACTGCATACACTATTACAACTTAAGAAAAATATTATAGTAGAACACTTTAATATTCGTCAAAGTGGTTATGCCGACAACGTAATTCGGAACCGAGTATCTTGTGATTCAGGGTTTAGATAAAACACATCAAACGGTCGTATCGGCCGAACTCGACCCGCTACGACCGACCGGTGCGCGGTCCACCCGCATCAATTCAACAGAAAAAAATAAAGAAAGCGTTAATCTTTTCTATAATTATTACTTTCACTACTCTATTTTCTAATTACTAGGCTAAGCGAGTTCGCCGCGTAGTCGCTGCCTAGGTATATATTAGCAATTTCTAGGTAATGGGCTGCCAGACCCGACGCGGGGAGAGAACCTCCTCGAAGGGCAAGGGGGGGCAGTAACCTAAAGGTGGGGGCGGGCGGTACTCTCGCACCGACCGGGAATAAAAGCCACCTTAATTACGAGAAAAGATTGAAGTATAACATAATTAAGCTCAGAAAGTTAAATTATAACATTGCACCGAGAGAGATTTTAATAAAGAATGTGTTTCCTTTATTATATTCAACAGAAGGGTGAAGAGGACGACAAGATTAAATAATAACTAACTGACTTAAATTTAAATTGTGAGGTTTATGTCACCCCACTGCAGAGGCGTATCTACCCACAGCCTCTTACTTTAAGCTCGAGGGTGTCAACTTTAGGCCTTCCGAGATGGCCCATCGCAGGTCGGCCGTACGACTGCCAGCGCAGTACCAAACTCTGCTGCCGAAAGGTTAACATTTCTCTGAAGCACTTATTAAAGGTTAAGTTAAGACTTGTTGGTCAATTCTCCCGTAGTCAGAATCGGAACCACATATTATTTGATACGAAAGAAACACGTCAAACATACCAATCCGTCCTCTATTGCGATTTTTAGGGACTTTTTCTCAGGGACACGTGGAGGTATTGAGTTGAAATCAAAAAAATTAGGTTTAAGGTTCCTTGAAATTGAAACAAAATGAAGTCAAGGTATTCAGAGAATACGACCATTTTTATAACTGGTAAATAAATCGAAACCTATAGGGTACTTCCGATTGATCTAAAATCATGAAATTTGACAAAAAGAAAGGTTTTACAGAACATATAAAGGAAACAATCTGAAAAATTGATAATTAGTTAATAAGTCACACGATTCTTGTGATTACAAATTTAGGGAGTATGGACCGAGATGTGGACCAATATAAATAGCAAATCATTTTTTATCTTCACATTATGAAAATTTAAGATTATCAAAAATTGAGGGTTCCGTACAAAATCAATTATGTAAAATAAATTAATACATAATTAATTTTATACGGAACCCTCAGAGTGCCAGTCTTATGCCTATGTAGTAATATACAGTATGATATAGAGTGCCTTCCATGTTCTCTATTCTAATACAGTTAAAGAAACATCATCAGTTACAGAGCCCGTTTTTTGTTATTCAAATTATCTTTATTTTATAGGTTATAAAATAATACTCGAAATACGTATTAATTTTTTTCAAATTTACATTTTACTGCTTGTTCGAAAGGCAATTTTCTCTCAATAAGAATGAGCAAGAAACTTAAGAATAGCTCTTTTCTAATTTCAACACGCACAGCCAAAACATACACAAAAGCACTAATGAAAGAAACAGCCCGGTAAGAAGTCGAGTTGCCCATGCCCATGGATATTTATCTTCAAAGTATTACGAAATTGTGTAATATCGTTTTACTGAGTGATTGTTTAATAATATTCTTTTTGTAAAAGGGTAAATCTTATATATCCACAGGACTCCATTGAACACGCACACACAGAGTCCTTTAAATTGACTTGAGACTGCACAGTCGACGTTAGTTTAATTAATTACATGTCGACGTAATGTGTAAAATACAATTATGACATGTTTAACCGAGAAACTACTACTGTTAAAAATATGTGGCAGTTCTTTTTTTTTGTTGTTAAGTTTACGTATATATTCTTGAATAATCGTATTATCTAATAAAACAAAAAAAAAACGAGTTAATGTGAAAAAATATGAACGACAAGTGATTATTTAAATTGACTGATGACTATTTAAATTGTACACGCCCTGAAGAGGCTGAGCGAGATGGAAATAGAATTTCCAGGCCCAGATTTCGTACCAGGGAACAAAAGATTTTTGATCAATTCCATTTTATACATATGTTTTCGTTACATTTTGTTGGTTCAATAAAAAAGTCTCTTAAGATATTATAACTTAAGAGTGAAAAACATGAATTTTCACGATGTACTTCAGGTAATTAACGTATTTAGGTCAGTGAAAGTTAATATAAAAATTAAATGCTATTCGAAAGTGAACCCTTACAAAAAAAATGTTTTGTTTAGTGTACGGCAACTTTTGCACTATCGATACATTTCACAGACATATCTGATTAATCATGAATCAAATGTGATATATCAGTCGATGCCCTTTTAATCGACTTGAAAAAAAATTAATCCTGAAGCAAAACAAAAGACATATAATCTACAAACGTGAATATGAAACGTCAAATATTGAATCAAAAAGAACTAATGAGACACAACTCTGTTTGACTTATGTTTAGATGAAACCGACTGCAAAAAAAAAGTAGTTATTTCTAAACAATTATTTAAAAATGTTTTCGAAGACGGTATTATTTTTATTCGTATAAGTTATTAAAATCAAACTTTTATCTTTAAAAATTCATATACAGATTAGGGGGGAGATCAATCACTTATCACAATATTTATATTATATTATTAAGATCGCAAGGCCAAAATTTATATTAGAAACTTTTATGAAATTCATAAAATTAGCTGTATACGGTACAGCAATTCATTGAAGATTTTTTTATAGGTCAAAAATCGACTCTATTTGACATAATATATGTACGTAATTATGAAATTCGGTATCTAAGAGTTATAAAGGGTTTGGCATTTTTAACAGACATAAATTAAAATATGTTTATCAAGTAAAAGTGTCTCAGACAAGCGCGTTTAGCTGTCCATAGTGGGGTCCCGATACCTGCACTTGTGTACGGTAGTGAAAGCTGGGCATGGCAGAACAAAAATGAAAGTAGGATCATGCGATAGCTACGAGGTCTCTGCATACTACGTGTGGAGTGTCTTTCAAGCATAGATGTAGAAGCAGTGACGTCAGAGAGCGGTGCGAATTAAATGTGGATGTAGTGACTAGAGTAGAATAAGGTGTGTTACGGTGATTTGATCGTCTGAACAGGATGAATTAAACTAAACTGACAAAACTAATTTATAGAGAAAGTGTTTGTGATGGAAAGGTCGGCAAGGGTTTTCTTACAAAATACTATGCAGACCATATTGGTGATATGTTAAAAAAGGTCCAAATTTTAAGCACCCGAAACCGACGAGCTTGCCTGAAGAGATAAAAGGATGTCACTGAAGCAAAAGAGATATACAAAGTTTGTGCCATATGAAAATCTCAAAATTATAGTCTCTGCTGACTCTTCTGGGAAATAGGTGTGAGTTTAAATTATATCATTAAATACTTAGTAAAAGTATTACTCTTGAGGATATACCATCAAATGGCTTATTTTGATTTTGAAACGCTAAAGGTAAAAGATAATGTTATTTTATTTTCATATTTGAAACCACATCGAAAAAATACTTATATGAATGTAGTCTGGATGCGGTAAAATAAAAAATGCTTACTTTAAGAAATAGTTTTTTTTCCAGAAACTCAAACGCAAAGCAAAGAGGATGAACTACAATACACGAGCTGTGTCAAACATTTCAGAGTTCCGCTCAACGAGAGGCTGTCGCTCAGTGCGCAGGCGACGTGTGACCGTCAAGGAGGAAACGTGAGAGTGCTTCTGAACTTCATAACGAGCTGGCGCGCCGTGGTTAGCGTCGAGGTCGAACGACTCATCCTAAAACCGGGCTTGGTGCTTATTGTCTATTGTGGAGTCTTGGCAGTGGAGGCGGTCGACTGGTCATAGTGCTGAGGAAAGCCCTCACTTCACAACATCTTTAAAATGCTCAACGATAACCTTCAGGCGGTACGACTCGCAAAAACTACATTTGGACGTCATGAACAAAGCGCTGATGAGCTGAATCGATCGCCTTCTTCTTCATTTCATCGCGCCGGAGATAAATATATATTCGCCACGATCAACACAATCGGAAGTCCGCTCCTCTGAAAATGATTTTTTTACGAAATATCACATAAATATGAATTGAACTCGCTTAGAAAGGGTTCCGTATGATGTGTTTGAATGTGCAAAATGGCTTTTTTTTTTTAATTTATCGAAATTTGTAAGTGGTAACAAAAATCTGCTAATGTCAGTTATTGTGCAAAATATTGAGATATTAACCATATTATTTTAAGAAATAGGATTCTTATAGCCTTACCTGTAATCCGTAGGGAAAAAATTCTGTTTTTTGTTATTCAAATTTTAAACTCACTCATTTCGAAAATAGTAATTATTTAACCATTTTTTAAAATAAACTATATCTTACACATAATTGAGATCCTCACAACAAACCCTTTTACTTGATATGTCGTCACTCGGTAGTCTGTAATACTTTTTTTTATTTTATAATTTACCCCCAAAAACCAATCTCATATTCAAAATTCATTTATTTAAGTTACACATCCGTGTTTGAATTACAGAAATTCATATGTATACCAATTTTTCAACTTAATCGGTATAATATTTTCGGAGCAAATTAGCTGTGTTCAACGGACAAAATGACACGCTAGCGATTCTATAATGATTATGGTTTTCTTTAGTTTGGAACCCAAATTAAAAAATCCTGCAACCCAAAAATCAATTAAAATAGTAACAGTCCTAAATTCCATTATAATTATAATACTATGAATACAAATTATGTTCAGAGAACACTAACGCATTATGTCAGATTTCGGATCATCTTTCTGCTGAGACGAGTCACCCCGCCATCTTTTTATTAAAGATCGAGAGACGCTTCACCCATAATATAAATAATAATCACGTATTACACAATTCAAAAATAATGAACATGTGAATGTTTCACCACCGTTATTGTTAGTAGTTAAGGAATTTTACTTTTGAAGCGATTGAATGAGTTTGGAAGAATTTGTTAACAATTTGTAATATTTACTATAAAAATTGCACAAACTTCCGAAAAATGTATTTTTGGCATAATTTGTACTGCAAGAATATGATAGGGAAAGCAACTTTCAAATATGAGTCGGCGAGAGGTAGACTAATTTTGTTCAAATTTCATTTTAATTTTCAATAAGTGGTACAATACCTAACATTGAATAAAAATTATTTAATTTCTTTCTTTTTCTGAATTGTTTTTCCAGCAACAACGGTGAGTTAAGAAAAAATAGCAATAAAATAATAATGTTATGAAAACTGCCTTCCGAACGAGCGGAAAAGTGTATATTCGCAAAAAATTATGACGTATTTCAAGTGTTATTTTGAAACCTATGAAATTAAAATATTTTGAATTTGAATTTGTTTCTTTCTTAATGTTACGGTTCTATATCCCGAGGCGTAACTCCTATGGTTATACAATTAGAAAATCTGACTATTATACGAACGTGTTTGAAGTCGTTCTAATCGCGTTATGTGAACTCTTATTGTGAAATGCATGTGACGCTTCATAATTTCAGAACGCTGCGCACTATGCGTTATGTAAGATCCTTCTTTTGTCATAAAGGTTTAAAAATGGTTCAAATTCAAATTCGAATTCAAAATATCTTTATTTTATAGGTTACAACATTTGAAATACTTCATAATCTTTTGCGAATTTACACTTTACCGCTCGTTCGGAACGCAGTTCGGTGGCAAATATTTCGTGCTAGATAACGTACGATTAGTGCGTTGCCCTTTTTATATTTGAATTTTGCTCGACACCCATTGTGTGAATAAATAAATTATTTAGAAGAATCTGTTATTATATTCAATCTTTGGCGATTGATGAATTATTTTAAATTCGCACACATTTTTTCATTGTTATTATTGGGAAGTAAAAAATTGATGATTCGTGTGATGTCAATAACCTACAGCCGGTGGCGTACATAACCCGCAGGATAGCGCGTAGTAGGTAGACCGGCAGACGCGAATCAATCGCAACTCGTTGAAAAAGAAGCGAAATTCAGTGCCGGCGGACGGTGCAAGTTCCGGCAGTAAAAGCGGTGGCGCGACTTAGTTACCGCTCGCCGGAAACCGCCCGGACTAAGTACTTTGTGCTTGGAACTAAGCATGTTTTAGGATTTATTGCAGGATAATGCTTTTTAGATAGCTTGTATTTTTAAAGATTTAAAACGTAAGTGGACTCAAATAATTATATTTACGACATTTTTCAAAGCCCGTATATTTAAGTTAATTTGTGAAGATAATCCTTTTTAATTTTAGTCGCGTGAGGTCATATACGTGCCGTGTTTGTTAAGTCAGGCACCATCTAAATAAAATAAATAAGATTAGTTGTAAAAATAGCAAGATCTGGCAACTGTCAAATAACCTTTCCTACCCTATTTCGATTTATGTAAGTGCGCTTACGCTTGGTTTACTTTCACCCGCGGCGTCGCTCGAGTGGCCGTAAAGTGAATTCCCTTCTACAAAGACCGATTTGTCGTCAATCCCAATCTCGATCCCGTTCTCCATTCCGATTCTGGTCCGGCTCTCGATTTTGCTCCAGGTTCAGGTACCACACTAAATTCTGATTTCAGCCTCACAGTCTGTTTTGGCCCAGGCCTCCTCCTCAGTTTCGCGGCCTAGGTCTCGCTAATGGTCCTACTTTCCGTGCCGCTTCGATTCCGTACACAAATCCGATTTTAAAAAGCCAGGAATCTAAAAACTGTTCCATTTATTATAATTTAGCTTTTGTCCAAGGCTTCACTTACCTGAAGATAGAACAAAATTTTGCTTTATAGGTAAGTCCCCATAGGGACATTACATATTTCAATTTTCGCAATATGCATTTTTTTCTATTAATTATTTGTCTGTAACTTAGTACTCACTCTGAGTTAACATCGTGTCGCTTCCATCTGTGAACTCTACTTAGCTTTTGTTGTGTAAGTCGTGGAAATCGTCTGTTACCAGAACAGAAATGATGTGAGGGGTCGATACATAGTACCGGTTACGATAATACCAAATGTTATTGAACTCTATCCGAGAGAGTTAGCGCAAGGTGCGGTCAAGATACAGACGGACAAACGGACAGACGAAAATTAAAAGAACTACCGATTCGGATTCTGCATTGGCATCTGCTGTTTCCTCCAATCGACTTTTTAAATGTATTTAATGTACAAATTTCAGCTGGTTTTAGTTTAATTATGAATAAATTTTTCGTTTTTACATTACGTTCAAACCTCGCACACAGATTCCAAATTAGTAGCATACTTGACTAAAATATGCTCCCACGGATTTCTCTTTCGAAGGATAAAAAAGTCGTCAACTTAGCGTATTTGATGTCACTGTACCCGAACTGACTTGAAAAATTTACCCGAACGAACAATGTAATGATTTTCGAGTAGGTAGGTGTATGCTAGTCAGCTGTACCTAAACACAAAAGAATGGTGTTGTGCGATTTCCTCTAAATTAATCCCAAAATATAATAATTTAATTATTGTAGTTACCCTTACTGCGTCAGCGCTCCTGTAGAACTATTTTATTTATGGGATAGGATTTCTATAAACAATGTTTTCTTGATATTATATATTTTATTTATATATAGAAAATATCGATGCACATTGAAGGTAAGAATACTAAGTACCACAGTACATACATAGGTGCCACCTTATGGCAATAATGTGAACTAAAAATAAAGAGTGTTACCAATTTAAATTTTCTTATAATTTCAACAAGAACGTTTACTTCTATTTTATAAATCAAGTATGAATTCGGAACTTAGCGTTAAAATTTATTTTTTTAGATGATTCCTTTTAGATACTCAAGATACTTCATGATAATTTATATCAAAGACCACAAATATTGAAGGTAATTAAACAGTTATCCAGTTCAGAGTTCAAACAGACCGCCGCACCGGAACTGCCTTTACTCGCTAGCACATCGAATACGCCGGCGTGCGCCGCGCCCACCTCCGGCGCCGCCCGAGCCGAGTCGTCCGCCGCGGGCCCGGTTCGCCGTACGCTTTATTTGGGCTACTCGATATGAAAAATTCATTTAAAAATGGCGGCGCCCGCGCCGACGTGCAGCTGGCGCCGCTCCGGCCCACGGCGGTTTGTCTTTCACCACCGAATACTATCGCATTCTCTTGTATTACTATTTCATACACTTCATACTGACAGGTGTACATTTCATTCGTGTTCGAAACTACGACAACGCATATTTAAAATTACACATTGATAACATTGAACATCGGTAAAAGAGTAACTACAAGATCGATCAAAATTATTACATGGTGGTCATAATTATATTGAACTAAATTTAAAATTTTATTAGAACGAGAATGTTGAAAACTTTAATGTACCTCACTTTCTTTTTGCTTGTCGTATTACTGGTCAGTGATTGATGCCTTTAACGATATACAAATATTTATACCACCTCATGAACAACGCACGAAATTATCGTCGTAGACTCTGAAAGCGATCTGTCTGTCTGTTCGGTGGGAGTGCGGTAGTGGCTTGGTGCTCAGAAAGGACATACGACATGCACTGTTTATGTCTTGATAACAATATTTTGGACAAAATCTAGCAATCGGTGCTATTCTTTGAGTATGATCAAGAGATAAAATAATTTCAAAATTCATTTTACAACGTGGTATAACGATATGTAGTTGATAATGTTTTGTATATATATACAGAAATGTTTAAATAGCGAAAATCGCAATCGAGCCGAGAGTAAACGAACGCGTCGACTATACCACACGCGGCGTACCCGGGAACGGCGATCTAGCTGGGAGTGTGTGGCGGCCTACACTTTTTCCAAGACGAAGAAATACGTCATAAGTGAAGAACTCTCTCGCCAGCGACAGAATTATGTAAATGCGGAGGGCGCATTAGCGGCCGCCGGCGCGGGCGCCGCGATAGATAGCTGCATTATACCGCATTATGCTCCACAATTAGTTGTGATGTAGAAGTGCCGTATGTTTTGGGCGCTCGACGATCGCGAGGCGGCCCTCGTACGGCCCTCGTGCGGCCCTCGTCGAGGCTGCGGCGTGTTAATATGACAGACGACGTGGTGTGGAGGAACCGCCGTTTACTTACAGACCTTATGTTTTGATTTAGTGGCTACGAGCTAAACAGACCTATGTTAAGCATTAAATTTTAAATCAATTTTAATCCAACACGTAATAATGGCTACAGATTCGATTGTATTAAAAAAATTATATGCAAAAAGCCTTTCCTCTCGCCAGAACACGCTGTACCCAACAAGTTAAAATTAAGGGCAAAAGTACTCGATTATTGATGTTACATTTAATAAAAAGAATAGAATACGAACAAGCCGACTCGATCGACGAATGATGATGCTCTACATCAAAAAAGGGTGGACAAGAAATTAAGATCTAGTATTAAACTTCGAGATACGTGCAAGATGTGTTTGTGTACCAGCCGATCCCCCAACCTTAAAGTTACGTTTTTTTTAAATACAGCTCTGATGTCACCGTATGGATCGGCATTCTCTCTAATCTGAACTCATCACTCGTACAATTAATAAATTTATAGATTTTATTCATTAAAAAAAAAAAAACTCGCGAGAGGTGTTCATCGCCTCCTATATTATCTAAATTAGTGTCCCCAAAACGTTCGTGGAATCAACCACAAACGACTTACTTTGAAATAACGAACTCGATACGTCCGAAAGTCAACGTACACCAAAAAACTAGAGTCGGTAGTACCGCTACACTACCATTATATTTTTACATTCCCGCTATAAAATTTTAATAATTTTCTTAAACTGAAAAAATATTATCTTTAATCTTATTTTCGAAAATAGACTTTTCATCGGATTTTAACGTTTTAGGGTATTAGGAATCTATTTTGGCACTTTCCAAGTGATATTTTTTTCAGCAGTACTTTTATTTATGCAACTATTCCATATTTTGTTTATCTATTTTTTTTCCAAGTAAATACAACCACAGTCTGACTACGGAGCTAAAATGCGTCGTATCACAGGATGACCTTCGTGCTATAACTCGAACTTCGTGTAAAATAAAACCCAGAGGTCACAGGGACGTTTCAATAAAAAGACGAAAGCCATCTTCTTAGAATCCAGGGATCTTATTATACGTGAGGCGGCGTAGGTAGCGCCCGGCGCCCGGCGCGCGGCGCGGCCGCGAGCGCCGGCAGCGCTTTATTACGTAAAGATGAGGGCGGGCGGCGGCTCACCTCCTGCGAGGTCACACCGACACGCGTCTCCCGTCACGAGCTTATCTGGCATTCTTTTATATTCTACACGTACACAGGTCAGAATTCAATTTCGCAAAATTACGTTTGACCGGTGACAGACCGTGGTCCCTCGACCAGCCTGTTACGCCTGTATAAAAATTCATTTATGCCAAACGTGAATGATACAGATCAAAAATGTTTCAAACGTTACAAGATGTGATCTATGATGCGTGGCGGTGTGCTCCTCAGCTCCGAATAAGAGATAGCGTCAGTCCTTTACAACGAGAAGAGGATAATATGTCACTACTCGAAATGACATACCGTATTGCAGAAGAGAAAGATGCTTGTGCGTCGAATAATCAAATATCAATCATAATATTTTCTATATAATACAGTGTAATGACAAATGTATACATTAATGTAAAAATAAAAAAAAAATAGGTAAATACAACATATGAAGCAATTAGGGATTTGGGTTGAAAAAAAAATCTTAAGTCATATTTTTTTTCTAATGAAAAAAGTTATCTTAATGTTACTCTTCTTTCAGAAGACTGAACCGATAACTATGAAATTTTGTTTCGATTTACATCTTGTGGCTTATGCGCGTATACAATAAGAAATTCTGTCTTGTGAAATGTAAATTTTTCAAATAGCTTCTTAAAAATTACCTAACAAAACTTAAACATACCTCTGTTGATTTAGAGCATATGTGGGCAACAGCCGGCCCGCTGTAAGATTTGATCCGGCCCGCGAGACATTTTGAAAAATTTCACGTCTGGTATCTATCGCTAAAAATTATGAACACTACTTTAAAATGTACTTTTGAACACTGCCCGCGAGCGTATTTGCGCACTAAAGTTTAGCCCACAACATGTCATAGGTTGTCCATACCTGATTTAGAGTATTAATTAGGATTCTGCTGAGTTCGTTTATACTGTTTATACCAATATATTTGATATTCATCTGTACGCTTCTTATAAAGTATAACGGTCAGATAATTCAGTGTCAATTGATCAAGAGTTGATTTCGAGATGACGGAAGGAAATTTAAATCTGTCTCCGTATATAATTATTTGGCGAGAACTACCTCAAAAACATATAGACAAACGTAACTGCTTACCCTATACTTATGGTTAGAGATTGATTTCAAAAACTTTATTGAACACACTAGTATCACGACTATCTTCGTGTTTGTGGTTAAGTTAAAGAATTATGAAAATTTTTAGCCTCCTTACAGTAGTTTTATTAAACCATTGTCATCGGTTATACAATGATAGGACACCGCTTGGCTAGGACCGACAAAGCTAGATCGCGCGTGCCTGCCTATGAGCGAAGGGAATAAGAGAAACGGAATAGTAATATATAATTTAAATAAAGGTAACAACTGATGACGAACGAGTCGTAGGTAGAAACACAACTGATCATGAAATAGCTGCAACCAATTTTGACATAGCGATTGTAAAAGGAACAATCAGCACGTAGATAGACCGTGGAGACTGTCTATAAGACAATTTTTGATAAAAAATCATTTACATCGCTTACATCAACTAAACTTCCGTAAGCTCATCTAGTTTAAACTCACATAGTTAAACATTAATTACAAAAAATGTCTAATTGTTATCTAATAATAACATAAAATATTCAACATAACAATTAAATTTTCTCATCATGAAACTACTTTTAAAATAAACTAAGTATATGCTAAATTTTCAATCATAAAATACTCGCAGGAGATCAATGAAATACAGCAATTTTAGTAGAAATCGTGTCAAACGAGCCTTCCAGAACCGCGCTAAGTAAGGAGGTGTATGGGAGTGTCCGGAAGTGAAGTCGCCCATTTCGTCAGGCACGTCGGCCTTTGCGCCACCTTTAGTCTTATAGTCGGTGTTGTCTTTACGAAGCCAGGGTGAGCGTCGTCAATAGATACAACTCTTCTTTCTTATTAAAACAGTTTCTAATGTAAAAAAAAGTCAATGCAGATGTTCCACTTTGCACACTTTTTCCTCACTACGATATCTAGCAAAAATGTTACTCATTTCTTTCATTTGGAATGAAAATTCAAAAGAAATATTCACATGTTTTAAAAGTTGAATTCGAATCCTGCATACAGAAGTATACTTATACATATAGGTAAATGGATGTAGGGGATGGGTGAGACACAAATAATAATTATAAAACTGAGTATAATACATAAGGAAATTCCTGTTAGTTGAAAATATAGACTATACCTTATGTACGTTACGAACAAAATCTAGCATTAGTCTTTAAGCTACAAAAAAACCGTGAAAAAAATTTTTTTATATCATAAACGGAAAAGTTTGTAAGGATGGATGGATGTTTGTTACTCTTATACACAAAAACTATTTTAAAAGTTTTCATGATCTCTTACGAAAATATAACATTTACATCATAATAGGACTGATTACAATTTATAAACGTACTGGTTTTTGCTCACGGCTTCCTCGCATAGACCTAGAACGAATTCTTTATTTATGCCGATTAGGTATTGGTAAAAAAACTCGTTGTCTGTAAAGTCGGTTTACGGACGGTAGTTTGACGTGACAACGTCAAACATTACAATAATATAATATACAGAACGACATAAGGAGAAAAGTTAATTGTTTATACTATCAATTATATGAATCTTCATTATTTTTCAGTCAATTGTAACATAACTTATGATTACTGCTCTCGCCGACCGAGGCTACTTTTTAAATAATAAATAATAAAAAAAAATAAAAGAAATATTAATGAAAATATTAAACACATAAGCTCGAACAATGAGAATTTTAAATGCAAGAATTACTTGCCATTATTGTCGCAATATTAAACGCACATGAAAATCACAATAACATTTCACTTCACTTTATAAACATTTGACGAAAACAGTTCGCGTGTATCTTTTGTGATAGGCTGATCGAGTAGAGGAGAGATAGATGTAGCACGAAACGAACTGAGCCGACCACTCGAGCCTCGCTTGCGGAACGGGACATCGAGCGTAACGGGACAATGACGTCAACTTTTTCGTGCATGCAGCCCATAATATCGAGTTATTAGACGTTGTCACGTCAAAACAATATCAAATTCAATATCGATCTAGGATCGGATGCGCGAGAAACATCGAGATGGAGAACGAGACCGAGGTTGGGATCGAGGTTGACACTGTGAGCGGCCGACGAAAAGTTAGAGAATTCATTCTATGTCCACGCAGACGGAGTCGCGGACGAAAGATAGTATTTCATAGTAGTACATGAAATAAGAGATGAGGTCGAAGTAGTAAAACGAAAAATTTGTGGGCGCTACGTCGTGATATGTACAGGATACCCACAATGCACTAATTCATAGGCGGTTATCACGCGCCACATTTGATGTCATTATAATATTCGTGGGTAGAAGCCGTGGAGTCAATCGAAAACATACAGCAATACCTACTGCATCTGCTAACTGAAAACATTATTGTATGATCTAGGAAAACAAATTTATGGGTATTTTATATTTTGCCATTTATTGATGCAAACCAAAATAAATGCCAAGATTCAATATTATCTTTCTACTGCATTCGCATGGGGCACCATAAGCTCAGGTTCATAGGTACCGTAAATATGGGATTGGAGTTTTGTAAATGTAGGATTATGTGTACTGTACGTGTGGGATTGTGGGTACAATGAACATAAAATCATGAGTACGGGAAATGCGAGTTCATGCGCATTGTAAATGTGGAATCGTGAGTAGGAAAATGTGGAATTATCGGTATCGTAAATGATTAGCCTGTAGTTAGATATCAATTGATCAATGATAGAATTGAGCAATGAGTTATTAAATTAAGTCAAACAATACCACATACTCTGTGCTTCTGAGAATACATTAAGTCGTTGGTGCCGGTCATAATCTTCGTGGCGATGACGACGGCGGCCGGGGCGGCCCTCGGCCCGCCGTCGCGGCAGGCTTAAGACCCAACTACCCCGGTTTGAAATAAAAAGATTGTTGGAGGGTACGCTTCAGCAGTGGAATCGTGATTCAGTACCATAATGAAAAAAATTATTGGTCTTGTATATTTTCCTCACGCTGGCTGCATGCGGGTCAGCAAACTATCTAGAATTGTGCTGGAATACAAACATTGACAGCGAAGTTTTAGTTTATAAGATAAATATTAATTGGATATCCAAGTCATCCATACATAAATGAATAATCTTGATTTTTAATGTTTTAAATGTGCATTTATGTTTACTGTCTGTTTTTATTTGCGCTTTGGAAATAAGTAATTAAAAAAAGTATAATTATCAGAGTTTTTAACTTGTTAATCGATTATACTGAAAATCCATGGTACTTTACAACATAACTAACCAATGGCTACTCGACCCGTCGTCCGTCGAGTAGTCATTTCGAGTCGCATTTGTTCATTGTGTATCCCATAAAAGTTTGCAACGGATTTTAAAATCGTTTACAAGAGCAAGGTCCGGGGCTGCGGCGCCGGCGGAGGCAGCGTGCGGTGCGGTATCCAGCAGCAGGAGCGGAGTGCCCGGCGTAGGTGCGGCGCGGTGGGGCGGCGCGGAGGGGCGGAGGAGGCAATAATAGATAAAGCAGTTAAGGGGCGGCGGGGCGCGGGGCGGGGAGTGGCGCTCTCAATTTCATATCGTATGCGCCGGAGGCGACGTTAAACCGTCCAATATCAGCGGACAGACCTGCTCGCCGCCGACGCGTACACCGTGCGCGACCTCCGCCCGTCCGAGTTCTTTTGTGAAGATTTATTTACGTCCTTAAATAGCTGTTCTACTGCTAATAATCAGAGAGAAATTAATTTATCTTGTCCGTATCTCAATCGTTCTCTTACACCGCCCGTCTTACCCTCGGGCCATCGTTCTTCGAGAACTTATTATCTACATTCGAATAAACCCAAAAGTTATGTAGAACTAAAATAAATGAACCTTCGTTAGTATCTGTCGACATGACTGAAAAGGTAAAAATCGATGAGTGTTTCACTATAAGAGAAAAGTTGAATTCGTTTTATGAATGTCCACTTACGTGATTTTCTAAAACATTTCAATTTTCTTCTGTCCCCGCCCGGGTCCGGTCCGACCCCCGCGCGCCGGTGTCGTGGCGTGTACGCGCAGCGGCGGCCGCTCATCTCCAAGGTAGTGGCCGCGTAATGGCACAAAAAAGCGCCCCCACGGGCCATAAAGCTGCCGGCATCACCTAGGCTTTATTACATTCCGAGATCTCAATATGTCGGTGGGCGGGCCGCTCTCTGCCGGCGTGGCGCGGCGCCGATAGCGCACTCTTATCGGGCCCGACTCCTGCGCCGCCCGAACAAAGGATTTTACGCTTTTACAAGTGTCGCCGTCCACGCACCTACGACTTGACCGATTTGAACTTCTAGTTACTGAAATTGTTCATGTTTAATAAAGTGAATTTTGTTTTTGCGCAATACTAGATGTACCTCTCGGTTTTAGATGAATTGAATTACATATATTTCAAATTCAACCTCCTTCATACGTGAATAGTAGTAAGTGCTTCTCATTGGTTAAATGTCATCCGATATTATGTGAAAAAAAGTGTGTGTGTCAGCTCCGTGGAGTTTCCTCCTTAAGTACGTTTGTCTAAACATACGCAAAAAGAGTTTATTTAACTGAAAAAAGATTAATACCATATGAAAGGGTAAATTAACAAATTAATGAAAATGGTATACATATATAAATATATATTTATTCATTTTATATACATTTATTATAACCAATCGGCGAAATATTTTACATTAAACTTTTCACAATAATCAATTTCAGATGTGCACAAATACTTCATTAAGGATGTTGATAAATTATGCACTTCACCAAATATAATAATAATGCATATAAAAATTCACGATAATAGTAGTAATTATTAATAATTATAGTAATAAATCAGATGTTAATAATAAATATTTGTAAAAGATATAATTGTAAAAGAACACTTTAAAACACAACAAAACAGTGGTGACGATCCGTATTAGAATTGTATAACTGATACACTATATATATATCGTTTGTAAACGTTGAACAGTATACTTTTATAATATATATAGGTATACACACAATATATGCGTCAGCTGCCTCGCTGCGTTGGCTACACACAAGTATACAGACAAGTATACAAGTATACACATACACGCGATTGAAAAGTGAAAGGTGCGCCAATAAGTTACGCACCAAAAACGTAACGCGGATTCATCAGTAGATTTTACCCCTCAATTTTTTCTCATACCGGGCGCCTTATATGAAAATCGATTCTTAAGGAGTAAACTCCAAAAATAAAAGGACCTATAACCAATAATACATCAATCAATTTGACAGAATGCGCCTTGATATTGATGACTATACACTAAAAAATAAGATATTGTTATAACCACAATTCATTTTATTAACGAAAAAAGTTCCATTTTAAATCAAGCCGATAATTTCTGTGTCAAGCGCGTTCTAAAATACAAACAGCCGCTTCCATCCACGTTATCAAGACAGGCCTGGACGAGGTGTATCTAATAATAGGCAATATAAACGATGTTCATCCTACAAAACAATCACTAGAATTGATCTAATCAAATTGAAACTTAAATACCTGTGACTAAGTTTCATACCAACGAACGAAATAAAAAAAAGTCACAAGTGTGCTAAATCTCAAGCACATGCTATCATATTATTTTTTGCACATTTTCACATTCGGTAACGAAACACATTCAAAATTATTGATTTTCGTGGTGCCCTAAAATATTACTTTAAAAGGATTAAAGTGGAACCTATCGGTTTAACTTTAATACCGATTTTAGTCCGACGGCTGACCATAGACTAACGAAAACTCTATTCAGAAACGCGTACTAACGTTAATACCGATACTTGGGTGGGACTATCGACCATTGTTTTATTAAACCACCTCGAACCAGGTTTAAGTGAGTTAGTACGGGATTTGTTTGACAGTTGTATATGCGAAATAATTTCAAATTTGTAGTTATGGAAATAAATGAGTGTGAGATATTAATGATATTATAGAATATAAAGAAATTTATAAAATAGCAATTGAACAACCGAGGATTTATCGCAAAAAGATCGATCCGTTCGAAATTTTCACTTTATTCTTGTTTTGTGATTATTGATGTCTGTTTGTTTATCTTCAATAATTTTAATTTCGGATTGAATTAAGTTCAGTAGAAAAACGTTAACTTGTTCACTCCAGTTGTCCTCCTTTTTCCTTTTTGTCGCATTAAGTTTGCCGTTAATTATGGTTATTTCAAATTACAAAAGGTAAAGTAGATCAATAATTAAAGTCGAAATTAAAACCTCGTATACCAATAATGCCATATTAGATCGACCGCTGTCAAAATAAGCCCTTGTTAATGCGACTAATTACAATAGGCAGTTGATTTTTGTTATGCGTATAATATAGTGTGTATTCGCAAATAGTTAGCATTATCATGTGTTGCCATTTAAAATATTTAATACCGGTGCTTACAAATACCGCGCTTAAGGACGACTCTGAATTGAATTGACGCAGGTTAGTTAATCCGGCCTTAGTACTGGTTTAGTTAGAACCACCTTAGTACTGGTTTTAAGACAACGTTTCTGAATTGGACAGTTAGAACACGCGTTATTCGTAGTTAGATTTTTCCTTTTTTTTTCGTAACTACTTTTATTTCCGTCTCTTCAACTCCTTTTGACCCTCACGGAGTGAGATGTCAGTATGATGAGATGCCAGAAAAGTAATGACTCTTACGTCAATGTCTTAGAATCCACTTAAATTCACCAAGTGTTCGCACACAAGATCAAAACTTGCGTAAGCTCAAATACACGTGTACAAACCGTCACACATCCTTATCCTGTTTGTAATTCACTTATTTCCCGTCTTCATTGTGATTTGATACCCGGCCAAATTGTAGTGAGACGGATCCTGCACAAAGTGTCGGCTGCGGTAGGGAAAGCCTACCACGGAGCCCAGGGATTATATTTTCTCTGTAAAACTTCACTTCAGACAGGAGAAATGAGACGTTTATGCAACAATTTGTGTTGTTTGGTTTGTTTAATAAAACTTATTAAAACGATGAAGAAAAGTCGTTCTTGAAACAATAGACCCGTTATATTTTTTACTTGAAACTTTGTTAGATCCTTCTATAGATTTTCAGTGTTAATACATTTATAATTATTTATTCACAAAACTACGCTTGCCAAGTTTATAGTCACTTATTATAACAAATTTCAAGGCACTTTTCACCTCTTAAAAGTTAAACTTTTCGTTATATATTTCCTTAGTTAATTTCGAAATCGCTAGAAAGGCTCAAGGCAGGTTTTCATAAATTACCGCTGTATAACCTCCTCGGCAAACTGTATACGAAAATAATTATCGAAAAAATTAGAATGAGACTGAAAATAAGATTCGGTACGCACAAATGGAATTTTAAAAAAGGATGGGGTGTAAGGATCCAGTTTTTTTTTCTGTGAAATATTCCAGAAAAGTTTTTTGCCAAGGGGTAAAACTTCTTCTGTCTTTCTGTCTTCTGTCTAGAAAAAGTTTGTGATAAAGTGGAAAGGAATGATCTAGGGAGAACCCTTACGCATGGTGTGAGAAGCAGATTGACACGGACGCCGCAATCTGTATACAGAGGGAGCCTCTGTGTAGAAGTTACCATGCCCGAGAGTATAAGTGTGTGGAATAAAAATGGATGAGCTGTCTGTCAAATGCCTCCTGTACGCCCACGACCAAGTAATTCTTGCGCCGTCGGCATGCGATATACAGGCGCTGGTAACGAAAATGAATAAATTATTGATACTGTTAATAAAAAAGGTCATGGTGTTTGAAGGAAGCAAAAACACGACTGAATACAATATATATATATGAGAGTAGAGATATTGAAAGGAAAGTAAATATGGAAAAAAGTAAATGGGGCCTTGGTTGCTATTGTGATTTGCAAAAGTGTCTCACAATTGGGTTTAGCCATCCATAATCGGGTCCTGATCCCTACGCTTATGTATGGTAGTGAAAATTGGGTACAGCAAATGAGACATGAAAGTAGAATCAATACGGTAGAGATGCGATCGCTGCATAGTATGTGTGGAGTGTCTCTGAAAGATAAATATAGAAACAGTGATGATAGAGAGCGGTGTGGTTTGAAGAAAGATGTACTGACTAGAGTAGAAAGAGGAATGTTGCGGTGGTTTGGCGATTTGTAAACGATAAATGAAAATAGACTAAGAAAACAAACTTATAGAGCAAAAATTTGCATGATGGAAAGTTCGACAAGGGTTGCCCTAGAAAATCATATGCAGATCAAATACGTGGCATATTCCTATTAAAAAGGGCCAAATTTTGAGCAGTTGCAATCGACGAGTTTGCATGAATATAATTAATGGATGTCAGTGAATCAAGAAAGATATGCCAAGATTGTTCCATGTAAAAATTTATAGTGTCTGTCTAACCTTCTGGGAAATAGGCGTGATGAGTTCATATTATATCATTTCTATAATTATCGTGTAATCATCCAGTAATTATACCTTGACGTCTAGCATGGTCGCGGAGGTACCTATTTTGAGTGTTCTTTTCTAACGACATGAGGTATTTTTAACCAACTTCAAAAAAAAAGGAGCAGGTTCTCAATTCAATGGTATTTTTTTTATGTTTGTTACCTCAGAACTTTCGACTGGGTGAACCGATTTCAATGATTCTTTTTTTATTTGAAAGGGTGTACTTCAAGGATACTTTGATGAGAGTTTGGTTAGGTTCTGATTATGGCATCCAAATTAACAATACTCGGCCGAATCTTTTATAGATTATCCGGATATTTGAGTCACCTACCGTAAGATCGTTATGTTCAAGTAATTGTCGTAGTGGAATATGATGATCAATGGAACTCCTTAACGGCTCACAGTAAGGGTGCGATTTATGAAGAGCACGTTTAGTAGGTCTATCCATATTCAGACAAATTAGTTAACCAGTTTATTTCAGATTCAATAAAAATCAAAAAATGAATTAAAATTTTAACAAAAAAATACCGACTTCAAAACAAAAACTATTCCAAACACAGATCGTACCTACATATTGATGAGTAGAAAAAGTAAGTAGATTATTAAGTTGTACAAGAATACGCAATTATTTTTTTACTTTTCAGTGCATATTAATTTGTTTCGGAATAGTTTTTTTTTTGAAGTCGGTTTTTTTTGACAAAATTTTTATTTATATATCTATTAGGCTTGATGTATATAGTTAACACTAGTACATCAGGATATCTTTAAAAGCTTAAATATACAGGTTAATACCATTTCTTTTTTTATTAGATTCCCCATCTTTTCTCATTAGTATCAATTTAGAATTTACTTTTAAAATTTTGTGAAATCTATAACGTGTGCGACGGGGGCGAGCACGCGGGCCGCTCGATGGACTTGCGCCACTGCCTTAGAGCTTAATTATACATAAACTTATCCAAACACCCGATGAGTCGTCTCTAAAATTAAGGTAAGTCATGCTGTAATTGTAATATTATGGTTGTCTCTATGTATGATGTACCATCGCTTGATGTGAAATCGTGAAAGCGATTAATACCGGTCCTTCGAGGATATGAGTTAATATAACGGTGTCGTCCGCGCTATCGACGGTCAGGAACACGCGTCTCGCCTCGGACGGCTATTTTGCAGTTCTAATGATGACGGACACGCAAATCTTTCGCATTGACCGAAACTCATATCAGTTTATCGCGTCAGACCTCCGTCAGGGTCTAAAAACCGTCGTCTTTATTCAATACGTTAATTAAACGGGAGCGCGCGCGGCGCCCGCCCTCATTACCCCATAATGGAGCGGACAAATATTTTTAATCCCGCCGTCCATACATCTTGCGCGGTTCATTTTGCTCGTGCCGTCGCACGTTTTAATAAGTGTCGCCGCGCGGCGCCGCCTCGGCGAAGCGAGCTCTCTGCCCGCTCCCGTAGGTTCAATTCCGTTTGTGGTACGTTGAAAAGGTATTACATGCCGGTAGTTTTATTTCGATGCTGGGATATTGCTTTTAGCGGCGCCGTGTGATATACCTATTACGAGATAATAGAGTACTAAGTAGGTGTATACCTGAGGGACGCGCGCGCCGGCCGCGGAGCCTTCGGCCCGGGCGCGCGTTTGGTCTTACGCCTTTAGTCGTCTTTTTCGTTATTTTCGAGACGGCGCGATCGTCGACGAACGTCCATGAAAAGATTTATTAAAATGTCTTTCTTTCAGAAGAAATGTGGCGTCGTTAAGACAGCCGTCTCGATAGGCTCGGCGGGAGCGAGGGGCGGGCGTCGTCGTCGGACTGCGGCCGGAGCGCCGGGCGGGCGGCGGCGAGACGCAAGAAATATGCTAACGGCGGTAACACAAAGGTGGTCCATATTTATGCGCAGCCTTTTGCCCTAATAGCGCGTGTCGCTCCGCCCGCGCCCCGCCCGCCCCGCCGAGGTGCCGCCGCCTCATTAACTCTCTATATCGCGGCCGCAGCAGCGCCGCTAACGACCGATTCGTATTTCTTTATGAAGCCGCGAGCCGCGCCGTCACTAATTTATCGACAGTCACCTATTTAGCATACGAATGCCGGCGGCGGCGCGGAGGCGTGCGTTTCGTTCCGAACGAGTCATCCTCCGGATGGAGTAGGTACGCGACCGCTGATGGATACGCGCCATGGCTTATGTTACACGGGTTTTAGCATTAGCTAGACATTAGCGCTGACGAACAGTCGAAATTCCGCAAGAGATACGAGAACGAGCTCCGAATCGGAAGCCGAATATTTTTGCATAAAATCGACAAACCGAACGATATCAACAAATCGCTGTAACGACGGAACCGATGAGCGACGACGACAGCCGTCCGAGAGTATGCGTGAGCGCAAACAATTAATAGAGGCGGCGAGCGCGGGCGCGTGCCCGGAGGCGCTGAATGGCGTGCCTAATTGCGGCGCGCGGCCGCCTCGTGCGCGGGAGACGCCGCTCGCGATTATCCCCGACTCATATAAAAGTTTGCAAAATTAAAGTAACTTTACTAACATCAGGGAATGTTTTGAAAGAATATATTCACTTATTTTTTCTTTATAAGAATTAAATACAAGTTCTAACAAATTTGTACGTAACTTGTATCGCTCCGGTTTAAAATCTGTAATTGTTTTTTGAAGAAAATCTAACAAATTTCAATCGAACTGAAATTTGACAGTTACCTTTAATTTATATGACATTAAATAATTCTCATACTACCACGGGACTCCCCCTTCACCAATTAATCTATTTCTACCTAAGAGGCCGGTGACGAACTAATGACTCCTTCAGGGTTGCGAGGATCCATGGGCAGTGATGAACACCCTGGTGGCTTATAAGCTTTTTTAACCTTTAATTTTGCTATAAAATGATTTAAAAAAGATGCAGGTAGCGAGTGGGTACTGGAATTTTCTTATTACATAATATATAATATAATAGGACTTTGGAGTTCGTGTGAATTTGTTTTGTTATCATGAGAATTTTAAATTACACATGTCAACGAGAATCTAATGATGGATGTAGGAGACGAGCACTCGAACTTTCCAATTGCATGGGTAGGACAGTCGATTTTATCACGAAAATTAAATATATAAACAAATTCAAATACAAAAATATTGAAAAATATAGTAAAATTATCGTAAACGTAAAGACTTTATGAAAAAAGTTTTATTCTCAAAGTACTGCACTAAAAGGAAGAAAATATTATTAATTAAAAAAATAAGCTGCCATAATACAAGTGGCATATACAAAACATAAGTTTATGGGTTTAATTCTCAAAACTTTTGTATTCTCATCAGCATTGATACTCGTATTTAAAATCAATGAACACTATTACTGTTTTAGTATAAAAATTCACTTAAAAAAAAAAAACGATATTTACGGATAAATCTCTAAGAATCAATATAAGAAAACACTTTGATGCACTAACACACGTAAAGTAGCGATTGTGTAGTGGAGTTCCAAAGTGAAGCGTTTATAAACGTCGGATTCTACGGTGTCTGGAGCCAAGACCCGAAACTGCCGAGTGGCACATCGCGTCATTTCATCAGAATGTTTTTACTCGCTATAACAAACAACCTAAACATTTTTCACATCAAAAAGTATAACTTCAAAAATATCTCTTTTTATTTCACTAATCATAAACGTAAATATGTGAAAAGTACATAAGAGTAGATTTTTTTCATGCGAAACATATATTGGCGTTCCTTGGTGGTAAAATTGACTCCCGCCATGCCGTCACAGCAAACGGCATGGCGCTCTGTTATGCCGTCATACCCGCTCTGTGTCGCCGCTCTCGACTGTCTGGTGTGCACGCGGCCGTATACTATATACCCTTCACTGCTTCTCTGTGTGAGTTGCGTACTATTTCTATGCGACTATACTTAACACATTTACTGCTTTTATGCACGCTTCGTAACTTTTTTTAAAAATGTTATTATTTTTAAAGTGTTTAAAAAAATTCGATTCAGTGATAATATTATTGAATCGAAATATGAGAGACAGTGATGGCCCCGTGAGCAAAATGAAACAAAAAATCGATGACGATCGAAGTACTGTTTCTAGTATAAAGAATGTTTATAGGCGTGCACAACGTTTCCTTTACGAAACACAATCTGCCCATCCAAACCAAAGGTTAGTAAATTATCTATTAATATACTATTTTATTAGATTACTGTTCTATTTATTCATTTAAGGTTAGAAATGTGCTTGCTATTTTTAATAAGCGTTTCATTTTCTGCACATGTGTGAAAAGAACAAGAAATACATTCACGTGTTTTAATTCTTTTCTATGCGTGTGTGTGAGTTCTATTTCCATAAAACTTTAAAATGATAAAATTTTGCTTTACCTTTTTAGTGAACAAACAACGCAAGAGATAAATGATATAATTGAAACTAATAATGACCAAGGTACATTTAATTCTAGGCAAATCTTATCTGTGAGGTATTGACTTTTTGTTCTACATATAAATGAATATTCTGTAATTGTTTCACAACTACCGGGTATCCCTTGACTTTCAACTTTTTAAAATGCTTATGTTGGTTGTATTAATTCTCAAAGCTTGACGCGTTAAACTTGGTAAATGTTAAGACGCCCTTAAATATTCTAAACTAATTTGAGCTTTTAATAAGTCTGTTCGCGCGTGCCTGTGATAATTGATCAAGAGATGTACTTATTTTTGAATTTTTGCTTTCACAAACATAACCTTTTTAGGAACACCACTTTTTATTTCTTACTAGCTTTTGCCCGCGGCTCCACCCGCATGGACATAAAATTAATTCCCTAATATTTGATATTGACAGATCACATTGTCAACCACTATCCTGATCCGCGTCTTGCTCTCGACCCCGATCATCTCAGCCCCGTCTTGGATTTCGTTCTCGGTGTCGATCTCGATTTAGATCATATCATCTCAGGGGAAGAAGAGAGCGCACGCACCGAACGTATTAAATACCGAAAGCACACTGCCGCTGAATTATTCAATTAATAAACCATCTCATTTCCGCTCTCGGTCCCGATAACGGTCACATTAATGACTTTAGTCCGAACCATTGTTAATCTTAAACATCTGGTGAACATTACTGTTGTCGATCGGTATTTGAACAAGCGGTATAAAATATAAAGAAATTCGTTCTATGAATTGAATGAAATATAAAAAGAAACAAGTGAAACCGCATGCAAAAGCTAGTAAATTTTAGACGCTACTCTGACTTACAACTCATATATTTACCAGAAATTAGATGTTCATTGATTGAGTAGTTTTAATACGATGCACGTTCAAACAAACAGAAAAACCGACAAACAGAGAACAATATAATAAAACATTTCGACGTTCTGTTACTTATGTTTTGCCCCCTCCTCAGCCATTTATTGAAAAAAATATTTAACATAGGTACGGACACGCGAAGACAATGATTTCATTATACGTATATAGATATTGCCACTCGCAGCTGCCCTTGCGGACTAATCTTGTCAACTCTTCCGTTGGGGTGGGTTTCTTTTTTTAGTATCTAATTTTCTGATATCATTATGTGCAACACAAAAGTAATACATGTCCGTCTTCAGGATGTAAGCTGTCTCTCTCTAGTGCGCCACTGGTCACACCTTCGCTTTTGGTTTGTTGCAGTCTTGTTTTTTTCTTTAATAAAGTGAATTATAACGGTCCTTAATAATTTTTCAGAGCCTTAAATGATCAACTAAATTAACTTAAAATTTAGCATTAATCGCTCAAATTATAGTAAGATTTAGTAACTTTCATTTAACCTTTAACCATGGAACTCTAAAACTAAAAAACCCATATTTTTTTTAGTTTAAACTATCTCCATACCAAATTTCATTAAAACGGTCAAATTATAAAAGTGGACAATAAGCATCTTTATAATTTGGTCCTTAATAAGAAACCTAAAAGATAAATCGTATATTCCTTCACTGGCTTCCAGCTGTCTCCGTATTTGATTTTATTGATATCGGTTATACTATAACGATCCTAAGTAATTTTCACGAAACTCTAAAAAATGTATCGTATATCATTTTATTATCTTCCGGATATCTCTATACTCAATTTTATTGAAATAAGTTAAGCTATGAAATTTCTTAGTTATTCTCACGGAACCTTAAAAATGTACTGGATATCCTTCTAATGGCTTTCCATTATCGCTATACCGAATCGTATTGAATTTGTTTGAACAATAAGAGTTCTTAGTATTTCTTAAGCAACCCTAAAAAATTATAGTCTATCCTTTCGTTGGCTTTCAGTTCTTTTCATAGACTCCATATCAAATTTTATAGAAATCGGGTGAGCCGTAAGTATTTTTAGTAATTACCTACAAATAAATCTACTGATGACGCTGTGTTATCATAATCCCGATCTCGCTCCTCGTCCTCGCCTACGTCTCGACCTAGATTATTCCGTCTAGATCTATATTATTCTAGATAATTCCGATTCTGCTCCCGAATTCGATTCCAGTTCCACCTTTGATTCGATTCCGACAAATTATCCAATTGATAAAAGTTTTCAATTTTTGCTCAGGGTCCGTTCGTTACGTCCGAGTTTGCTTCGAAAACAGAATCGGATACCACAAATTCGCGTCCTGTACTTCTCAAAAGTGACTCGTTTCGCGGCCGTCCCGCGGCCGCCCGCGCAGAGGTGTCCTCACCTCTCGCAGCCGCCGGCGCCGCGCCGCGGCGGGCGCTTGTAGCGGTCACATTACGGCGTCCGCGTGACACGGCGCTAAGTGAATTCGTGTGTCGGCCACCTCCCGCGAATAAACACCGATCACCATTAGGCGCCGCGCCGGCACCTGCGCGAGCGGGCGCGCCTCGCCGCCGCCGCGCGCCCGACAGGGACGCCCGACACGGACGCCCGCTGGACGATCGAATCGTAAAGAATTCGCAAATGAAAGATTATGTTTATCGAGTTAAGGTGCCGCTGGCCGAGTCCGGGACTCATAAAATTCCGTCTTTATAACTATGGAGGGAATCGTTCTTTATTTTATGGGGGTATTTCCTTTGAGTTTAGGTGTTTGTTTTATTTGTTTCGGTAATCGTAGGGCTCCCCGGGGCGCCCGGAGAGTCCACGGCGGCGCGCGTGGTTTTGTTTTTACTCGAGATTGAAAACATTTGCAAGAAACAAAGTGTAGTTAGACAATAACACAAAGAAATTAAAATGAACATTAATAATCCTATGGAAAACAAACAAATTAATATTTTTAATTTATTACAAGAAAAGGAGAAATTTCTCAATGTTTTAAATATTTTTTATGTACGTGCATAAACGTATCAAGTATACATGGACGTGGAATTGAGAAGTAACCACAGACGCTCATCAAAACGAGTCACCTTCACACACATCTAAAATCGATTGTCATTACTCTGTCAATTTCACTATACTCATGTTATTAGTTTAGTGGAAAATAATTTCCTATTCTCTTCATGAACTCAATTTCAGATAGCGGTGACAGCTGTCCGAGATTTAGTTGTGGGTAACGATAGCATTTTGTTTTTCAAGAAAATTGGGGACAGTCTTCTTCACATGGCCGTCCTCCATGCACTCATGCGCACGTAGCCCGTCACCATCGAGCGTTCGGACCCCGCGTAGCATTGATATCCGCCATTTTCACGTTCACGTGTCCGAGCGCGTATCTATCAAACAAATGATGAATTCGATAACCCTTTGATATAACGTCGTCATAAAACTCAGCGCCTCATATTCCAAAAATGATTGCCCCGCAGCACTAAATAAGAATGAGAAGTAATTTAAATATGTTTTCGATCCACAATAATTTTCCTTGGAGATTACTCGTCAAAGTGATTGAATTAGTCCAGATGAAAAGGACACTGACGATTTGAGATTTTTACATGTCAACCATTATGAATATTGAATATAATTTCACATTATAAAGCCCACGTTGTCAAAAAAAACTAAATTAATACATGTGTAGCGGATTTATGTGAAGAATCCTGTTATAAGCTAACAACTAAAGGATTACAACACGTCCGAACAGCTAACGTCAACATTCATTCATAAAAATTTGGTTCGAAATAAAAATATATCTTGTCTATTTAAAGCTAGCGCACCTACTACTTTTTAATGTGGTTTGAAATAGAAATGTACGTTGTCTATTTAGAATTAGAGCTCGCTAAGTAGCTTATTGCATTTTAAATTTATAGCGCTTTCTCGAGAGGTTTTGTAAGATGTTTATTTATGTTGATCAATTTGTACTTTAATATTGTTAACTCTCCACTGTAAAAATTGAAAAAAATTCGTAAAATTGGGGAGTAAGGGTATTTAGTGCGATTTTCGGAAAATCGAGTGTTCATTAGATCTTGATGTTTTAGTATCCTAGGAAACTATGTCGACCATTGTCCGGGTGATGCTTGTATGTCTATGTGTATGTGTGTTTGAAAAATTATCTAAAGGTTTTTTTTAGAATATTTAAAAATTATTCTATGAATAAATTCCAAAATCTGTCTACTGTTAGCTTTCCTGCTTAAAAAACAACGTCGCTCGTTGCGAACTGCATCAAAATCAGTGAGCTTGCTTGAGATGTGGCTCTCGTTAAAAAAAAATAGGAAACGAAGATTTTATTTATAAAAATAACATGAAAATTTTGATATATTAATGTTTGGTACTCGGTCATCTTTTCCTGCTTAAAAAACTACGTCGGATGCCCTAAAATATCAAAAGCAAACAATTCAATAGTAAGATTTTACATTGAAAAAAATTAAAATGCTTTTTTTAATGTATATATTTATATGTGTGTGTGTGTGTATATATATGTATATATATATATATATATATATATATATATATATATATATAAGATTTTGAACACGAAAAGCTCAAAACGTACAAGAGCTATATTTTAGAACTCTGAGAGCTTGAAAAAGCTCTAAAAACGATCTTGTAAACGTGATGAGCTTAATAATTTACTGTACCTTTATTTTTAAACACTTTGAACTTGAAAGTAGTAAGAAGTTTTAAGGATGGCTTAAAAGGTTAAGGGACTCAAATTTTTGAGCTCGAAAAGCTCAAAAAATAGTTAACAATATTTATAATTCAAGGAATTTAAACACACATTGATAAATACGAGTATCATAGCGGTTAGTTTTAGGATTGTGCTGTTGGGTAAATTATTTTGCAGATTTTTTTTGATCGCATTCAGTAGGTGTAAATTTTTTGAACTACAAAATATTTATTGAAGCCATAAAGTATTAATAGTGTCGTGAGTTGAGTTGTCTAATGTGATTTGTGTCTGTTTTGACGTGTTTCATTTGCATTAGTGATTTAACCTTACACAAATATTGGAAAATATTCTCTTATATGGTTTATAAAATGTGACACATCACTATAAGAATACACTCCTGAATAATTGCATAGTCTTACCCCATTATTTCAGACCACAGGGTATGGTCCTTAAGCCCTCCACATTGATGCGGTGTGGGCAATTTCCACGACCGACAGTTTAACTATTTTACCAAAACACGAAGGATGTAGTTTGACTTGACTCCTCGGCTATCAGTGTAGTGCGTTTTCTCAAATAAATATATCTTGTAGTAATGCAGTTCCTATACAAAAAAAATGATATTTTGTGAGAATACAAGGCTGGAGATGAAGATAAATCTCTTATTCCACCTCGTAATTACGAGCTGGTGAGACAGTAACTACTGGCAAGCCCGATTATACTTACAATTCAAGACTAATTCCTCACTAAATGACTAAAACTTCAAAATATCCTTCGCCTTTTTTGTAATAAATCATTTCTGGTGGCAGTTTTTCTTTTAATCCACGATACCTTTGGAGTCACACTGAACAGCTTCATTCTGGATTTCACACAAACGCAATGAAGCTTCCCAACATAAAACAGCACATATATCTTGCATTTACCATTGTTATGACCACATAATTTTCTCATCAAAAATTTACATGAGTTAAATGTCTCTGTTTAACACTATAAATAAACCATTGAATATGTGAGTACGTAATAACCTTAATGGGGATTCGAGGATTGATATCAAATAAAAGAAAACGTACAGAAAAGCAGAAGGCGTATATTTACAAACGCAGATATATAGTAAATCGCTACGGAACCACTTGAACACTTGTAGTTGATGGCACATGGTTAATAAACGCACTAATCGCAAAATAAAATTGCTTGTCAGAACTCGAACTCCAATATATATCTATATCCCTCGACTAGCCTTTTCGAACCTTTTTAGAGGGTAACCAAGGCAGTAAATCATATAAAACAGAGCAAGACGTAAACATGTCACGACCGACATATATCGGCAAGATTTATTACATTCTTGAATATTCTAACTCAAAAAAAAAAACATTTAAAATATAAAAACGCTTGGGTGACTGCGTTAGCAGTGGAAAGTGGGGGGAGGAGGTTGAGTTGTTTATATTATAGTTTTCTCCATTTTTATGGTCGTTATTTTATACTTTGAATTATAAATTCCATAATCGTTTTTCACAAAAATATACTTTATCACTTTTAACGAAATAAATTTGTTCGCTATGTTGGAGAAGTTTTTTCCGTATGAGCCGAAAATCCATACTGTCAATGAATTTCGGCCAGCAATCATTCAATTGACATTTGAATTATTTCACTGATCGTAATTAAATGTGCACTGTAATTCAATAAAATCAACAGTAGGAAAAAAAAGGATGCAAATTTCAGTGAAATATTACATTTTTAGCAAAAATTTCAATATTGCAAATATTGTTTGTTTTTAAAAAGCAAAACTGTTCAATGACATTTTTGCGGCATTTTTCAATTTCACACTTACAAAAATAAAGCGTATAATTTTTACTTTTAACCATAAAAAAAGGCAAAAACAGATATTATCGTTTTGATAATCTGGATTGAGCATATTCAAATCCAAATTCAAAATATCTTTATTTCATAGGTTATATAACATTTGAAATACGTCATTACATTTAAAGAATTTATAGTTTTTAATTATGTCCACTTTTTTTAATTACCACTCGTTCGTAAGATAATTATTCCTCAAGAAGAACGAGCAAGAAACTTGAGGATAGATTTTTTCAAACCAATTATAAAGAAACATAATCAAATACAAAACTATGGCAGGGAAAAAATCTGTAGGAAGTCGAGCTCATTATGTCCATTTATCCTTTAAATATTCAGAGATTATATAATACCCTTTTGTGCAAAGGTTTGCTTAATAAATACTTTAGATTTGTATGAGGATACATTTTGTATATCCACAGGAATCTTATTGAACACACAGAGCCCTCTAAACGAATTTGTGACCCTATGCAGTTGACTAACATGTAAACACATTTCATTTTTATTTCTAGTATTGAAATTAAGTTTATCACTATTTTTATTAAAACGTTCTAAATTCTATTTAACATGTATTAAATTTTGAGAAATAAATTGTGATGCCACAGTTAAAATTCCAATTTCTTTAAAGTTACTTCTAAGAGAAACACTAGGTTCCAGCCCGTAAATTGTGCGAATGGCCCGCTTTTGCAAAATGAAAATTCTGTGAATATCTGCAGCATGTCTGTAAAGTAGGATGCCATATCAAGCCATGGAAACAGCCAAAATAAACCAATGTGGCAGTTTTGATATCGGACAAACTTCTTATTCTTTTAATTGCAAATGCAGCAGCACTAAGCCTTTTCGCCAACTCACCAATATGAGAACCCCACTAAAGTTTATTATCTAAAGTAAGACCTAAGAAATAGTAGTATTAACAAGCTTTAATAACTTGTTTTTTTTATTAAAATAGAACCAGATCCATTTTTTACATTCGGAAGTGAGAATTTCACACATTTTGTTTTCTTCCTATTAAGAAGTAAATTATTTAGAGTAAACCATTTTTTTGATTTTGGAGATAGCAATTTTCACATCGTCATAATTGAGTGAATGTCTTTTAACTTTGAATAATAAAGAGGAACTATCTCACGAATATCCTTTACAAAACTTGGTAAGTCATTAATATAAACCAAAAACAGAATGGACCGAGAATCGATTCCTGTGGCACCCCCATGCGGACCACGGATCCAGACCATCTCTTGTTATCGACATCGACCTTCTGAAACTTATTAGTCAAATAGACCAGTAGATCGAGTGCACGACCCGTAACTCCATAATGATGTAGCTACCTGGGCAGTGTTTCATGATTCACACAGTCAAACGCCTTGGAGAGATCACTAAACACTCCTATCGCATTTCGCGAATCCTCCCAAGCTTTAAAATTTTTTTCAACAAGCTCAGCACCAGCATCGATTGTTGAGCGACCCCGTGTGAAACCGAACTGTTTTTTGGACATTTGGACATGGAGATTATTGCAATAAAAATGTAGTAGAAGTTGATTTAGGATCAACTTTTCAAAAAAAATATTTAATATTGGCAGTGCAAATATAGGCCTGAAGTTAGGGGTGTTCGATTTAATACCGCCTTTAAATATGAGAACATTTTTGCCTTCTTTCATAGTGATACTACGTCAGAAATTCAACGTATTTTCGTTCTATTAAAATGTGATGCTGACACATTCTTGATGCTGCTAAATAAGACCTTTATTTGATACAAAACATGTTTTATTCTATTTCTGTACAATACCGCACGATCTATCGGCTTAGTAAAAACTATTGTCGTGTAAGTCCAAGCGCCTATAACTGAAGACGCCAAAGCCGCGGGATAAAGCACAAACACTCTTTTCTTTTGATGAGGAAAAAGGCATTATCACAGCTTTACGAGGGCGTCACGCGGTTCGCCGCACGCGCACGGCGGTTATTGTTTGACATGTATTAGAACGCTGTCGAAACGCAACCCTGGCCGTTTTATTTGAGCGAACTTACATAAAAGAGCAACTTTATCGATGAGAGTGCGCCGATGTGTGTCAGCGGCGCGGCCCGCCCGCCCCCTCCGTCTTCACCAGAAAGCTCGAAAGCTCGCTCCATTCAAACGAAAAAAAGCAAATGTAACGTTTCCGAAGTAACGCGGGCCGAGTGCCGAAAACATTTTTGGCTCTCGTTTTCCGCGACACATCGGCTCGAACAAATTCAAAACAGCGATAAATCTGTGAACAAATAAAAAACGAAGGTAAGCGGCGGCGTGGGCGGGCGACCGCCGGAACCGGCCGGCGGGCGCCGCCCACGGCCGCTGCTGAAAACTTGCTGATTTTTACTTATTACGACACACGTCTTTTTCAGTTTTGGTACAATTCGAATACTAATAACACTAAGTCCGGTATTTTTATTATGCTTATATTAGCTTCGCCTCTATCCTATCTATTTATGTCGGCAACGGAATTTGAAAGACGAATTCAAACACTTTTCATAGTTGGATCGTCATTTAACTTGGCGATTGTGTATAAGTTCTAATGACAATGCAATAAAATGCTATAAATGTACTAATCTGATGATGGAGTCAAAAGGTAAATACAAGAACTTCATAACGGAATAATAAATCCCAGCTCTATTTGAGCTTGTGGGTATTATTTTGAAATATACTTTGGCCATGATTGGGTTTCAGGATCTGAAGATGGAGTCAAAAGGTTGACACTGGAACTTCATAAACGAACAACATGTCCTAGCCGTGTTTGGGCTTATTCGAATCGTCTTGAGATACATTTTGACCACGATTGGTCTTCAAGGTCTTGATGATGGAACTGGAAATTTGGTACTGGAATTCCATAATGAAACTACGTATCCTAGTCATGTTTGTTCTTCTTCAAATTCCCTTAAGATGTACTTTGGCTCAGTTGGCTTTGAGGGTCTGATGGTAGAGCCAGAAGGTTGACACTGGAATTCCATAACCGAACCACGTATCCTACCCCTATATGGACTCATTGAAATTGTCTTGAGATGCACTTTAACTATGATTAGTTTTCATGATTTGATATTGACGTTGGAAATTTGGCACAAGAATTCCATTACGAGAAAATGTATTCTAGGCATGTTGGGGGTCGTTAGAATGCACCTTGACCATAATCGATCCTTAGGATTTGATGACGTACCTGGAAGGTTGGCACCGGAACTCCATAACGGAACAACATAATTTGTATTTGGATTTTTAATAATTTGTAAGCTGTATTTGGACTTGTTTTAATTGCCTTAAAAATGTACTCCAGTCGGAAATGATCCAGAATGTGTACACTGGAATTCCAAAATAGAAAAAATTATCCTAACCGAGTTTGGGTTTGTTAATTTGGAGTCATGTTATAATCCGGTGCACACAAACAAAACAAAAAAAAAGGTGAAAAACGGGCTGAGGGCTGAATTATATGAGGAATCACAAAACAGTTTTAAGCTATTTGAAAAAAGCTGGATATACAAAAAAGGTTGATACATGGGTCCGACACGAACTCACCAAAAGAAATCTAATGATCACATCATACATCAATTTGGTAGTTGATCTTATCACAAAGGGTCGTGTTCGTATTGTGCCATAGATCCTTTTACACACTAAATTAAAATGTGTGTACATAATATATTATGTTATATCGTTATAAATTACACGACTGCATTAAGGAGATAGGAGCTAATTTGACTCTCTTTTGACTCCTTGTGGAAATTTGAGAACAATAGTTTCCAGGAGAAAACCGAGTACTACATTTGAATCGGGTGTCAATGTTACTGACACCGAAAACAATGTGTTCATTGAACACGCATAAATTTTGTCTTTGATTTTAAGCTATTGCATAGCTTTTATCGCGGGCTTTGAGCGCGGCGACCGAATCAAGAAATTCCGTAACGAAAATAAAACCTAACACCCCCCACTCCGCCTACCATGTAGCTCGGCCGAGCGTTCGCTTAACGTGTATGTATATGGTACGACTGTACGAAGCTCGCACGGATCGAGACGAGCTGCTCCGCAATCGGACGAATACGTAAGCAGCTGTTTGTGAGAAAGTATATAGGTGTATAGGTATCTATCATGTCTTTATAATGCCACACTCACCGCATGTGCCCCGTAAGTATACATGTAGGTATATAGGTACATAGGTGTACCTATGTACAACAGTGAATAGCAGTTGCTGGTGAATAGCTATACGCGTAAAATTTGTGTATAAAGTGTTTTAAATATGAATAAACAAAGTGTATTTATTAATGAAGAAAGTAATGAAAAACTTGAATTAATATCAAAGAAAAAAAAATACTGCATAATAAATAATTATAATTGCAAAGATGATAAAAAATGCTATGCAATAGCTTTACCGCGGCAGTCCCCGAGCGCCACACGTTTATTTTTTATTTCAATGCTCATGTTCGAATCTGCTTTGAGGCTCTATCCCACCAAATCCTTTTCAACTGACATTTGACTCAAAGTCACCTTTAAACTTTATTTTGCCTTCCACGTCCTCTATTTAATGGTCGTTAGAGCTAGCACCTGTCAAAAGGAGGAGGTACGACGCAATTTTATTTTAAAAATGACTTTTTGTTAAAAGTTAGCTTACAAGAAGAGGTTCTTAGAGGTTTTATTTAATACTTTCTGGCGGCACATTAAAATTCATTAGATTTATTGAAAAAAGTGCAGTTAAATATAAAATCTGTTAATAAACGACCAAACCATAAGCTAACGAATGTTCTTGTTACCTGAATTTATCAAAACGGAACTTTCTACGCATTTCTTTAGTCACTGCTGCACTTTAATGTCATTTATGAATAAGTAGATCAAAAATTTTTAAAAATCATTTTTCAACCTCTTTTATAATTAAAAAAATTAGTTTACTACGATTAAGTGGCTTAAGTACGAAAATAAAATCTAACTGAATAAGTTTTTTTTTTTGAGATCGGTGTTTAGCCGCTGAGCGGCGGCGCGGGGCCCGCAGCGCCGGCCCGGAGCCCCTCGGCCCTTCCGCCGTATCGGTTACCCGAGTTGTTTGCTCGCAGTCATCACTGATGGCGCAATTCGCGTTCTCGTTTGTCTCCGCGTCTCGGACGTCTCAAACGCTCCGTCTTCACATTACCGTTGGAAAAGTTTTTCGCACCGCTCTTTACGTGCTGTAAAAGTAAGTCATCATATACGATTTTCTTCGAACTCGTTTCATAGTTTTATATTCAAGATTTTTCAAAGTCTTACTTTCGCGCGTTATAAAAAACTGATCGGAGAATATATGTGTATATTTCGAGCACGTAACGCGCCACTATAACAGACAATTCGGATTGGTACCACAAAGTGCTGGAAAACATACGCAGAAGCTCTACGTGTATTCTAAAAATTAATTTAATGTAATTGCATTCTGTTACAGCAAAAGTTGTGATCGCCCGTTGACATTGAACCAAACATTAAAATAGCATACACTCAAAAAAAAATTTTGTTGCTCCTATCAAAATTGTGATTCCTGCGATCAAGCATCTTGATTCCATACGAGCCTAACAAGACGTTAGTAACTTCAAATAAGATGATCATTATTCAATGTACTAGTAACTGTATTGCTGTTACTATTATTCATTAACTTAAGCAATTAAGACATTATTCAATATTACTATGAAAAATAGCTATACCTAACATTTCATGTTAATAAATTCAACTAATAACTAATCAACGTTAATATGAAAATTACTATAGTAACTAAGGTATTTCAATAGATTCAATTGAGACCATGATCAATATCAACATAGAAATGACTATAGTAACCGATTTACTTTAATGAATTCAACTAAGACCATAATCAATATTAACGTGAAAATTATTAGTATAACTAATTCATCTTAATAAATCCAAACTGATACTATGATCAATAAAAACACGGAAATGACTATAGTAACTAATTCATCTTAATAAATTCAACTAAGACCATGATCATTATTAACATGAAAATAATTTTAATAACTAATTCTCCTTAATACATTTAACTAAGACCATAGTCAATACAAATATGTAAATGACTATAGTGATTGATTCACCCAAGTTACTTCTTTGGCGGATTGCACCAAAAGTAAAATGTTATTCGTCAAGTAATCTGTAAGACTTAACAGATTGTCAATATATTCTGCGGGTTGCACCAAGAGTAAAACGTAATTTGAATTCGTAAAAGTAATCCATAAGATTTGCAAAACTGTCCATACTTTATCTATCAAATCTTACAGATTACGTTTTCGAATTGTTTTACTTTGCTGCAACCCGCCGATTATCTGTCAAATCTTACAGATTACATTTACGAAATACATTTTTACTTTTAATGCAACCCACCGTTAGTCTCATTGAAGGCTCATGTTCATAAATTGTAATCAATTCTGTGAGTGCCATTGAGTTCGCATTTGAAGGGTTGTTTAAAGTTCACTATTAAGCACCTGTAACATGTACAGTTGATATATATATATATAATTAAGTAAGTACCTTCAGTGCTAACTCAAAACCAGTCTCGAAGTTCAATACAATTTATTGATATGGACCTAAGATATCTTAGTTTGAAAATTAGTGGCATTGCGATGCATTACCCCACCCACAACCTAGACCTATTCAACCTTTACTAATCATGAGCCTGAACCGTTTGGTGGCAAAAAATGTTTATACTTTTTTCATTGGTATTTAACTAAAGGTAAATTGTTTTGATAAGTCTTTTTAACTAAAAACATATTTAAAAATAAAACATTATTTTTAGAAACTTTTAATTACAAGTATTGCATCTTATATGCTTTTTCAAATATATTTAAAACTATTTATATTTACTTAAATATGTAAACCAAGTACATAATCATTATAACATTCTACATAATGCACTATCTATTTCTAATTCATAAATTCTTATTTCACCAATTTCATATTTTTGGAAGTAATAAAGAAAAACTTTAAAGGAACGTTCTAGTATTTTACCAGAGGTGCAATCCTAGCATACAGAACAAGTTGCTATATGAACGTATGATATCATAAACAGTGAAAATTAAATGATAATTAGAAATAAATATAATAAATATGTAAAATAGATAGTCCATTATATAAAACGTTATGCCATCCTCTTGGTCTACACAACTCTGTTTCAATAGCAGTTACATGGCCATGTGCTGTGCTATCTAGAACAGAAACAAATTTATGTTATTATAAGTAAATTCATGATCTGAAACTAACATTTTAAATATAATTCAGAGAACAAAAGTTAATTTTCATGTTATGGGATTAAATATTAACTAAAGTTACTTATATTCAAATTATCACTGCTTATAAATAAAATATATTATATTCAAAAATCTAATTTCTCATCACTAACTTAACCTTAAAATTTAATTTCATTATTTTGTGTTAGTATATGCTAAATGTATATGTTACACATTTTAGATAAAATAAAACTAAAAATGAAATGTAAGAAATTATTTATTCTCCAATCAAATACTACAGCGCAATGTTACATATTTTTACAATTAAGTATTGTAAATTACAATTAAGTAATTAAGTAGATTGTATTGTATAATTCTAAACCTTATTCCAGGCAAACAAAAGGTTTATCACTAGGAATCTAATAAATATAATTATTTTTTACACTTACAATTGGCAAGTTTAATCAATTCGTGGAAAAATGGTTCCGTTGTTTTTTCTTTTTAACAGCTCGTGGAGCGTGATTTTCATTAATGGGAAATTAATGAACAAATTATCTTTGTAAATACCATGCACATCATTAAAATCCATAAGCAGCTGAAAAGATAAGAATGCGTACTTACATTAAACAGAATAAACAATAAATAGCCATTTATTAACATTTAAAACAACTCAGTATTAATGGTCATTAAAAATTTGTGTTAAGAAGAACTCTTCCTTCTTCAACAAAAATTAATTTAAATGTTATGTGTAGTTTTTAAGAAATTAGATATTGATGAAACATGTTTTATTATGGGATAGATATATTTTAATATTTTTCAGAAATATATCACACTAACAACAATTTTTTATAAAAATTAACCTTCTTATGAAAATATCAAATATATACATATAATATCAATAAACAGAAAATTATTTTACGTCGTTGAGCATGTAAAATAGTTCGTCATATAGCTTTACATCAGCTGACGTATTATCAGATTAGAATCTTAACTCAGATATGTTCAGCGCTCCCAACAAGATACTTACTGTTGAATACTGGTATCAAATCTTCCAGTTCCCAGGTCTTGAGAAGTTCGTTAACTTCCTTCATTGTGAGTATGGTCCTTAAAGTTACGGCACACGTACCCTTACGTCTTCAACTCTCAACACCACAAGTGTCTCGCAATAATTTTTCACAAGTAATGCAACTAATGAAGCAAAATAATGATTAAAAAAAATAAAAAATCACCAGCCGAACAAAACGAACTAGTTAAAACTCGCATGACACATTAAACAAAGCATTGGACATTGAATTTGATCGGTTGACTCCGCGCCCTGCCCCCGCGACACCGTAACAGCGATGTGGAAGGGATGATCACTTGTTTCAAACGACAAATGGATTATTTCATTCAACTTATGTGAAAATCGTTTTAAACAATTAATGTCAGTAGAAATAACATTTAATTTATAGTTATTATAATAATGTTAAGTAATAAAAGTAATCATTTTTCTTTGTCGTTTTGAAAATTATTTGTACCTATTTAATTGACGTAATTAACAGGTCTTAGATAAATCAATATGCCAAATTTATTAATTTAACAATGAAAATCATCAACACTATTAATTTATTAAATTGTTTTAATTATTCGTCCTAAATTGATCCAACCTGTATATTTGTACAAATTTGCTAAATAAAAATGATCTAATCATACAAGGAGGAAAATAATAATAGAAACAACGTATATTTTTTGTTGAAATTAATATGCATACCTACATTGTTGGTTCAATTACGAATGAATTTGTTGTCATAACTAATCAGCTTTCGTTGATATACATAATTTCATAGTTGTTTTATTTAATATAAGGTCAACTAAGAGAAAATCTCTCTTGTTTAACTTTCATTTTTTTGAGTGTACGCAGGGCGTAGTACAAAACGTTTATTTTATAACTAATTTAAAATGAGGTATACAAAAAAAAATGAGTACATTTTGATCGTCCGTTAACGTTCAACTGAATACCAGGACAACACATGGATGAAGTAGTAAAGTAAATTTATTTTACAACCAATTTAATATGTGGCATACTAAAAAAATCATTTGCTTTTACCAAGAAAATTGTTATTTATTTACGCAAAGATTTCTTATACGCAATAATTTCACACTTGCACACATGACTACACATAGTTTTAATGAAATATAAGATGAATATAATGAAATACAATAAAATCAAAAAGTCCACTTGCAGTTGACAGAGCGCGAGGAGTCAGTACCTGGGCTAGAGCCAGTGCGGCGCGCGCGAGCTGCGAATTAAAACTCCTGCGGCCACATGCGGCCCGGCCGCTCGACCGCCGCCGCCACGTGGCGTTGACAAATAAGAAATTCATTCAACCGGTGCACACATTTCGACCACACGTTTTGTTCAATTTAGATTCAAAACCAAAAATCCAATAACTGACTAGGTAAGTCGTTCGTTGCTTATCTAACGGAGATCACCGATGACACAAAACTGAATTGCTGTTGTCACGACATCGTCCTTAAAAGGGTCGTCATCGCAAAAGAGAAAGTCAATACCTTTATGTATCTGTGTGCTTATTTAACTTTCCACTATTAACTAAATCTTCATAAATTGGTAAGTTACTCTTTCCAATCGACTTTTTATCAAAAACGGGGCTCTACAAATCTAACTTTAATCATTTTACTAATGATGTCTGTATGTGCCTGCGTGCGTGTGTCTGGTGTGTGTGTATGGTGTGCGTGCGTGTACCCGAGCGTGTGTGTAAACCTCTCATATTTTTGAACTGATTAATAGATCGTAACGCTATTTACCACGTTCAAAATTAATCCACTCCAAACTGACTTCCTGAAAATTTAAGCTAATTCCGCCTAGTACATTTCGAGAAATTTTAAAAACTAAACATTCAGGAAATAGTTTTTTAAGATAACTTTTAGACTACTTACCCTGTCGACCAACATTAAAATCTAACCGGCTCTTGTCCTTAAAAACAACATCGATCTTGTTAACTGCATCAAAATCGGTTTGTTTGTTCTAGAAACTAGGTTAAAGAAAAATTCTAAAAAAAGGGTTTTCTCAAAATCACTTCTGAACTTTTTGATGGATTGATATTTGGTACTCGGTCATTCTATCTTTGGTTAAAAAATTAGGTCGATTGACTTAAAACGCATCAGAATCTAAAAACGCGTTCGAAAATATCGTAATTGAAAAATAAAAATACCGTTTTTTTTTAACAAATTTAAGTTTTTGAACTTGGAGAGTTCAAAACGTATTATAATTAACAGCATTGTAATTTACTGCTATTAAATTTTTGAACTCTTTGAGCTCGAAAGTAGCAAAAAAATTTGGGGATAGCCTGCTGGGCCAATCGGGTTTCGACGTTATGAAATTGAAATAGTGAAATAGTTATAGTCAACTACACCTTGATACTCAAAGAGCTCCAAACACATCGATACATATCGTAGCGGGAAGTTTTAAGGATGCTCCAGGGGATCAATCGTTCTTCAGATTTTTTTGTAAATAAATAATCGATATAACTTTCAAACCGGAACAGAGTTGATAGAAATGTGTGCGGTTTTCATAATTTAATTTGTGTTGCCGCGACAAGCGGCGCGGTAGTTTCTTGCAGTAGGTGCACCCGAAAGGACGAGATCAAATGGCGAGAATGTCAAGAAATCATAAATTAATACTCAATACAAAATCACATTTCAACATATTTTTGTTTCAATAATTGAAACATATTCTAAGATTAACGATGTCATTTGGTTTTGTATAAGCACAATATTACAAAGAATACATACGAAAGATAATGAGAGACATCGAAAATTATGTTGCCCATTACAATACAAAGATACAAAAAGTATCCAGACGACATCGTTTCTACTCGTTATGTCGTTTCTCTGAGCACAATAGCGACGACCGTTTAGGTACAATAAGTGCTTACAATAATTCATCGGAAAGCGTAAGTACGTCCAGGAAGCACATAAGCGCCGCCCGCCACCCGCGCGGCGGCGCGCGGGCGGCACGCGCGGGCCACGCGTCGTTTTTAGATGAGGAGCGCAGATAACCTTAATGAAAAGATCCGACGCACCGATACGGGGCTATCTGGCCGCGCACGCCGCACGCCGCGCTCGCCGCTCCGCTACCGCTCAAATAGAAATTAAATCCGCAGCGACGGCCCGCCCGCGCGGGACGCACGCAGAGGCGGAGCGGTCGCTTCTACTGACTCTGTGGACACATCTCCTGTTCTTCGTTGTGTAACTGGGGCCGTTCTCCGTCTTTGAAAGGATAACGATGAAAATGCACAATCCCAGCAAAATTTATAAACATTAATTGCGGGTGGCGTGTCATACCTGACCCTGATGTACGATATGTAATAATTGTCTTAGATAGATTTCAAAACATGCACTGCGGCACCCATGACGAGTATCGTTTTTTGTGTAAATTAGAAACGTAACCTGAAAAGTTTTCCATAAGATTTTACATTGCGATATGCCTTATCATTTCTCTAATACTTAATTGTATTTAATTAACACATATAAGTATATCGATGAAAACTTTCAGATTGTAAATATAAAACATCGGTTATATAACGGCGCTACCACCATTATTGCATTGACGCCATAAATTTCATATCGTATAACGCTTCGTAACGTATTATCAAAATGGACAAAATTATACGTAATTCAAAAATAAATTATATCACGAACATATGACAAATATAATGATATTACACATTTCAGGGAGTATGCGAAGTGCTTTCTCCAAAAGAAAATCAATACAAATGTATAAGACCTAAGAAGTGATGTAACTTTGTTGCGTAATTAATAACACCTTACAACTGTTACGTTCGTTTTATAACAATACCGCGTTTCATAACATTACATATCCTGAAGGAGGAGACGTCCTTATAGAAGAGCAATAGTAATTAGCACAAACAATATTGTACTAAAAACAGTGAATACAGTTCTAGCGGTTCCTACGTCTATGCGCAGTCGGTCGGGCCACGTCCGTCCGCGTTAAATAACAAGAGGGCAGTGCGCCTGATGCGTATCACATCTGCACGGGCGGCGAGGGCCGCGCGCACACGTCGGCCGCGGCGCCCCGAAATTATCAATTTAGATTTGCTCTTGGTCGAGCCGAGACACTGACGGCTTGTTAATTGCAATTATAGCTATAAAATACAAAACGGCAGGGCTTCGTGACTAACCCACTAATAAGGGAGAAGAAATTAAATACATTCCTGCAATAAGCAGACACGCCGAGAGAGGATGTGGCGTTTTGTCAGAAAATTCAACCATTACAGCTGATTCTCAAAAAACACAATCATTAGTCCATACACTTTTATTTTAAACTTTGTCTTATGTACGCTATTGACGAAAGTGTGATGAATGATTTACTGCATTTGATTATTTATCCCATCTTGATGTTCTTTATGTTGCTGTTTTCAGTTATTAATTGTAATTATATTTTTTTTTTTTACAATTATCATATAATTTCAAAACGGTATTCCTCCTACTTCTCCAGACACCTTACCAGGGAGAACAACGCGAGAGTCCCATACGGTGTCGAAAATTAGCGCTTGCTACATAATATTATTGGAGACTCTTATAAGATTCAACTCTCGCCATCTTCATCGCCTCGGCACAGGTTAGACCTCGACGTTCTACCGAATTATTAATCTAAGCCATTTGAAGGTTTTTGCATTCATATTTAGACTTTAGACATTCATTCATCATCAGACTCATCGAATCATTAAACATGATGGGACTTACAAAATCAAAAAGGAGCCCAAGCTCGATGTGCTAGTAGCCATTAAAGAATTCCATTATCGCTAACAGACTAATTTACAATGTTCCAATTGACCCATATCTAATTAATAATAACACGTTAAAATAAATAATATGAGCGCAAAGTCGTTGATTTACTATTAACTTGTAAATAATCCATTATTGGGCATTCGGTGTAGTCCGTATGATCATCGCTTGTCATGTTTAACCGAATCCATTACGGGCAGCGTCACAAAGCAGACAAGCGCAGGGTCGGCCGAATTCGGCGGCCGCATGCAGGCACACGTCACACAATAGCTCTGTGTGGGCAATGTCAAAACCAACACACATATACGGCTTCAGTATATCTACCTACTACTTAACAAAAAAATGGTTATTCATCTATAATTAAAACATGTATTACTATTACAAATAGCAAATTAGTGGTTTTTGTTAAATATTAATATGTAATAGTGTCTCTGAACTGTTCGCGTTACCAAATATTAATTAATTAAAAATCCTACATCTATTGTAGTTACTGTTTATAAAAGATTTTCCGTACGTTATCTGTGAACATGGCTTTATCGTACAAGCTATACGAACATAACAATTATACTTTACCGACTGTCCCTGTTCATGTATAAAACTAAATAGTACGTAAGTTGTCCTGGGCGAAGCCTGGACTGTTACAATTTGAGCCCGTTATCAAAGCGATCGGCACCTGACTACGGCCAACACTCTATAATAAATTGCCAAAACTTGTACGTGTGTTGTATGGGAAAAGTTTTATTTGCGCCTACTGCCTGATCTGCCTGATCTTGAACTCGCACAACGAAATTAAGAGACTTAAGGGATCGTCTTTTCATAGCCGGAGTGTTTACGCATTTTTAGTTGTCGGCATTCAGTTTTTATATCGTTTACTTTATTTATTGTCTTTTTACACGCGTGAACACGTACCAACATTTTTATTTTCTTTTAAGAGTTCAAACAAAATTAAAAAACAGACTCAATTTTTTCAAATTATTATTTATATAGAATATTGTACATTGACGATTTACATAGAAATCCTTAATCTATTTAACTCAGCAAGAAACATAAAACGTGAGGGTTTTTTAATTGATTGTAATGTGAGAGACTAATGAGAGTACACTTTTAAAATAGTGTTTTGTTGAGTGACAGACTTGACACTTACGCAGGGCGCGGGCGGGGAGGGGCCGACGGGCGTCTGCGCGTTTGTTCGGGCCTCCCTTTTAAATTGGAAACTGTTTCCTTACTGACTGAAACATACGTGCAGATAAAAGTTGTACACGTTCGGAATGTACTTTTCGAGGCCTTTCTTTTGATACAAAATATGACACGATTATTCTCGATTTACTTTTCAGCGTTGACAAATGATTTATTAATTAATTAACGCCAATCTTGGATTTAATAAGTCGTTTTATACCATATAAGACGCGGACTGTTAAAAAGCGTCGAATGAAACTTCATTTGTATATAAAATTAAGACAAGTGTCTTGGAAACTACTAGGGAACGCATGAACAAAAAGAAATCTTTAAACCGAAATGTTAGTTGTTAATAATTAACATTAATTAGGGAATTTCGTTTCCAAGTCATATTAATTTTATGTCTCAGAGAACCTACTCTCAGATGTTTTTGCTTACACCAAGCGACGAAGCCGGATCACGCCAGCGACGGCGGCGGCGTCGCTGGCGTCGGCCGACGCACACCGGCGGGGCGTCCCTCTGGCGAGCCGCCGCCCGCCCGGCCCGTCCAGCTTTTGTGCACCGACGCACTATTTATCTTTATTCAAATGCGCGCCCGTGCCGCCCGCGCGTGCGGCCGTTGCGAATCCGTTGTTAGTGAGATCCAGCCGGCGCAGGGGTCGCCCGCAGGGGTGCGGCAAATCCGTTAAATGTTATTTTTAATTTTTTTCGCGTCACAACACTATGGAACAATTGTTCTTTTATACTACAAATGTATTAATGACGATGAGTAACTATTGATTTATTTACAGATATAATCGTTGTAAATTCATGTTTACAGTCTCATGCTATATATAATAATAAAAAAATTGGTTGCCTGTAAAGTCGGTATACGGGCGAAAGTTTTACGTGACAACGACTTTGAATGGTAAAATCATTTTAATGTGAATATTCATTCGTATAGTAGGAAGAAGGATGAAATAATAGTAACAATTTAAAACATTTATTTATACAAAGAATTATATTTAAAACATTAATTTATACAAAGAATCTCGCACTGAATTTCATATTAACAAAATTTTATTTTTACCTTTACACATATACATACAATAACTTGCAATACATTTGCAAGCTATGCACTAATTCTCTAGTGCTGCGCGCGCGGCAGACCGATCATAGTTGAGTGGGAGAGAGACGCAAGGCATTCGGCGGGCCTCTCTCTCGTTCGGTGACTCATCGTAACGTTACCGAGCGTTACACTTTTTCATAAGTGACTCCCAGCCGCAACCTAATTTAAGACGTTGTCACGTCAAAACTATTAATTGTTGATCGACGCTAAATGACGTTCGGTCGATACCGGCTATCGCTCACAGCTTTTGTCGCATGAGCCTAGAACGAATTCTTTGTTTGTGCCGATTGGACATTAGTAACGACAATATTCAAATAAAGGAAAAGTACGACGTCGGTTCGGAGTCGGAATCGCAAACGATACTCGGATCAGGATCGAGAGCGTGAGCGAAATCGTTTCATAATATTAAAAAAAAAATTGGTTGCCTGTAAAGTCGGTATACGGGCGAAAGTTTTACGTGACAACGACTTTGAGTGGTAAAATCATTTTAATGTGAATATTCATTCGTATAGTAGGAAGAAGGATGAAAAAATAGTAACAATTTAAAACATTTATTTATACAAAGAATTATATTTAAAACATTAATTTATACAAATAATCTCGCACTGAATTTCATATTAACAAAATTTTATTTTTACCTTTACACATACATACGTATTTATATACAAATATACATACAATAACTTGCAATACATTTGCGTACAATGAAACAGCGTTTACTACAACTTAACTTGTTCCTATCTGAGTGGAAGGGACGCGTGCCTTTCACTTTTTATGTCTGTCTCTCTCGCTCTTAGGCGGGCTAACCATGTCCGAGTGGAAGGGACGCGTGCCTCTCACTCGCTCTCATTGTGAGCGCATAACGTGAGCGGAGCGTAACGCAGTTTCTTGAAGTGTCACCCGGCAAACCAATTTATAAGACGTTGTCACGTCAAAATAGCGGAATTACGGGTGTTGTCGGCATAAGAATATACGTTCCTCTGGGATAATTTTATCCGAATTGAATCGAGGACAGTACCGGAATCTGCTCCGATCGAGATCGGAATAGGAATCAAGAGCGGGACCAGAATCGGAATCAAGAACGAGAACAAGGACGAGATCGAGATCACGATCGATAGCGTTGTCGATCCATATCAAAATTAAAAGAATCCGCCCCTGTGAACACAGAATGTCTACACGAACGGGGCTGCGGGTGAAAATCAGACTTAAATGCAAACGTTTCGGGAAGGGAATGCCTTGCAGTTGCGGAACAAAAACCTGACTGATAGAAATAGATATAATTTGCTAAGTTTAGCAAATTATATCTATTTCTATCAGGTCTGAGTAGAGCTGGCACTCTGAATGTAGGACAGGAGACGGCGCGACCTGCGCGGTCCCACGAACCCGCCGCGAAGCACGAACGATTAGCGCACCGCGCGCACGTCGCGCCGAAATCGACCATAAACTTACAGACGTTTCATCACGACTCACAAATAATTATTATTCGTGAGAGTTACAACAATAACTATAATTTTCCGCGCGATAAATTCGGCAATAACAATATTTAACGTGCAGGGGCGCCGGGACGGGCCCGCGTGTCACACTTGACAATGGGCTGAGATTTGACGGCGCCCGCCGCCCCCGCGCCGCCCCGCGCCCGACGGATAGTTTTGTGATGAATTACCGCGATGCGCTATCCCACAAGAAAATACGTCCGCGTAAGGGGTCTAAGGTACGGCGGCGGCCATCGGCTACGGCGTAGGCCGATGTACTACGGATGCATTTCGTCTATTCACTTGCGATAATAGACCTAAACATTGTTCGCGAGGTGAGATAACGCGTATTAAAAAACATAGTTTTCTTACTTAAACACACGCTAAGTATGATTTCCTAACAAATCTATTTTTACATAAACGTACTTAATAGGATACTGTGAGACTGTTGACTTTTTAATCTAATAAGAGAGATGGCGCTGTCGCCCGGCGTCGGCGCGCGTGTGCAAAACGTTAAACGTATTAGATTATTCATTCTTAATATCGAATCCGATTATTACAGTGCAGTCGAATAGAAACAGAAATCACATGTAGCCGAGCGCGTCTGCAGGGGTCGCCCGCGCCGCTCGACGCGACGTGAGAACGGTGATGTTCGCTTGTATTATTGATTTCACGCACCGTGAGCGCCCTGCGCGTGCGCACCCGCTTGTGTTATTTCTCTGGGGAGAAATGACATGATATATTTTATTTCAAAGACATGAATTCAAGTTGAAATTTATAATTACAAAATAAATGTTCATAATTTATAATGATTATTTATTAAATTTAACCACAGAGGTTAATTCATTGCTTAGACAGTAATGAGTGTGGCATTTCTAACGTTATGAATAAAAAAAGATAGTGTGTATTCGTTTGTTCTTTGCGTATAACCACAATTGAATTACTTATAAAATTATTTTCAACATTATTTTTCTTTTTCTTTAAACTCTCTATCTTTGTCCCATAAGTTCAATAAATATCCAATGTTGGATTTCGAATATGTATTAAGAAACTCTTAAATAAGATATAATACACATATCGTGTATGACAATCGCATACAACTCGTATGTCTTGACGATCAACAGCAAATAATTGATTACATGGTGATGACGAAGGTCTGACTATCCGACTGGAAGCTACTCCACGGAAGTCGACAACGAAGAACAGCACGCGTCGTGGGTAACAGCGCCGTGTCGAAGATGACGGACGGCAGGCGCGCCGCCGGCGGTGGTGAAGGTCTAAGAACTTCTGTAGCTCTTACCGTTTTGAGCTCGACGTGTGTCTTAGAAAAATCATTTTAAATACTACAGTTTAGGTACAAATACGAATAACATTTTGCTGCAAAGATATGTTACCTTTGGCCAATTAAAGTTAGGCCTGTTCAAAGCCAAGCTTCCAGCACACACGATAATCGTGTACTGTTACTTAAATACATCTTTTAAATGAAAACCGAGGCGTTCAACTTTAAAATTATAGAATGAAATGCGTAAGAATTATTATTTATTATACAGATAATTACAATATCACACTAGCAATAATTAAAAAAATAAGAAACGGGGTTATAAATTTTACTAAAAACTAATTGACTAAATCATGAAGTTACAAGAGGTATTTCGGCTCGGCCATTGGAAGATCCTAAGGTTTCACAATTACAATTTGAATAAAAAGTGGCGAGCAATCATTTTCCTTTATTTTAAAACTTAAATATTATTGATAACTGACACATTTTTTATTAATTTATATGTCGATTTGATAACAGGTACTTTTTGAACACTTTAAGAATAAGGTACATCAAAGAACTTCATTTATCTGTCCTGTTGCGATGTCATCGTATTGACGTCTTAGTCGACGCATTGTAGCCACACACGTGTGCTTGCGCAAGTTTTTTGTCACTTCACCACCAGGCATGCTCATTCAGATCGAGAAGCTCGGATATTAAGCCTACCATCCGACTCAGAGAGGGATAAGAACAGTAACGACCGTCGTCATCGATGCGCCACAGCGCGCGACCGACGGCTTACTTATGCTGCGAGGCACGGCGTCACAGGTTTGATTCGACTTAAATTGGGAATTAAAGTTCAACTGAGTCATGGTGCCGATTCAAATCGGTCATGTTCTACTTCGAAGGCGCGTCCTTCACCACTCAGTCGTCAACGCTCACAGTACTCTATTTGCACTGTATGGTGTTTATGAAGCGAGATAGAATATAACAAGGGAAAAATACTGTCCTATGTTGTCACATGTATTACATATTTAAAAGTATTTTAAACGACATTCAATTTGAAACAAATCATATACATCATACACTTATTGTCTAATAAAATGCTTACTTGCAAGCAAAGCTTTCATTTCTTTAGTATCCGCTCGAGCGTACCAGCGGCCGCTGCCAGTGTTGACGACCGCGGGGCGGTCGAGGCGGTAGTTGAAGGTTATAACGTGCTGTCGGTTTGAGAGCGCTTTCGTCGGACGTTCCGTTCTACACTTCGACGTGAGCTTAATTGATTTCGCATAATAAGTCAAAGTCCAATCTTGTTCAAAATTTAATCGACCAATTAAATAAAGAATATAGTGCTAATTTTGTATTAGATATTAAAAAAAAATGATAGAGTTACGTAATTTTATGCGGGCGGAAGCCATAATACTAAAATAAGAAATAACAATATAACAAAAAGTCACACCTATTTCCCAGAGCTGTAGGCAGAGTCTATAGGTTTTCACACGGTACGATTTTTGCGTATCTCTCTGCCTCGCTGACATCCATCAATCTTTTCATGCAAGCTCGTCGGTTTCGGGTGCTTAAAATTTGGTCCTTTTTTAATATGCCACCAATGTGGTCTGTTTAGCATTTTCTAGGGCGACCCTTGCGACCTTTTCATCCATTACTAAGAATAGAGTATTAATATATTTACTTACTACTTGAACAACGTTCGGGTTTGGGTTCTGACGAATAGCTAATACGACTTTTGCATAAGTATGTACTTCGAAACTTAAAAGGAAGGGATTATTTCTTATTCTTATTATTGATGCATTGACATGTATTGGAAAAGAGTAGTGACATATATGCAACACTACCACTTTTAATGATCACATGGTTTTGAAATCGCAAGAAATGAAATTAATAAAACAAAAACAAAGCCGTACCTTAATTTTTCAGAATTTGTCACAAAATGTATCATGATCGATGTGTTAAGGTAATTCCACGAATATTTCCAAGGTGTGAGACAAATACCTGACAAACGATCGAACGGAGAGTGCCTCGGACGAGTAACAGGGAGACGCCAGCGAGGCCCGTCTCCGTGGTGGCGCCTCCCGCGCGACAGGTGCGCGACACTCCGAACCAGTCGTTTCGTAAAATATATTGAAGTGTTTCAACTCTTAGTGATCGTATAATCTACATGAATAACAAATGTTTTAAATTTCTTTCAAGATCCATATGAATTTGGTACCCTGAAGTAGATTTTGAAGTTGCTCCAATAAGAATTAATTATATTCAACTTGACTTTAGGTTTTCTTAAAAAATATGTCAAAAATTGCAAATGTGTAGAGCAGGCGCATGGCGCCTTCTTTACGTTTTAAAGTGGTTTTATTTCATCAATAATATTTTAATAAAATTCAAAATCCCACTATGCCTAATCCGGTACTTCTAAAATGATTGATGTTGTTTTCATATACAATTATACCTTTTTCGACAATACGTACATACAGATCTGAGCACGAACCGTGAACAATGAACCGTTTGTTAGATCGCACGGAGCCACCCCGCCCCGCCCCGCGCGCTCGAAGCCGCTGAGCAAATCGACGAAGACGAATTCTATCTTTTGGAAATCGTTAATTTGGAAATTCGCAGCGGCGGCCTCCCCTCGCCGAGATTGTTTGTGTCTTAATGTCGTTAGCGCGGCTCGAGCGCGCGCTAACTCCATTACGGGCGCTCTGTCTGCGCCCACCCGACGGCCAATATTTCGGCAAATCCGGAAAGGAGAGTGATTCGATACGTCGTCACGCGTCACCCGCGCCTCCCGCTCGCCGCCGCCCGCCGCCGCCCGCCGTGTGCGGTTGTCGAGAGCCGGTTCGCATGACTGCGAGCCTGCCGACCTCTATCTGCTCGGGATATACCCTAAATTAATATGAAAGCAAACACGGACCTAAACAAATGTTACCTTAATTCGTGCGACGGCGGAAGGGCGATACTAAATTAAACCGCACGCGTTCACCCGCGCGCTCGCCGGCGCGCTTCCGGCCGCCCTCGGCGAGTTTTTGACCTGGAGCGCCCGCGGGCCGCTCGCCGCCGCGCACTGCGCCTTCGGCTCCATCTGCAGTTATTACTGGGTAGACTCGACGAGACTCGGCGTAGGTCGTTTGATTCTTGCCGTTTGTAGAAGTGCTGCAAACGGCAAGAATCAAGAGTCGTCTAACTACTTGATCCGTGCCGGTGACGACGTCGTCCAGAGGCGCGAGCTCAGTGAGCCGACCCGCTCAGAGACGACTGCGCTCGCTGCGGCGCATCGAGCGATGAGCCGAACGCGCTCCTAACTCGACAAAATAGTCGAATCGAACTTTATTGATGAAATAAAAGTGCATATAAATTTTATGAAGTATAAAGGGGACATTTCTCGCGGTTTATGGCGCGGCACTCGGGCGGGGCGGGCGGCGGGCGGACGAGTGCTCTACGTTATGGGGCCCATAAATTGTAGTTAAATTTGAGACATATCTTTTAATGTGTCTTTATTGAAGTGTTTATGCGCGGGCCGGCCGCGCCCCCGCCCGCGCGCGCCGGGCGCCGTAAAACAATTGACGACTCCCGCCGACTGCAGCTCGAACTGCGTCCGAAGCGACCGACGTGCCGATCGCTTTATAACTTTCGTTTGTAGAGTTGGAACGAAGAAGGCGGGCAGATACGGTCGAATGCACTTCGCCATGCCGTTACTTCTAATCGTTGGTACTTTTAATCAATTTAATTTAATTTTAAAGAATTATTTAAAATGCACTACCGTAAATAATTGTTTCATATCGTCCGTAATTTTAATTTCCGACTAATGAATCAGTTTCGTAATCTGCCTGTTACCGAAGTTCGATTCAACTCGATAGTACTTTAAGCGAGATCGAGTCGTGCGTGATGTATTTCAGATCTGTTTTCGCTGAACGTAATAAAGGAGCGCATAGAAATTAATAGTTTTAGAAACATAAATAAAAATGACTAACGACCGCCGAGCTCGAAGTTTAGTAATTTGCGGGATCAAACCGCATCCTAGTGACTATTCGCGTACGAATTGTTTATTGTTCGGGAGCGGTGACTAAGTCCCGACCTTCGCTCACTCATGACTTTTATGAAGCGCGTGCGCGCCGACGACGGCCACGTGGACGGCGCGGGTGCAGCGGACGCGGCATTAGTGCTGTGATAAATGCGAATTTTATGCTAACTCGACGACCACCCCGCGCCCCTTCCTTCCCGCCCCGCCGTCTGCTCCTGACACACTCCTTTCATTAGATACGGTTAGTTTAACCCTATCGATAACTAAATAAATAATTTTTTTTTACTTATACATGTGATGAATTGCCTAGTAGGTACTACTAGACTATGGAAAATGTCAAAAGAATAAGAAGAGTTCTGAAACTATGCTCTTATTATTACAGTACTAGAACTCTTATTATTTTCTTGACATTAAATATATTTAAATCAGAAAATTATCTCGATCATCTGGAAAAAATGTAGGAAATAAAGGAGATAAGCTATGCAAATATATAATTTCTTGGTCCTCGATATCTATTCAAAAATGTTAGAATAGAACTAGAGTATATCCAACAAGTACATGACGGATTAAGGAATACTACAGTCTTACAATAAACGAATTCTTTAAGGTAATGTCTTTAAATAAAGGTTTATTTGTTTAAATTATAGAGCACTATTGTTGAACAAAATAAAGACAAACAATATAAAGAAGGTATTGCATTTTTTTTTAATTAGCGCTCTACCAAACCATTTTATTACACAAAAACTCGATATCGATGGTTCATATCGGGGACTTCCCTACTATTCAAATGAGTAGTTTAGGCGTAGGTAAATAGAATTGCGTTCCACGTTGCCGGCGTCGGCGCGCCGCGCAATTCGTCCGACTCTACAATGTACAACTCGTAAAAACGGCGTTCATGCAAATGTGATGGCGCGGGCGCACCTCGCGACCCCGCACCCCGCGCACGCCGATTTCATATGTGACTTACGACTCGTTAAGTGCGAGATTGTCGTCGGTTTCCTTATTATGACATTTACTATCACTTTTTATTTCTCCGCATCATCAAGTGTGAATTTTCTTTAAGCGTTCTACGTGACTGAACGGTGTGAGGTGACACCGAGGTGCCGTGACTAGGTATTCTAGGTATCAATGATAATAATTTTTTTAAGGAGATAGGCATGTGAAGATCGTAGAAAAATCAAAGAGAAATTGTACTTCGGTATTCGCGTAGATTAATAGCGTACCTTGACTACAAGGTACTTCACAAGGACTACTTCACAAATTCGATCTAGAATTTAATGACACGAACCTTAAAATTAAGTTTGTAACTAACTAAGAATTTCATAACCGATATTTTTTTTAAATTGCTGATATAGGTATCGTTTAAAAATTTTGTTCTCAAATTTCTCACATCTCAAAAATTATCGACTGTGTACTATATTTAGTTATGGTATTTTTTACCTGTGATTACTTATGCTAAATAAAGTCACTTCAAACCTTTAATATATTCACATAGAACTGTTCATTTGCTTATATTATTACAACGTACGCTTTAAAAACAGACGTTCCTAAGGAAAAAAAAAGGTTCTATGTTCAGTAGGGACCTAGTCGGTAAATAAGTGCACCTAATTGATTAACTTCTACTGGTGTGATGCTGGATCGATAGCTGTGACAAGGGCGCGCGGCGGGCGGCGGGGCGCGCGGGGCAGGGTCCGATTCACCCTCACCTTTTTGCCGAACTATAAATAATATTTTGAAGGAGTGCGGCGCTGGGCCAGCGCGCGCCGCGGGGCGGGGGCGCACCGTACTCGCGACACATTCGTGTGATTTATCGCGCTAGAACAATGTGCCCGGTCACGGCCTGAGAGCTCTGTTGTTCGCCTGTAATTATAACGTATGCCGCCGCGCCGCCATTTTGTAGTTTTTATTATTTATGTGCGCGGGATACTCTACCTAGGGCTCAACAATGTTGCTGCAAAAAGGATCGTTTTAAATAGTAACGTACGAATTGAGAATAACGCTACGTATCCCTAATATAGGCGTAGTATCTTATAGTGCTCCCATTTGGTTTTTTAATAAAAACTCAACTAATTAATATTAAGGCTTTGCCGCTGTTTATAGTCCCTTACTTTTAATAGCGTTGTTTTAAACTCGTTTTTTTAAAAAAGTGGAGAATAATCTGAAAAAGTATGCAATATACGAATACACATAAGTAAAAGAATTACGATATTTCTGTCAAAATTTTTACGGTAATTCTGTTCATTGTGTAAAAAACAAACCGGCCAAGTGCGTGTCGGGTTACGCACAGTGTAGGCTTTCATAGTTGGCCTTGACAATATACAAACTTGTAAGAGGGCATTTATTTAATACTATGAACCTATTAATTAAGTTCACGATGAGACGGCTAGCAGGCAACCTCTAAAAACGGCTCTTAAACTTATGTCGAATTGAAACCCGAAATAAAACTCATATTTCGTGCTGTAAATATTTAGGCATGCTGTAATTATTTAAAATCATATTGAATTCTATAAATCTTTCATTATCTCTTCCTTACGAAAAGCAAATATCAATATTGGAAAAAATAACATTTTCAATCAAAAATAATATTTGCAGTATTAGAAAGTTTTCTCAACTTTTAGATACGCTTAATTTAATTTGTCCAGCCTTCCTTATGATCGAGTGTACACAAAAATTTTAGAACGTGAACAATATAGCATTACAAAAATCACATAAAAAATATGATGCAACAACGTCGATATCTCCAATCATTCAATCAGAATTACATTGGTGGTGTAACAACATAAAGAAATTCGATTCAATAAAACAATTCAACTTTTAATTCAAAATACATACAGACGCGTCTACAACAGGCTACGCGACCATGACAAAACTTTTGGGTCAGGATCAAAATCAGAAAGAGAAAACATATTGACTATTTAGAGTTAAATGCTGTTCTTCTAGGATTACGATGCTTTACAAAAAATATACATCATTGTGAAATCCTAATAAGTATCATAATAATACTGCAATATCATTTATTAATAAAATACGGGAGTAAAATTTCCACACCTCAATAATATAACAAGAGATATTTGAAAGTGGTGTGAACATAGAAACATTTGGATTTTTGCTTCACATATAAACATCAAGGGTAACTTCTTATCTCTACAAGGATAACTTAATAAGAGAATCTAGGAAAACTAACATTGATTGGATACTCTCTCAAAATACTTATAAGGAAATAATAAAGTGCCTCGGTGTACTTAAGATAGATCTATTTGCTTCGAGAATAAATAAAAAATGAATTAAATTAGTTTAATGGAAGTGTGACCCAGAAGTATTCGCTAAGGATGCCTGTACTATTGATCGGAGTTTTTTTTCTCTAATACATTTCCACCTTCCTCACTGATATTAAAATGCTTATACAAAATTCAAAAAGATGAAGCCGCTGGCATTTTAGTTTTCCCATACTGGCCGTCACTGCATTGGTTGCCATTGATTACTTCCATGGCTATTGACAAATTTATAATATTTAAACCTAAAAACAATCTATTATTATCCCATATATACATACATCCCATATAATATATATTTCAGAGATATTCACCTCTCCATAGACAACTTACCCTGGCTGGAGGGCTTCTTTCAGCCACGCAAATGTAAGGCGAGGAACACCAAACTCAGAGTACTGAGTTTGGTGTTCCTCTATACTGAGTACAGAGTATTAAATTTAACATCACTTGAAGTATCAAATGATGTTAAATTCAATTTGAAAGAATACAATTTAACAATGTGATTCATTTTTGAAACAGTGTTGGCAGTTTTATAAGAAATATAATATAGACACGTATGAAGCTTCTGTTCCTTTTACATTAAAATTCTTAAGCGAATATTTTAAATCTCGCACATCATATGGGACAATAAACACCACTAGGTCAGTATTATCCTTATTCATTGGACCAAAAATCGTATCTGATGACAGAATTAAACCATTTTTAAAAGGACTATTCCGATCACGACCACCGATCCCAAAATATAATGTAACTTGGGATTCAGGAATGGTACTGAACTATTTATCTAACTATTATCCAAATGAGAACATACCTTTAAAAATGTTAATTAAGAAATAACTGGTATTAATAACAGGTCACAGAATAAAAATCTTGTTTTTCATTACCACAGGTAAATATTACAGCTGTAAATAATGGTGTGCAAATCTGTATAGGTACCACAGATAATTAAGGCTTCCAAGAGAGAAAACGTACAGCCAGTATTACATCTGAAAACATTTCATAACAATATATAAATTTATCCTGTTGTCACTACTCAATCTTATACAAGCAAAACAAGTTCTCCGAGAAATAATTATAATAATTCAATCCTCACGTACAAAAAACTGTATTGTGATGCATCAACCTAACCTATAAGTCGGTGGATTAAGCTTACATTAAAGGAAACAGGAATCCACACTTCTATTTTCAGTGCTCACAGCACCGGACATGCATCGACATCAGCTCCAAGTAGATCAGGAGTCGACATAGACGTCATTAGAAATACTGCAGGGTAGTCGCAGAATTCGGCCATCTTTGCCAAATATTACAATAGAACTCTCAAACCAAGAACCAACTCACTTTAGTACTACTATACGTAACATAGCTTTATATAGGTAACATTTACCTATTCAATCACTACAACGCTCTGCATTCACAATTCATTATTATCAACTGTATTAAAAATATGATCAAATCCAACCGATTGACAAGTGTTTCTGTTGTCATATAAAGTATTATATAACAACAGAAATAGTTATTAAAAACATTTTTAGTGCAACACATCAGTTGCTTTTATTATTTCAAACACGCTCAAATAAATACTATACTACACTAATTAATGCAATATCTACACGTTGAATTTACCTTGGAAAAATGCACTGCACAGATAGCTGTCTAATCCTTCAATCATACATCTCTTCTGTTTACATAAAACGAAATTGAAAAAATAGAAACACTCAAAATACAGTTGAACCTCGATAACTCAAACCTCGGTAACTTAAAAACCTCTATAACTTCAGAAAATAATATGTTACCTTCCCATCAGAGCCCAAAACCCCTATAACTTAGAATACGCAAACTCTATAACTTAAATAAGTAATCTCTGTATTGGCCGTCAGTAACTTAAAGAAATGTTTCCACAACCTCTATAACATAAAATTGTTTGTCAATGAGTCATTTTGAAAGAGTGTGCAAAACAAAAGGTTTCGGTATTTATTGCTTGCACGTGTTCACTAGTTAAATTGTTAACATGTGCAAAATAAAAGGTTTTGGTATTTATTGCTTGCACGTGTTCACTAGTTAAATTGTTAACGTAAACAATACATGTCACCTATTGTTTGCTTCTTCGAAATTCTTTAAAGCTTTGCGGCGGTTAGCCTTAAGACATAAATAAGCCTTGGATCATAAGTTTTTGATCATTGTCCTGGAAACATCGCTTTACTTACTGTGTGATAAAACTGGCTTAAAATGAGTTTAAAAAGAAAACTAACAACACTCACATACGCTGATAAAGGGTGGAACAAGGGTACATACATACATATGTACATACCTACCTCTACATGAACCTATCCCTAACATAGACCATTGATAACTTAAAACCTCTATAACTTAAAACATTTTGTGTTTCCCTTGGACTTTACCTTATCGAGGTTCAACTGTATTAGATAGGCACAAAATAAAAATATTTCATAAATATAATTAACAATACCATGTAACGCCTTGATTAGATACATTATTTTATGATTACTGATTTATATCTTCGCACCACGATGACAGTCAAATTGGTGTTATTATTCGAACACCGGACAAGTACAAATAGAACTCGCAACCTGAGAGTTCCGTACAAACTTTTAATTTTGTAAGTTGATATTTCATTCAAGTCTCGATGGTTTTTGCCTATTTTCGACACCTGTTACTTTTGATAATGGTGGGTTATCGGTCCGGATATTCCGAAGCTTTTGTTGTTTTTGTTATGTCAAATAAATTTACGAAATAATTTTTTACGTTACCTAATTTTTGAAAATCTATGGTTTCCGAAAGAGAGGTTAAAATATTCCCCTGTATATCGTTTTACATTGCGGTTCACATTCTCACCAACAAATGTAAAATTGCAATTACAAAAAAAGATTTCCAAGTTTTTAGGGTTCCAAGGCAAAATGGCAAAAACGGAACCCTTATAGTTTCGTCATGTCCGTCCGTCCGTTCGTTTATATGCCACAGGCATTTTACTCAAAAACTACAAGATGTATATTGATGAAATTCGGAATATATGTGTCTTGTATAAATCGCTACTTAGTTTCGTAGTTACATTACAAAAAATAAATATTTACATGTTTAATTTTACTTATTACTGTATTAATTTTTTTTTCTATTCCTATAAACCTGATGTTTACTTATTTACAACCCTAGCTTTAAACAACTACTCGTAAAATCGTCTCAGACAAGGACAGAGTATAACTATGTGATTAAACGAATTTACCTAAGTGAAGTTCTATCATAACTATATTATGATCCTTGTCCCAAAAATCCTTTCCATTAATGCTAAACATTATCCCAAATAATTTATTTGGGATAATGTTTAGTATTAATGGATGGGTTTTGTGGGACAAGGGTTGTTCATACAGTCTATTATGTATTTTTAAACGTAATGACAACTAAATGCAACCACATTACAACAGTGTTTCTCTTATTTTAGCTTTAAAAAATTGTGACAGACGCTGGTGCAATCAGCGTTACTACTCGCAGAATCGTCTACTCGTAAAATCGGTTCGGACAAGGATATCGTATAATTACAATAGAACTTAGGTAAGTTTATTCAATCAAATAATTGTTGTTACTTTATTCTAAAGTAAAAGTGTGAAAATTAAATGTTTAATATGAAATAGAATAATTTACGCATTGATCATTAAAGTATATTATGTATTATTATATATGTAAAAGAGTAAACTGATTGACCGATATATAAACGCACAGTCAAAACTACTGAGTGCATGTATTTGACATTTTGTACAGATATTCGTGTCATAAGGTACACGAGCATTAAAAGTATTTTTGGAAAGGTTACCCCTAAAGGGGTGATAAGGATGATGAATTTAGTATCAAACATTGGAACCGTTGAAGCAACAGATATCAAACTCAACATTTTAATTACTCGTACAAAGAAAAATATTATTTATTCTTATGTTTTAAATTAACCCAGAAAGATAAAATAAAGGGTGAAATTTTATTTGGAAAATTGAAACCGCTAAAGCTATTGACAACAAAACTAATATTTTGATACAAATGAAAAATAACGACGTATCATTTTTATGAAAGTAGTTTCACCACGGTGAAATAAGGAATGGATTATTTTATGGAAAATCAAAAACATTATGTGTATTTGTCCGCGTCTTTTTTGCGTACTTAAACAATTTCTTCGATTACTAGTTTCGAAACGAAAACATTTTTCGTTTTGAAACTGGTTATATGTTGTACGCAGAAAAAAGGAGTCTTCGAAAAAAAAGAACTTGGCTTCGTCTTCATATTTCTGGCACTAAAGATTTTAAAAATTCTATCACTCCTAAAAAGCTACACTATCCCCAATTAATGTAACACACACTTTATTTTGCTTCTACTAATATTTGCTAATTAGAATCATAACATGACTGGAAATCGGAATGAGAAGCAGCACTAAGATCAAAATTTAAAGTGGGAGCAGGATCGAAAGTGGGACGGGAATCCCCTTAGATCAAGACCGGAGCCGAAATCAAAGCGAGTCTGCAGTCGAAATCGAGAACGAAGGAAACTGGCATCGAAAGCAGGACCGAGACCAGCGTCGTGAACGGGATTGGCATCGGGATCTTGATTTCGTTATGAGTTAATATATATACAATATGAAGGAATTCGTTTTATATCTACACAGGAGCAATAACTGATATATGTATGTATATTATATAGTCTCTAAAAAAATGCTCGGGACAGACGCCAAGGCAGTTGCATAAGTATTTCGCTTTTGTAAGTTAGATAGAAAATACTAAAATTCTTTGAACTTCTGAAATCATTTTTCAGAAGTAAGTTCAAAATTTACCCCAAAAAGCTCGTCTCTTTCAACGCTTAGATTAATTTTACATAATTTACTTTATTTTGTCTCATAGCTCTAATTCAAAGTAAGTTTCACCTGATTAAGTAGATACTTATGTACGCAGCTGGTCAGGGCTAGTCTTACTGTAACTTTAAATAGACTTCTAGCTTAGACGAAGTTTTCGAATAGCTCGAGGATATGTATACGATATTAGGTCCGAAGGTTGGAAGGAAAATTGATTAGAAGGTTGACCATTTAATAGAACACCTCTTCACCTTTTCCCCTGATTCCGCGTGGCCGAGTGCGGCCCGTACCTCCTCGCACTTGGGGTCATGTTTGGTTGGTGTGCCGCGACGCGTTTACGTTTATGATCAATGAAGTGTGATTGATTCAACTAATCAATCTGACATACCGTAACTTATCCATGTTAGTGACCTTGTACAAACTACGATACTTTTAATAGTTCTAAATTTCCCTCGTGCTGACTGCAGCAACAAGTCGTTTCGTTTTATTGTATTGTGATCGAATCTCGCACATGTGTATCAAACCTCAAACGATTAATATGGCTTAACACTAATATCCAATATTCCACGCGCACAGAAACACAACGAAACGAGATGACATTAAAATATTTCAGGAAATGAAGTGTAATAGCGGTCTACGTATGTACGTATAGCGGTGTACGTGTCTACACGTGTCGGTAGCTCGGTTTCCCCATAGGCTAGCGCGATTGACGCAGGCCGCTATCACCGTCACCTCTGACGCGGCCGGCAAAAACAACTCCCGTTCACGTAAAGCACATTTTATAAGAGCACGTTACGATAATTAAAGATAAGCGAGTACGCAATTATGGACGAGAATATTTTTAATGCGGGAATGAGTCCGCGTCGTATCAAAACCATCGATAAGCAACGACACTGCTGCGACAGTAGCACTGATAATGAAAATAAAGCGGTGACGGCCCGCGCGCAGCCACGTTCCTCACCGTGAACCAGGTCGACAGTAGTTTGCGACGAAAACTTGTCTGCACACCCAAACGTGCACACGGCCAGAACGTATGAATTATTTTCATCACAGTCCATATAGTTATATAGATGGGTCTCGAATTCGCAAACTTGTAAATATAAATTATCGTTTTATCATATAGACGGCCGTGACGGTCGAGGACGATATCGGTGTACCCACTGACAACTCCTCTTGATCTCCGGCTGTCTCGGGAAATTTTCAAGTTTGGACCCCTGAAATGAGGCCCTCACCACTGGACCGTCGGGGTCGTATCCCCGACGAGAAGACGCCCGGGCATAAAGCAAGTCCCCCGTCCCGTACCCGCACCCGCAAATAGGGTGTGGAAGACCCTCGAACGAACGGGACGTCTCAAATGGATTGGTCTAAAATAGAACCGTCTTTGGTCACTCTTTGAAGGACAAATACGAAAATTGCATAAAATTGTATAATAACACAGCTGCATGCTGCATCAAATTCTGCACTACACAGCATTACAGTACTGCATCCCCTGCATTATAGTCTACAGTCTGTTATAGTACATTGTATACGTGTTGGTATATCGGAGATCAAACTCTGCGACTCCATAGACATCTAGTGTTCAGAGGTACCATTTCGACGACCCAAGTTGGTGAGACACCGTTTCTGTAAATAGTCAGCCGATCAGCAAACAACAAAAACGGGCTGTTAGGCGTTCTATTCGCGTGCGCCCGGTCAGTCACAACAGTCCTATGGAAGGAATTTCCAAAATGATACGTCACTACATGTATGATGCATTACAATGCATTAGTGGTATATCGATAAACATCCCATCCGTCTATGTGATATATGAATGGGCTACTGCAGTATAATTATAGGGAGACTTCATACTTTGAGTGAAAGTTTTTTTTAAACACACAATTTATATAGTCCATGTAATAACTCACTACTATCTACGATCCTGTTCCATGGAAACAAAATTGTGTTGTAGCCTCTGTCGCCCAACCCCAGCGTGTTATGAACTTGTATGGTCCATTTGATAGCCTACTATTGGCTATAGGTTTGCTCCACAGAAACAAATTTAAGTGGTAGCTCCCCGTTACCTAGCTCAAACGTGTTACGAACTTGTAATATCTATGTAATGGCCTACTAGTGGCTACCGGTCTGCTCTACGAAAACGCAGCTGAGCTTTAGCCTGCCACCCTCTGACCCAAGCGTGCCCCGAACTTTTACAGTTCATGTGATAGCCCACTGCTGACGATCGAACATCGGTACGCCATTATTAAAGCGCGCCGTGTAAGTATTAAATAACAAACCGGCAAAACAGATCAATGCGAATCAGCACACTAAAGTCACGACCGTCGCCGACCGCGATGCTTGGATGCGGATACAACCCACGTGGTTTTTAAAAAGAGATAATGATATCTTATCCGCACGCGAATGAATAGGATAACTAGCAGCGAGTGAGCGGCGACGGGGAGCAGCGCGACGAAGACTTTAATGTAGCCGCCGCCGCCGCCGCCGCTAGTGGGGTAGACAGGATACGGTTGAAACAAAGATCGGTTGAAATAAAACAAATATCTCGCGAATGGTTACGGGGAGAGTGAGAGATGAATGGGGGAATGAATCGGACCACAGATTCGAACACGTATCTCAATGTTACGACGTTCTCCGCGCAGTGTTGTTGTGTACAGGAGACCGTATTGTATTTTGGTACCCAAAAGTAAGTACTTTTCTTCTGATATTTATGATGTTAGGTATCGTGTGTTCTATTTGAATCAAAGTATTGAGTACGTGTTTGTGATTTTTATGAAGGTTGTGGAATATTGATGTAGAATATGGAATAGTTTTAATGTGTTATTATTACGACCAATTTTATAAACTGTTTTTTACTAAAGGCGGCGTAGGGGACGGTTGAAACAGTAAACATATTATTTTTTCTTGTTTTCTAAATGCAGACAATTCGTGAAAGAAAGATTTTTAAAGTGCAGAGTGACTTTTCGAGGTATGAAGATGCATATGAAGAGGTTAAAGCTGAAGATTCACTAAAAAAACGGTGGACAAGCATGGAATTAACCACTGTTCTCTCCTGAGGTAATTACGAAGGCGAGATGCATCGAGTTATTATCTTCAAAGATCCGGAGAAAAGTGGATTCAATGCGCCAGTTGTAAATAGTGGAATAACGAAAACTGCATAGAAGATGGTCTTAGCTGCGTTTGCCACAATTGCGACTCACATCGATCCCTAAGCTAAATTTTTATTTGATTGAAGAAATGTTTCTTTTTAGTTTATTCTTGAAATTATTATCGTTTAGTTTTCTTTTAAAGAATACTGTTGTTCTTTATTATTTTTTTTATTGCGTTAATTGTTTATCACTCGACAAAGGCTGATTGGAAATATTGTTATCAGTATTAAAAACTTGAGGACTGATTAATGTTGTCATACGGTGCTATAATTATGTTTATAATTAGAATTTATAGCAAATAAATCATGTTAAATTATAATATTTTGTATAATTTGCATGCGTTTCAACTGATCCCAATCGCCGTTCCAACCGCCCCAGGCATGAAGACGATTAAAACAAATCGGATTTTTTTGAAATTTTATATAAATCTAAAAATAGCACCCCAAGAACTAAAATGGTAGTCTACGCTTGCCTATAACATATATTAACATGCAGCATGCAACCCACCGCTGACCCTCGAATCTGCCTCTCCACTACGAATCTCTATCCAAAGGATTGAATGATTCCAGAGGTTTGACAGATATCGAACACCTAAGCAAGTGTTATTTATTTTTATAATTATCTTAGTCCGCTAACCGTTAAATTGTTAATTCTACGTACGTTTCATGCCAATCAGGCACATCCTCAGGAAATTGCCGACAGTCACATCCACCAGGGTGTTTTAACACTCCTTACACCCTGGTAGATGTGACTGTCGGCAATGTCGGCAAGTTCTTCAAAACTTTCCCGAAGTCACTAATTAAAATTATTATACAATAACTTTTGTTAATATAACTTAATATAATAGTAATTATATTAGTAATATAATTACTAATTATATTAAAAATAACTTTGGAATTAATTAAAACGTTTGAAAGTAATTAAAAAAAATAAACAAAAACAAATTCTAAGACAGATTTAGACCCGGACACCCTACGCGCGCGACTTAAAGCTAAATAGTTGAACTAAATCGTACAGCTGATCCTCCGGCGAAAATAGTTGTTTTATTTTCAATATAACTACCGCCATCTGTTGGCAATTACAATAATATAAAACATTCATTTCAATCTCTATTTCAGATATTTAAGCGAAATGACAGATCAAAACATGAATAACTGCGAGTTAAAAAATTCAATTACAGCTAATCGGTACTATATCAAGCTATGATTTTCAATACAGTTATTCCCAATCGATTAGTGATGAGATTGAAAAAACTAAGTTAAATAGTTTTTTAATTATTATGATTACACGGGATTTTCAGGCGACAGTAGAAGCATACCTACGCTCGCGCTTAAGGCATGGAATATTCCTTCATGAATTTTATAATTTGGAGTAAAAATGTAAAATAGTATGTGTATTCACCTACGAGAAGGTGCGCCGGCCGCTGGTCGTCGTCCGAGCGAGAATATTCGCTGAATTATTTCTAAACTCTCAGCGTTCCAAATGTCTCTAGAATAACGCAGAGTTTTACAATGAACCCGGCGTGCGGTTCACTCGCAGTCGCACGCGCACCCTTCCCTAGGTATTACAATTAAGCGCATTTGTTATTTCGGTCCATTGTGCGGACGCAGACGCAGGCGTGATAAGCCACCTCGGTCCATAGGTAGGTCGTTACTACAGCTTTTTCGGTGCGCACGCGACCCGTGCCATTATCTTTTTATCGGCGCACCCCACGCGCCGCCGCCCCTCTCCGAAGAGGTGCACAACTGCCGCGGTTGTCACATGCGCGTTTGTCCCATTGTTGATTGTTATTTAAATGAGCTTATAGGTGAATTTTTTGTATTGTAGTTCATGTAACATTTCTTTGTATTTTCATTTGAATTTGTATGCCTGTTTTTTATTCACGACAAATATTAAAAGAGAATTAATTAATTCGAATTAAGTTAAAATCATTGGTCAATTCGCCCGTGGCTAAGTATAAAATCGGATATCTTCTGATTTAAAGACAACATCCTTAGCTTCTGGGCCACCGCCGCTCTCCGCAATATATTGTATATTCATTTTATGCGAAAACGAGCAAGTTCTCTATACTCATCCGGGTAGACACAGGACAAATTCCTTCATTTCTTACCTCGTATTTATTCTGCTTCCACTCATTATTTCACTTTAAATTCTAAGTTGTTAAAATGTCTTAGATGTTGTTCCGCTTTATATTCCAATCGTAAACTCACTTTTAATTCTATTCCTGATCTCGATGTCTGTCTTCCAATTTCGCTCTCGGTCCAGAACGTGAAGGGGTACCATGGGGTACCCCGTACCCCATCTTGCTCCCGTGTGCATAACGAACTTTCTCTGAACAAATAATGCATTTCCACCAAATCGAGTCGCATTCTAATCTGCGTGTGAGCGGCGCGCTCTGTCCGGCGGCCGCGGGCTCCGAGCCCCACAACAAACACCGAGCACGCTCCGGCGCCGCTCCGGTGCAGGACCGCGACGTCACGCCGACTTAGTGACGCTGGCTTATGTGGAACTGCCGTACGGTTACATTTTTGCATAATCACAATGTTAATTGTCAGCGTGAAGCGGCATCGGTGCAATAACGTTTATTTATGATTTACTTTTATTTCTGTGTAACCATAAGTCACCCGCCAAAATATTTTCTTTTAAATTAATAGATTTCAAAGTATTTGAAATTCTGATATTATATTATTCAAAGCCTCTTTCATGACCGCTTCTTACAGTTGCTTTTGACTAAAAGTCGCTTTTAAATTGCATTTTTTATTTAGAACTAACCTGTAAAAGTACCTATTTTTTAAGATGTAGTCGTAGAAAAGACACTTAATCCATTTAAATGTTCCTCGTCGATAATGAAAAAGGAATATTTGTTATGGTTCCCCAGCCAAAGGACGGTCTATCCGTAAGTCTCAGCTTTATAAACCTACCATTCTAGGGTTCAGCACCGTAAAAATGAAAAAACAGAACCCTTAGAGAATCACTAGTGCATCTGTCTATCGATCTGTTACAGCGAATTTGCTGTAAATTTAATGGAAGGATTAAGTTGACAATTGGGACGTATATGTACATACATATGGTACATACTTATGTGATCCAAAAATTGAAGTGTAACATAACCATGTAGTGGTATAATGTAAAAAGTGTAACGTAAATAAACGAATTTTAAATAAAAAGTTCACTTTTGGGAAAGAGGGTAAAATAAAAAAATTAAAAATAATTGACATTTCAAATGTGTTTATTGTGAGGGTCCCTAATTTATACATTTTTTAAAATTTTAAACTAAATGGTTTAAAGTTTATTTAAGAAAAAAGATGAAAAGTGAACATTTCCCCTTTACTTTCAAAACCACTACGATTAAAATAAAAAAAAATACGGAAATTAGTTATTCACTTATAGCTTACAGTAAAGTGTATAAAAGTCTACATTTTGCTTTGTTTCGGATCATTTCAGTGTCTAGCGTAGGCGGCACTCACTGAGTACGTGAGGGCATGTCTAGTGCGTATCAGATTAGAGTGGACTTTATTTTTCGCTTTATTTCAATGTCCAGTATAAACTAACACTCCCTGATGTACTCACATTCTTAGGAAGTGTCAGTTTATAGTGGATTATGCATTATTGCAATGATTGATTATGATAATGATTCATTTTAAGCATAATCAAAAAATGAAATATCAGAATACTTTCTATCACTAGATTTCAGTTCATTCATTCAAGAATATACAAGACAGAATTCAACAATAAACAATATATTCAATAATTTATGTCTACAATTCGGTACTATACATATCTTCTTTTAGTTACCACAAACAACTTTGGGTCAGATTCAAAAAAAATATGATAGATTTTCAACGTACGGAATCCTCTCCACGCGAACTGAACTCATATTTATTCGGTTTTTTTCATTAATTCTACTGAAACCTTACAAATAAGTGTAAAAATACATGTCGTGTAAAAAATTGTACAGCATCTTACAGGATTGTAAGATACTATATAATTTTGTAAAAGAATATCAATAAAAAATTGGAACCGTCGTTCCACTACAAAATTTGAGGGATGAAGATATTTTTATCGTATGACGTCTGTAGTGTCGTGTTATGGAGTAGATTTCTAAAGATGCGCAAAAGGTTTTTAAAGAACTTCTTTCTCATTTGTGTATTTTGCGGTTTATTAGTTTTAAAATCCTTAAGTATTGCCCACTCCTTAATCTTATCATGCATGCTCTTTTTATTATCAAAAATACATACAATTACTTCAATAAATTAATTCAACTCAAATTAAAATTCATAAAATGTGGATAAAATCTCTTTACAAGTTTTTAAATATCCGTAACTTTCAATTTTTAACAGTGACAATCTAATCGCTGGCCGATGTGCCTACGCACTCGGATTTTAGTATGAATAAGGTATCTGTCATTCAAATATATTCTGCTTGTGCCGATATCGTTATAGATAAAAGTTTTCAAAATTTTAAAGGGCGAAGTGATACTCGTTCGGTTACTGCAATTACATTTTTTTTTTCCTTTCGTTCCTTACTACGGAACTCTGAATGCAGGATTGGAACTCCCACTTTGGCCGTTTCATTAATTAAACTACTTCGTATATATAACGCGCTACTCCATTTGAATATTATACTTGAACGAAATAAGCAATATCAATTAAGTGATGCAGATACAAACGGTCATCCTTCAAATAGGAATTATTACCGAGAAAAACCTAACAGTATTTCTTGTAATAAGAAAAGCACTTGTCATTTTAATGAAAAAGATGTTTTCTGTTCGAGGATCTCATTACTAAACTTTTGTTGTTACAAAGTCCGGCGGCTACTCGAGCTGCAAAAACAGTTTCAAAAAACTTTCCGGAAACTGGGGAGTTTTTTTTACTAAGACGAGCCTAAATGCTCAAGCTGCAAAAAAAAATCTCGTGAGAAAATAGCGCTAGAACAATTTGTAATCGGTCCGGTCGCGCTGGTTAGCCGAGCACTTCTCAATTACGAGTTATCAAGATAACGTGTTGTTTGAACAATGGCGCGTTTCCCGCGCCCGTAGAATGACCTGACGCTTTGTGGAGGGGCGGCCGGACCGCGCTAAAAATAAGTCCAATTACGGAACAAAGCGCCGGCGCGGGGGGCGCGGGATGCGGGCGCCCTGCCATATTAATTTGAACAATTAAAATTACCAAAGAGCTATTTCCTCCTGAATCTCCCCCCCGCGTGCACCTTTACCGGCGCACCCTCTGCCCGACGCAAATCAAAATTCAAATCTTTTAATAATCAGCACAATTGTATTTACGGTAAATGAGGTTAATAAATACAGGCTTGAACTAAACTACAGAATAATTTTTCTCGAGAAATTTAAATCTCAAGATTAAATACAAAAAATTTTTAGAACAAAATTTGTTATGCAGGTAAAGGTTGAACCTACTCCTTTCTAAAAGGCCGGAACCTACGATTTAGGAAAACGCCCGGATGCCGGCCCGTAGCCGGTCACCGCGGTGCTGCCGCGCGTCTCGCAAAATCTTAAGCCGGAACGCGCTGATGATTTCCTCGGGATTGCGAATGTCCACGGACGGCGCGTCCACGCTCACCTACTCTCCGGCGACTAGCATGATCGTTTGGCACTTTAAAATCATTAAAAAAATATATGAAAAGAAATAAAATCAATAAACGTCACTTCATGGTACCTTAGCCTAATAGACGTAAAAGTCGCTCGCAAAAGGTCCTTCTCTTCTTATAATCTCTTATAACTCGTATAGTTTCTTCCCGTCCATTAAGTTCGTCAGTCTATATACCCCAGCCTTATGTCTCTACAATTTTTCTATCGATTCTGATGTAAAAGGTACTAACAGGTGCCCGCAACCACACAATTACGTAAAGAATTTTGGAAAAATTGTGGTAATTTTCCATAGATAAAATTGAGAGGAACTTTTTTTGCACGCTCTATCTAAGGTAGGGTATTGTTGATCAGGTACTTAGAAATGCATTAATGGTTCCTAATTGACTTTTCCTCTCGTATGCACTTTTTTCGATGTATTAAGCTTTCAAAGTCTTCAATTTAGGCTTTGTCATTAATAAAGATTTACGAACAATCAATAAATTTCTTTCTAAATCTAAAACTTAAAACGATAGCCTGTCGCATTTAAATCAACAAAGATCATTTATTATCCGCGTCTAATCCGATCCGTATCCAAATCAAAATCTGGAAATTGCCCAAAAATAACAGAAACGAGCCACCGTACGCCGCGGGGCGCGCGGGCGGGGCGGGGCATGCGGGCGCTTTGTGCCTTCCGCACCTCGCCGTCATCCTTTCTAAAACTATTACTTTCCACAGTAAAGGCCGCGCACCGCGCTGCGGGTCGCCCGCCCCCTCCCAGATAAAAGCCCGCTTATTTGATTTGCTAAACTGAGTCAAACGTAATAGCCCGTGCATGCTTTTTAATACCTGTTACATTAAATAAAATGTAAACGTAATGTTTTAACGATATGGAACGACACTTTGAGACTTTTTTTCCACTTTCACTTTTTGTTTCCTTTATCTGTAGAATAAAATTGCACACGAGAAAGAAATACTACTGATTTTATTTTTAGATAAATTGGCAAATGTACTCCACAAAATATAATCATTATAATAATATAATCATTTTAGGAAGGTAATATGAATATCATAATATGATAAGTGAGCTTCTAGAAATAGCTAAAAATACCCTTATGTGACCTCATAAGGAACGTCACTCTTATACAGAATACTGTACAGGAGCGACGTGAGGCAAATCCTTTTTAATGCAAATTGAATTCTTTCCTAAAAGATTATGACGTTTGTATATTGAAAGTAATACCGTACCACTAAATTGTTATATAATGCGGTTTATTGACGATCCCGTAGGTAGTGCGCGGGCGCTGCCGGCCCGTACCTGCATCACCTAAACGGCTCTCAATTGGCCGCATGTGGGTCACCCGCACATACCACTCCGTGGAGTCGCGACGTTTATCTAAATTGTTAGTTAATTTATTCTGATGTAAAAAGCTTTTAAATAACTAGTATTTTTATCGCATTTTATAAATATTAAGGATGTGTACTCTTTGATTGTTAAAAATGAAAAAAAAGCATCTACACGGTTCACACGCGTTAAAAGTGAAACCTTCAAAAAATTAAACTGCGAGAAAATGAGATAAATGCGGTACCGGGAGTGGGACGACTATTCGGGGTATCTGCTATAACAGCGGCACCAAGCTTGATACTGGTCTCGCATTTCAATAATAAGATCCAATGTTTTCAATTTCAACAATTGGCAATACACAGGCGCACACAAACACACATATCTTTTTCTTTCGCATTCTATCTCATGACATACTCCATTTCATTTTCTCGCAGGCTAAATTCTATAGATGTATATGTTTGTCGTTTTTTACTGTCCCTTTTGTTTTATTTCTTTCGTTTTGTCGAGTTTCAAATCACATCGTCACTAAAGACATTTCAATTTCTAATCGTATACGATTCTAAACACTAGTATTTTTGTCTGTCTGTTTCAAAATCTTTCAAGACGATACTAAAATAAAGCACTTACCGAGTTTTCAAAGGTTTCCGATCTAAAACATACTGCATTGTGCACCTCATAACGCGAAGCGTTTCAGGTGGTGCATAACTCTCAACGTACCGAAAACAAATGCTGTCTAGAGCTTCGATCGGCTCAGCCCGGCCGCATACGGCGCCGTGACGGCCGCGAGACGCCGCCGCTGACCTATTTCCTGTAATTTTCACACATTTTATATGGACTCGCCGCGCACGGTTGCCGTCGGTGTTCGCCACTCGTTACAAATCTTATTTTAATTACGGTGCACTGACATGTAGAAAAAATGTCCTTTTAACACAGTTATAACATCGAATCAACATTTATTTCATATTACGTAAAGAAAAAACTGATTGGAAAAAATTCTATCGACGACCGCGCGCGTCGGGCGCGGGCGCGGGCGCGTGCGCGGGCGCGGGCGCGTGCGCGAGCGCGGTCACGACGTCGTCCTCGATACTTCACACATCGAGATCATTTTTTTATCCACTAAATAAAAATCTACCTGTACTTTTTGTATGTCTATATCCATGAATAAATAAAGTTTAGCTTTAGATGCGGGTAGGCGCTATAAGTCGGCTAATTTATAATTACAGCCTACTGAGTACGCGTCGCATTCCTCTCGTTTAATTCGGAAATGCTGCGTTTAAAACTAAAATTGAATAAAAATTTGTTTGTTTTTATAATTTATCTATTTTTGAATTATCGTTACGAGGCGTGCACTTTTGAATTTTCTTTTTTTTTTTAGTATATAAACTAAATACTAATTTTTAAATCTGTACATTAACAAAACTATTTATTTAAGTTATGAAATTCGAAAATAATATCAATTTAAATGGCACAGCAAACTCCGGAATCGACGAAAACTTACAATGTGGTAACCACAAATTATTACAAGTTGTGTCCAAGGAACTCGGGAAGCATCTCCGTCGGTCCCTGTGCACTATTGTGGATGCGTGACGGCCTCTCTACGCGTCCCGTAGCCGGTGAGTCAGGCGGGCGCCCGCACCTGGCCGTCACCTTAACTGGACTAAATTGACGGAGCGTGTGGGTGCGGGACGCGCTCCGCCCGGCCGCGGCTACTCGGCCGAGTGCTCGCCTTGCGGCACATCGCGCCGGTGTTGAGTCGAGCTGTTACGCGACGCGGGGTGCAAGTGTCGCCGCGCCCCGACCGCATTCCAAAATGCTATATATTATTATGTTGATTATACAGCGACTACCAAACCGTGTGTTGTAGTCTGGCCACTGTTATAACTACACACGCCGTCGTTCGACTTGCATCATTATGCTCAACGGATACGACTCATCTAAAAAAGTGAGTCCGTTTTCAACGTGCTCACCGCAACAGCAATAGAAATTACCAATTACTTACCTTCAGCTCCATCGTCAAGCTCTCGCTTCCGACTTTGGGCGAATATGATTCATGAAAATAGATCAAAGGAACTCAAGCTCAATGGGCTCACCGGCGATCATCGAAAAGTTCGATCTAAGCCTCTTTCGATGCCATAATTAGAACAGCTTGTTGGTATTGCTTTACATCGTATTGTAACCAGAAGTACATGCATTAGATAAATGCACTGATGAAATTAAAAAAACGTTTTTACAACAAATATATAAATAATTTAAAATTTGCTTTATAAATTTGCGAACCAATATAAATATATTCACAGGATATGAAGAAAGTTCAATGTACAACTAGTAGAACCATTAAAAAACTGGCCAAATAGTTATTGAGTTCATGGTTTAATGGCTAATAACGCCTTAAACGGGCCCACACAAAACGCATGTTAATGATGTTATGATTTGATATTTCATAATTTTACGTGGTTCACAAACTTGTATTTACTATCTATTATATTAAGGATAAATGAAAGTAGACTGGCAAAACAAGTTTTTAAAGCGAATGTCTGTGATGGAAAGATTGGCAAGGGTCGCCCTAGAAAATGCTATGCAGACCATATTGGAGGCACATTAAAAAAGCACCAAATTTTAAGCACACGCAACCGACGAGCTTGCATGAAAAGATTGATGGATGTCAGCGACGCAAGAGAGATACGCAAAAATCGTACCGTGTGAAAACCTATAGTCTCTGCCTACCGCTCTGGGAAACAGGAGTGAGTTTATGTTATTATTATATACAATAAAAATCGCCATTTAGGTAATTTTCAATGGAATTGTATGAAATTTTTCTCCTTAGTTCTACGAGTATATTTTATAAGTTGATTGACTATTACTCGTTAATTTGTAAAGCTTACTTGTAACAATGACAATAACCGTTTACTTCAGACAAAATATCCTAGTTATAGTAACAGTAACATCACAGGCTTAGTTAGATTTATTGTCAGTAATTACTTAGTTAGTACTTAGCTATCAGAGTGTTCCTTTTGACTTCGTTATACATGTAATTGTCGTGAATTTTTCATACATCCAAGAATAACAGTTTATTTGGTTTAACAATTTATTTGGTTTGGGAGTACATTTGACTTAAGCAAAAATCAGACTTTCGTAGACAGATTCCTAAGTAGAATAATAATTTTCACAGACACGTAATGTTTTGAATGTGCTATTCAACGAGATCCTTCACTATTGATTACACGAGAAAAAAAATTCATCCCCACTTTACATGTAGGGGAGCCACCGTAAAACATTTTTTTTTAAATTTTATTTTACCACTTCGTAACCGTGATAAATATATATATACACTTAACACATCACAGCTTTCTATTACTAAAATTCTCTGAGCTGAATCAGGGACAGATAGACGAAAGACAAACAAACGGACACGGCAAAAATATAAAAGTTCCTTGTTGACTACGGAACCCTAAAAAAGCTAAGGTAGATTGTTCTATAATTAGATCTCGATAGAGAAATTGAATCGTTACCTATATCTAGTACATTATGTTGTTATTCAAAATCTGAAAACTTTATTTTTATAAATATTTGCTACTTTTCATATAGCTACTTCTAATGCGAGCTCGACATCACAATATACACTATAGATTTTCCAAGTAAATTTGGATTTGTACCCACAGAACTTGACGGAGGACACAACTCGGTAGCGGAACTCAGGCCCACGGCCGGTTTTTCATACTCCGGGCGTGTCCGGCCGGCCGCGGTGATTAAAACATCCGTGTCGGCCGATGTTAATCACGGGGGGCGCGCCCGCCCCGCCCGGGCCGCGTGTTGGCTCGTGCGGTCGCCCGGCGCCCGGCGGACGCTCGCCGCTACAACGCCGTGTGTAGCCGAAATCGGCGCCGATCGATATTGAAACCCAAAACCGCCCTTGCTTACTTGTCACAAGTATTTTCGATTCGGATTCATCTACTGTAATTTCATTTGAAAAATATAAATCGGTACACGATCGGCACGAATGTATTTCAACAGACCTACGATCCGGTAAACATCTATCTGCCTTCCGCCCGCGGGAGCGGCTGCAAGCGCAATAACCTCTTAACATTAATTGAGAAGCGCACGGGGCGGGCGCGGGTACGGGCGCGGGCGCCGGGCCGCGGCGGGTTAATATCGAAGCACCTGGGGGCTTCCAGTTATTGTTTGCGGATCAAACAATGCCACTAGCGGAGATTGCGCCCGTCGTAATTTACGGCCCGCCGTGGGCGCCGCCCGACGAACTTGTCTAACGGTTTTACATGCGATACCTTCCAGTTCGGCGGGCGTCTAGTCGTCGCCGGGGCCCGAGAGTCTCGCCAGGGCCTGAGCTGCGGAATAGGGCGCAACGCTAGCGCTGCAATAGGTAAATCATTCATCGGACACGACGTAGATATTTCTATGATAATGTTAGTGTTATGGGCGACCTCGACTTCCACGCACCTCGCCTCGCCGCGCCGCGCCGCGCGGGGGTGACGCGGATCTGCACGGCGTCAGTCCACCGGGATGACATCGAAATATTTTTACGCACTTATACAAATCCTACCAATACCTTCTCATCGACTCATAAGTAACGCCATCAGTAGTGTTGCCAAATTCGAAAAAGGATTGCCATGTCTATAAGAATCCATTTATGGAGTTCTGAAACCTTGATCCATCTCATCTTAAATTAAACATGATCTCACCAGTTTTAGCGCAATATGTAAAAATATTTTTGTAAATACATAAATAATAACAAGATAAAAGAAATTTTAATTGAAATTGACGGGAAAGGGATGAAAGAAATAAAAAAAGGGTTGAAAAACGCGTTTTTTCAAAATAACGCGATAACGGTGAGAAATATAAAAAAGTTTGAAAATAAAATTTGTAGGAAAAAACTCTACACAAAAAAAGTTCTTTTTATTTTTCATTATCTGCTTTAGTTTCGTTGCAAATAATTATGCAAATAATAATGCGCGTTGCGTGATACAGGGCTGTAATAATTTGAACAATTTATTATAGTTCACAATGAAACAAAATTGTTTTTAATTATCTGCAACGAAATTAAAATGCATAATGAAAAATTGAAAAGAATTTTCTGTGTAAATTTTTTTTTCTGCAACTTTTTATATTTCTCACCGTTATCGAGTTATTTTGATGAAACACATTTTTCAACTCTTTTTATTTTTTTCATCCCTTTCCCGTCAATTTAAATTAAAATCTCTTTTATCTTATCGTTATTTATGTAATTACGAACATATTTTTACATATTGCGCCAAAACTGGGGAGATCGTGTTTAATTGGAGATTTTATTGGACTATGTAATTGCAAAACACATATTCTTGTACGCCGCTATTAAATAAATACTCTCTAGATACATTTCGAATGAAATTAATGTTGCACGGTGCTATAACTTTTATTTAATATTTCTCGCTACAAAATTGATTGTATTCAACTGAATCGACCAACCCGCTAGCGAACAGTCTCACTCACACCGCCAGCGCGGGACGGAGACGGCCTGTGGGGCTAGCGGTGAATACTTACAATGAGTGTTTACTCGACGTTGACTTGCTTACACTGTCATTATTCGCTTACAGCAATAAAATTAATAAAATTTTATTCACGTATTCACATTCGTAAAAAAATTGTTTCAAATTTAAATTTCTTGTTTTTCTTCCTGTTATTTCAAAATTATGAAATATAGTATTAGTTAAATTATTACTTTTATTAAATTCAGTTAGATTGTTGGTGGATAATAAAACGAGAAAGAAATTAAAAAAAGAATTTTTCAAAAAGGCTGTGCAGGTATAGCACATTCCAGGTTATGGTCTGGTCCTAACGATCGTGTGAACTTGCGCGCTATCGTAAATGCCGGCGTGTCTGCTCATCTCTCAGTCTTTACCGGCACAGCAACAAACTCCATCGGATGGATCGATATCAAAATCAATGCACAATGGAGTTAACGTTCTTTCTTACTCTTTTTCATTAAAGCACGCCTTCTTCGTCCCAGGGGATCCGATTACGTTTTACGGCTCTGCCCGTACAAAAGGTCTTTGAAGCATGTCGAAGGCGTGCGGCGTGCGGGCGCGCACCTGCGACCACCGGATTTTGTCCTCATGTGTGGCATTTTGCATAAACTTACCTTTATAGCCCTTACTCATCCTTATATGATAAACGATACACAGCATATTTAATTCCATAAACTGAACGCCGTAGGTAACCGTTCACAAAACCGGCATTAAGTTCTGATTACTTTCTTAATATATTCGGACCCGGAATACCTTCGTCGGTCGAATCGAAAGAGGCCCGTGCACCCCGCGAAGAGGCACGTAGGCTCCGCAAATTCGAATAGTTTTGAACAAAGCCTCTTATAATCCAAACTAATTCACTTAAAGAGGGAACCTTCGGGGCACTCTCACATTCTGGGCGGCACGACGGGCGGTCACCTCGCGCGCCCGCGGCCCGCGCCGGCCCGGCCTCCGCCCCTTGACATGGCGTCCGATCTTTCGACAAATTGAAATTGTCATATCAAAATCCTTACAAAAATGGCAACACGATTAAGGCCAACCCTCGATCGCATCATTTGATAATTTTAAAACAATAGGCCGGGCCGCACCGCGCGGAAAGCCGGGACGTTAAACCGTATTATCCCTTTATCAACACCACGAATAACGGAGATTCACGGCGCACGGGCCGCGCCCGCGCCGCGCCGGCCCTTCCGCGCCGTCGCACCTGTGACGCGGCCCGCCGCGGCGCCGCGCCCGGGCGCACGTAAACGCGACCGTATTCAATTTATCAGGAGGACTCACGTTCGTCCGGTGCGGCCTGCGGCGGAACCGGCCGCGATCGCTCTAAAGCGATTTCGACTTTATTGTTTCTAACCTAAAACCCTCGACTGTGGCCGTCGGACCTCGATTTCGCCCGCCTGCACGGACATTAAGAGCTCGGGCTCGCCATTGTTTCGGTGTTGCCATCCGTTTTCACTTGATGCGCTATCGTGTCATATGTTGCAGGTATACAGCCTTCGTACTCTGTGGTTCGATATGTTGGTTGATAACTCCGGTATTATCGAGTGCTACATGATTGCTATGTGTGTTCTAAATAGCGCTGCAATGAGTCTAACTCGATATACCTAATTAAGTCGATATAGAACATTTTTTTTCTGCACTTAAAGTTCAATTTTCGAATAAATAAATAAAGTTCATGAAAGTACTGTTATTTTTAAAATTAAATTTTGTTCTTTTATGCGTATTTAAAGACTCCTTGAAATTATATTACTCTTGGCTTGTTTTAAAGTAAGTACAGAGTGTATTTTTAGCTCTTTACGAAGTTACTCCGCCGATGCAACACATAAATTATTAATACAATTGTATTCATTTCGGTATGAAAATACCCATATGTATGAAATATATAGACTATACAGTATTACGCAAGTGACATGTACTATTCTTGGTCCAATCTAGACTCGTTAAAAATACTGCAACCTCCGACTACAGTAACTAAAGCCTATCGGCTATACTGTACTGCAGTCGGGGACTCGGCCTCCACGACAGTGATCGTACATTGACATACTGAAATAGCATATGAATAAGACCTAACAGGCCCCGTTGCTGCATTTGAGTATAGACGCTTAACGTGCATGCGTGTAGTGTTAGTTCAATCAGTTTAAGTGAATACCATGAATATAATCATTATTACTTTACTATTTGATTGTCTTATTATTATTATAACACATATTGAAATATAATGAATGTATATTTTTATAAGTGTATTTATAAGAAATTTGTCAAAACTGTTATTTTATACTGGGAATTCAAAATTTTAAATCCATCTTTACATTGTAGTGTACAATTTATATTTACGCAGTATATTATTAAATGCTTGGTGAAAACTGTGTATGAATATTTGAGGCTATATTTATCAAAGTAGTATGATATTATTTCTCAAGAGTAAAAATGTTTATTTAATGACATAAAAAAATAGCACATATCAAATAAATTGTTGATTTTGCATAAATGATCTTAAATTGATAATATAAACATGTAAATTTTATCGAAATCATATTTTCTCACATTAGGAAAAACGGAGCGGCGTATATTTTGAACGTGTAAGGCATGTAACGCGCCGACATAACATCCCGAGAGGTGCGCAATGACCTACAGTTAGTCGTTGAACGCAACTGAGTAATCATGTATTGTAACATCACCGACATTCAACTACAGTAAGTCTTCAGAAAATATATATACTTACATAAGTATTTATACACGATTTTCTGAAGACTGATATTTTAGAGTATGAATACTGTTATTTATATTCATGATATTTTATGTATATTCTAACATACTGTGTTTAATTTTTGTTGTGAAAAATGCGTATGAACATTTGAGGTTATATATACTCAATGTATTAATAATCATTAAAATTAAATTTTTTGACACCACAGAAAATAAAACAAATAAGATACATACTTAATTTTTCATGAATAATCCCTAATTTATCAAAAACAATTCAATTGCCCCAAAGGAGTAAAACTTCTCATGTGTGTACATAACTAACATACACTTTTTCGAAATCGGGATTATGTTATATGTAACTGTTCCATTCGGGATAAGACTAATATGAGAAAGCAATGCCATTCATGTTTAGAATCAAATTGTGAATGTTGCGTTTTAGCCAAGTAGTCAAATGTTTATTGATGTTTAAAATTTTCGTATTTAATACGAAAATGTGTTCTTTGTTTGATTCTTCTTGTATACAGCGATGGAGCGACAGACCGACGTCGTTTTTATATAGAAGTAGTTTATGGATCTAAGAGAGACATGGGTCACTTTTCAACCGATAATACAATGCACGATTCTCGTTAAAGACTAATTATTACTAACTCTGAACTGGTAAAATGATTTGAATAATATTTGGTGTGTGAATTAATTTCATGTTAACCCATTAAATTACACATACACCCCTAAGATGTCTTTTGTCTCGTCAAATGCACAATTCCAGTGGAAATCAAAATTAGTCAAAATTTAATAGAATTACACACAGGTCCAACTACGGTCCACATAAACGATATAACGAATGATCGAGATTGGAACCGCGATCGAAACGAGAGCGGAGTCGGGATTGAGAAAGAGGACGGAACCAGGATTACAGGTGCGGACGGGGACGCGAACGGAACAGACCAAACACGTAAAACATTTTGTAGTTATTCTATTGTTTGAGGTGCTTGACTGCAACATGTGTTATTATACAGCATGCAACCCACCGCTGACATTCGAATCTGTTCGTCGTTTGTTCATGAATATTGATTTGAAGGTATTGATAGATATCGAACACGTAAGCGAGTGTTAATATTTTATTTATTTTAGTACGCTAATTAGTTATAATGCTATTTCTACGTACGTTTCATGCCGAGTTAGCGTATCCTCAGGAAAGGCCGAATATCTACCACGACGCCAGCAATACTGATGCTGCCAACAGATGCTCGGACGCATTTGTGCGACAACACGTTAAATGTTGCATGCAAGACGTCTAATTTTATGGTTATTTTGTCTTGTAGGTCATGCCATCTTTGAAATTAATATTTAGCTTAATAGTTTTTTAATTGCAAAATTTACCTAATTAAAAAACTGATTAAAAAAGTAGAATGTTTAAATACCTCAGATTTTATTACAAGACACCGATTTTTTAAATTAGGGAATCTAGAAAAAAGAAACTGTTTCATTTTAAAGTATATAGAAGATTTACTAACCAACGAAAGGCGAAGCGAGAACCTTGAAATTTGAAATAATAATGTTAAACAATTTATGCGTATTATATTTTTCTAAAAGAAATACACCTCTAATAAATTTATTCATTTTCCACGTAAAAAAAGAAAGACATAAACTGAATACGGAAAATGAAACCGTAAAAGCGCAAGGTAACGCGGCGGGCGGCGCCGGCGGCGGGCGCGGTTTCCGCCAGTCACGGCGCGGGCGCCGACAGGAAGCTACAGTTTCAGGCGGCTATTGTGCACCTGCCATTGTGAGGTAATTAATTACGGCCGTCCGCCCGCCGCCCGCCGCCCGCCCCGCGCCCAAGGTGCGTCGTGACGTTGCTCATCTCTGCGAAGAGATTTTTTTATTAAAAGTGTGATAATGATACTTTACAGTGCGCTCTTGATGCTGTACCGTAATCGTATTGTTCCTGAGCAGACACCGTGGCACCACGGTGGCTCTCCGCCAAATGTTCTTAAAATTTATAAAGGAGATAAGCTAAACTATCTGTGGGTTTAGAAATGTACCTGCGTAAAAATTTAAACTTCTTTAGATTATGATTTTTATGTTTTGTTTAAAATATTAGAAAAAAATGAGATCTGAGCAAAATTGTTTTGTTCCCGTTTTAAAGAAAAGCTCTTTTATTGGTAATACTCGTATAGGTACAAATAGTATAATAAATTTAATTATTGTCGTTATTATAATTACTATTCAACTTCGTTGTCGGTGATGTATTTATTATTATACACTTTTCAAATAATGGGTAATTAAAATAAAAAAAAATTGAGCCGTCACGGGACGCTTGGCAGATGTAAAACATTGAGTTTGTACAAGTAATATGTATTAGACAAGATTACGACAGGAACTAAATATAGCATAATGGAAAAATTACATATGACGAATTTTTTACATTAAATGATGACTATTTATTTAACAAACATTTATTTTCCTTAAATACAAAAAGTCAATATCAATTTCAAGTTTCCACAACTTCATTCATTTCATCTGTAACTTCAGTAATAGTTATATTCGATGTTTCCTCTGACGCTTTTGCTTGTCACAGTAATAATTACTAATAATAATTAATAATTGATTATTAATAATCAATCATTAATCAAAAATACAATTATATTAATTAAAATGTAGTAATGTATACGGTGTGGTGACGGGTCGCCACGATATACTATAGATATATAAAGTCCATAGGTAGTAGTGTGTACGATGTGGCGACGCGTCGCCATGCGCAAGCGAATGTGCGACTCCCTTCTCACTCGGTTCGATGGTGCTGTTTAATGCAGTATATATTTTGACTATATATATATATATATATATATATATATATATATATATATATATATATATATATATATATATATATATATATCATTGTATAGCGTGGCGACCCGTCGCCACAGCAAGCGTCGCCACACTAATAATCCCGTTTACCCTGCGCCTATAGATGTTTTACATCAAAAATATATGTGTTACACTCAACATAATCTAGAAGCTTTGTGGCGGGACGGAAGAACTAGACGGACAAAGGTGACGCGCGAACTTGGCTTTTTTTAAGTCAAAGTCCTTTAGGCACAAAGGAGAAAATTATTCTACCTACATCTAACAAAATTTTTCCCCTGTGTTCCTAGGTTCTACTTCAAGAAAATAGTAAGAACGATAATATAATGTTTATTGTATAGTTATTGTTTTATAAAAGTTATAAAGACAGCAAATTTTAAACTCGTAAATTCTTTTATTAATTAATGTTAAAAAAACCTACTCCATAATTTTTTTGAAACCGATGTCAAACAGCGCAATTTTGTTTGTACAACCTCCCGCTTCACGCATTATCGGTTTTTGCCTGCCTACTCGCTTGTTTTGGTTTATTATTTGAAGAAAGATAAAAAAACTGAAAATTTATGTAATCATTAGTTAGCAGTCACTAGAAAATAAATTTGAGAAACAAAGTAAATTTTAAAGCAAGTAGAGATCAGAAGTTGAAAGGTGTCCATCAAATCCAGTTATAAAAAGACAATCAATCCCATAAGATATTCAATGTTATCTTCAGACGTGACGGAATTTTTTTCAATTTGATATCACATGAACTTATACAGTTTTGATCCGTGACCGATATCTGTATGATAACTGATTGATTAACCGTTGCTCGCAGAATTAGAGATACGGGTTGTACGTCGACAGGATCGACCTAGAGCCGGTTACCGATGTAGTGTTGTACACGAGTAGCGAGCGTCATCGTCCGTGTCGGAGGCTTCATCGGCGCCGACGGCCGGGGCGCGGGCGGCGGAGCGGGCGGCGGAGCGGGGCGCGTAGGTGAGGCGCCGACGCTGATTAACGAGCGCTCATTGTGACGTCACTCGTCAGCTGCCACCGGCCCGCGCCAGCACGCGTCGCCCGCCCGCAAACAATCACTTAATAACGTGGGGCCGTGCTCGTGGCAGCACGCCGCGCGCCGGCGCCCACTTTTGAAGCTTCTCAGTTGACTTTACTCTCACGAAATAATTTGAGAGGAAACGTAATTAATCCAATGATTATTGTCTAAATTTAGTTTTTGACGTGACAACGTCTTAAATTAGGTTGCGGCTGGGAGTCACTTATGAAAAAGTGTAACGCTCGGTAACGTTACGATGAGTCACCGAACGAGAGAGAGGCCCGCCGAATGCCTTGCGTCTCTCTCCCACTCAACTATGATCGGTCTGCCGCGCGCGCAGCACTAGAGAATTAGTGCATAGCTTGCAAATGTATTGCAAGTTATTGTATGTATATTTGTATATAAATACGTATGTATGTGTAAAGGTAAAATAAAATTTTGTTAATATGAAATTCAGTGCGAGATTCTTTGTATAAATTAATGTTTTAAATATAATTCTTTGTATAAATAAATGTTTTAAATTGTTACTATTATTTCATCCTTCTTCCTACTATACGAATGAATATTCACATTAAAATGATTTTACCATTCAAAGTCGTTGTCACGTAAAACTTTCGCCCGTATACCGACTTTACAGGCAACCAATTTTTTTTTTTTGTGTAGTTATTACTATTAACCGATGCTTATTTTATTTATACTGAATTTCACCAATCATTGTTAACAATTAACAAACCGTTAATTTAAATTTGAAATCTTTTCTTCATACAAGATAGATCTTAATTTTATTTTAACGGCCCATTATTTTATAACTGTAATTGTATGGAAGAACGCATTTAAATTTGGCGTTATCAATATTTAGAAGTTTCTAAAAGTGGGACCTTAAAGAAAAAAATATTTTTGAATTTTTTTTTAAATAAACAGATAAAAGTTTGGAAATTCCCGGACCGATACTTTGCCAGTATCTGTATGGAAAATAAGCTGTAGTCATCCAGACTTGTTGGATGAAATATAAACATAAATATAATTAAAATACAGCACCATTAGGGTGCTACTCCAAAACCAAATAATTAGTTGTTTTTGAAGTCGGTTCCTTATTACCATTTTTGATGTTATTTATACATTTCTTTACATAAAAGATAATCTTGTTATATAATAAAATATTATCTTGTATTCTATTTGAAACATAATCTACCTTTATACAAAATTTGATTACAATCCTTCCAGCCATCACAGTATGACAGATATGTTTATACATTTTTTATATTGTAAATAGCGTATAAACATCTACAATCGATTCCGCATCGAATATCAGTCTCGTATCATCAGTCCCATCCAATACGTACACTAGTTTTACGTGATTCCTAGAAAAAAACGAATTCATTATACACACACAGGCACGCACGCTCGCACGCAAGCACGCACGCACTCACTCACAAACACACACACACACACACGCGCGCGCGCGCGCGCGCACACTCATATATACAATACTAGCGATGCCCACCCGCTCTTCGGTAGCCGTAAATTTAAATTTAATAATATTTCATCATAATTCAAATTTTTCCCCGGTTTCGCTCCTGTGAACATAGATTAGACAATGAACTCCTTCATCTTCTATGTCGGCCGATTTTGCTGTCAATTTTAATCTCAATCAGAGTTCTATTCTCGATAACAATTTTTGTCCTACTGTCGAGTTCAGTACCCGTCCAGCTCTTAATTTTAATGGTACTCGATACATATTTTGAGTATTAATGTTAGTAATAACAAATTACTATTTACGGACGGAAACGGACATCAAAACCACCCACCATCCACAAACCATGTGCCGGCAATCGATATTTTAGGCATATGTATGTGGAAAAAATTATTGTTTTAGCCGAGAACACCTCGCTCGTCGAGGCAATTAAAAATAATAAAATTTAATCCGTCTAAATAAAATTCCCTACTTATCCCATAGCGAGTCGGTAATGACAATATCATTCACCCACGCGAAGCGAAGTTCCCATACTCTGTACATTGCACCCGAGTGCATTGTCTGCTTATTTTCCCTTTGACGCCCGGCGAAGCTGCTATACTACGGTTTCGTCGGTGATAGCTTTAACAATAGAGTCACCCTAAGGGAGTGGTTTAAAAATCTCACAAGGAGTCAAAAAGGAGAAATGGAGCAACCCCATGGAAAAAGTTGCACCCACATACAAAGCATTTTGAAAAATCAACAAAGCGTTGAAATCAGAAAGGTCCCCACACCGCCTTTAAAAAGATCCATCAACTCTCTCGCGGCCGAAGATCGAGAAAATGCTGAATGTTTAGCAGACAGTGTGGAACACCAATGTTCACATACACTACCACTTCAAGACGTCGATCACATCTACGACATCGAGGAGTAAGTTCGTTAGAAAACCTCCCTTGAACCCCAATACGATCTGCTCCCGGTCTCTCTTAATGAGGTCCAAAAACTCGTTAAGAACTTGAAAACCAAAAAGGCACCGGGTCTTACTGGTATAAGTAATAAAGCTATCTAACGCTTCCCTCTACCATTATTGTCACTGCTGGTTGCAATCTTTAATGCGTGCCTCAAAAACTGTCACTTCGCTCCTGTCTGGAAGGAATCCGAGGTAATTTGTATCCATAAACCTGAGAAACTTCGTGACCTCCCAGCTAGCTATAAACCAATCAACCTCCTGAGCGGTCTAGGCAAACTCTATGAAAATATTTTGAAAGCACGATTAATCGAGCATCTGTTCGGCAAAGGCCTTATTATAAACGAACAATTCGGATTTGACCCAAACCACTCCTGCCTCCAGCAAGTCCTCCAACTATTCCAGTATATCACGGAGGGCTTTAAAATCAAGAAAAAGGTAGTATTTGTCTTTTTTGACATTGCTAAGGCCCTTGATAGGGCATAGCACGCAAGCCTCATTCATAAACTCTATTTGCTGGAAGTCGCACATCACCTGATACACATAATACACGCCTACATCACCAACAGACATTTCATGTTCAAACACGGAAATACAAATTCATCAAGAAGACTCATCAGAACGGGAGTACCTCAAGGCTCCACGCTCTCTTCCCTTCTGTACTCCGCGTACACTAATGATATACCCCAACCGTCGTCAGGTATCCAACTAGCAAGCATTATTTTCGGACGATACCGCAGTGTACATGCGCGCTAAAACAATCCATAGCATATATCCTCACCTCTAGAGGGCCATCAACGAGCTGGCTTGATGGTTCCAAACCTACAGGTAAATCCAGAACTGTGTTACTTCAAACACAGTAAAGGTAGGAACGCACTTACAGTTGACTACGTTTGTCCCTCCCTTTGCATTCACAATGCACTCATTCCGTGGCAGCACACTTACAAATACTTCGGCATCATGCTCGATAGGAACCTCCGCCATATTCTACCACGCACGCCTCAGCGGCATGGGGGGTAGAAGGAGCATACTTTCTCTGCTCAACAAGCGTACTATCTACATATTGCTCATAAGGACGATATGTAGATGGAACGTTTGGACTGTGCGTTGATATCGTCAGTTTACTCTAATTTATAAATATAGATTATGTAACAGCTAAAATAATTAGTGCTATCTATATTACCATATAAATTTGTAGTGTCTATACGTCTATAACCTCTATGCATATTTCTTGTAAAATTTTGTAATAAACGTTCGATTTATGACTCTACTAATTCTACTAATTTAAGATTCGTGTCTGTCTGTATATTTTTTTATAATTTAAGAACAGTTTGACGATATTTTAGTAAAATTTCATCATAAATATTTATTCGATGATATACCTAATTTATACTTATCATTTTTAAAGTTTTACACCCACCTTTAGTCGATAAAATCTGTTTATTTGTCATAGCTAATCTTCAAAAAACCTAAATAGATTGTAATCAAATTTTGCATTGGGACAGAGTATCTTCAATGAGTGTGTAAATTTTCGTTTTATTTGCGTACCTAAGCCATTCATTATATTACTACGAATTTGTTGATATGTTGTACACGAAGGTTTCTGAAAGAAACAAAAACTACCGTTTGTACTCGACTTTGACAGCGTATTTTTACTATTGAACCAAATACTAAATCGATCCTAAAAAAATGTCCCCTAATAAGAAGCTCCCTGAGTAAAACAGACAATATTTGGCTTCATCTGCATATTTGTGCTATACAGATTCTAAAAATTCTTTCACTATAAAAAGTTCAGCATCAAAACCCACATTAGAACAGAAGTATTAATTTATATTTTTACCTTTAATAAGTGAGGTAACGGATAAAAATACACTATAAACACACACAGATTTAAAATAAAAATATGAATTAACTGTAATATGAATATGTAAAGGTCGCTCGATACATTGAGAGATGCATTTGAAAATTAAAAAAGTATATGAGAGTCTTTCAAAATGAATATCTTGAAGTGAAAATTTGAGAAATTTATCATTTATTTTTATTGTTTAAAAATTTTCGTCGTAACGCGTGAAAATATTATATTATAAACGATATTTTTGGAATTTTTAAAAATTTTTCGTAAACCTTAACTGATTTTAAGAGAGCTCTTAAAACAAGATCCATGAAAATATTTCCATTAGAGACTCGAAGAAGAATAATCGGTTTTTTACGCCACATTAGTGGATACGACCAAAGCAAGAAAGAGGCGAAAAACATTTTAGAAAACTTAGAAAACATAGAAGAATTTATGAAAACTTTTCAGTTGAACAAGGAAAATAATAAAGACAAGTACATTTACACTTAAATCGAATTACAAAAGAAATGAAAACAATAAATACTATGAAAAAAAAAAGAAATACCACAAAAAAAAGGGATGTGAATTATTATTGAAGTTAAACGCTTGACTTCATGGCTATGAGACCGTACTGTTTTTACATCAGAAAAACTTAATAAAAATTCTTGTTTAAGAATTTTCAGTTGTTGAATGAATAATTTTTTGTAGCCAAATAAACTAATTTAACCTTATTCTTATTTTTTGTGTAAAAACAATTATGTCAATGTACTATATAAAAACTAAAAATGTTTAAATAAATATGAATTTAAAAAAAATATATTTAAAAAAATCATTGTCTCACCTAATATATAGAATAAAAATACCAAATGTTTAATTAGTCTGTTTGTAAATAAAAATATGTTAAGCTCCATTGCTTAAAATATTTTTATAGTTTTAAACAAATAAATTTTATTGGCTTATTCTTATATATCCAGTTACAAGAACATAATTCAAAGGAATTTAACTACATACTTAGTTGAATTTATTTTCTTCTATTAGTTAAAATAATTGGTACTTAATTGTTAAAAGCAATTATTGTAAATAACGCCATTTTGGAATTTCATATAGTATCTATGGTTGGCTAAAAAAGTAAAATAATTTTAGAAGATTTTGTTTCACCAATTCACTATGTGGAATGTAAACTGCAACTCGTAAGTGACTACTTAATGAAGGACCCTTTTAGTTAGAGATTAAAAAAATCCGACTAATATATGTTTCTTTGAAAGGTCTGGACAGTTTTATAATTGATTCAAATTTTTAAATAAGTATTAAGTGAAAATAAAAAGACATTTAAAAATATATGAGTATCTCAGGACTAGAATTGCAGTTACCTGCTAACAATGCGGTTACCGCACGAGTGCTATTATAACCTTTTAATTTAAAAAAATGAAAATAGATTTCGAGTATAGGAAGTTCTTTATATAGTAAATCTTCTTCTATTTAAAAATCTTCTTTTTATAATATTAACATTTAAGAATTATTGGACAAAAGCGACAATATTTTACTCTTTATTTGTTCAAAACTTTGCTATTGTTTATGTGTGAATACAATTTTTTTTATACAATTTTGATACGTAAGAGTCTTGTTAATATTTAATTCGCAGAATCACTAATAGAGTGTACTGCTCTATGTTTTTTATACCCTTTGGAGTAGATTTTTATAGACAAAAAATTGTCATTTGTTTTTTATCATATAAATAAATCTTTAAATAAATTAAATGTATTTTTTGTATTTAATTAAAATTTAAATTCATACTTTAATGAGTACACACACGTAGCTTCACTGATCTAACAGGATACAAAGTGCTTAATTGAATATATTCATGGGCGTGGTGTACTTGTGATTGGTAAATTTGAAATTCGGATGTGTCAAATAATATTGGAACAACAAAGTTGCCTGCAGATTTGTATATGTTTTTCTTGCAAAATAAAGATTTTGTGAATATTGAAACTTTATCAGTCAGGATTAACTTTTGAATAATAAAAATCGCATACGATCAACTTAGTGCGCTTTGATGAACAAGTGATGTATTGATCTTATAAGTACTCGCTGAATCACCCGCATGATCAACTAAGTCGGGCTAGAAATAATTATATATATATGACATTTTTTTTGTGTACTTACATATTACATACCACTATAAGCTCCATATTGTTTTAATTTCTACATAAAATAAAACTGTACATTTCTCGTGTCTGTTCATCGAAAGTTCTTGCCGAAGAGTAATTACTGGTGATGTAAGGTGTGTAGCAATACAATAATATTTGTAAAATCTATGTTTCTTTGAAATGCTAATCTCCAAAACTACTGCACAAATTTTTTTGAAGTTTTCATGGAAAACTTGATCGTAGTCTTCAGCAAGCTACAGGATTTTTTTTAAGAAAATCGGCTAATGGATAATTACATTGTATTAAATAATAAAGAAATATTCACTAACGAATTCGTGGTCACAGCGAGTGTTTAATAAAACCACCTAAGTTGAAAAAATATATATATGTATTTTATTACTGAATATGGATACATTTACATGGAGTTGATGAAATCATACCGAACAATTTTTAGATCACAATAACTTATTTAGTTTTAAATTAAATACGATAGTTTCTTTATCAATCAGTTATAAAAGGCGTTCTTTTAGTTAAAATAAAGTGAAAAGAGACAAGTTTCAAGAGCACTTCCGTAGGCGGCGCGGGCGCACTCGAGCCACGCCGGCAGCTGTTGGCCAACTTTTGTAATTTGTTTTCTGTCGACGCACACGGTGACATGTTCGTATTACGTGTGAACAAATGGCGTTTGCTTTCAAGTTAAAGACAAACCAATTAAATAAGATATTTTAACATGAGAAGTCAGCGGCGGGCGATATGCGTGCGGACCGGCGCGCGGCGCCCCCGACGACTCGCGGCTCATAAAATTTATTTAGCGTGTAGCGGCGCTCGGCGCGGGCGAAGGGGGATGCGCGCCTTTACACTAAATATATTGTTCCTGCTCCGTCGAGCCTCGCGAAAAGAAGACGCTTTTTAAGTTGACAAGTGAAACACTTTGATGAAAATGGAAAATTTAAATGATACTATAAAATAACCGAACTAGTGTACTCGCACCCTGAGGGTTCCGTACAAAATTATTATGTAGTAGATATTTCATTCATCAAGAGTCTCAATGACTATTTTTGTGTTTTAATAAATACCCATACTGGCAAGATATTAGTCTCAAAAATTTCTGAACTTTTCCTTTTCTCAAGAAAAAGTTTTGAATTATCTTAAAAATATCTGATTTTTCGAAAATCTCAAGTTTTCATGGCAGAAAGTTATGGAAGTAAATTTTCTCTAGCCGCGATTTAAGAGTTATTTAGACCTTGTTCAAACGGAAGTAATAGTTTTCGGAGGGACGTGACATTCTTTTCATTACCAACCTAATATATATGCTTGATGCGTGTGTTGATAACACTGCGGACAAACAACTGTTGTACAGTCAGACATTATTTACATGAAAAACGAGGAACCGGCCCAAAATCCGGCCCAACGTTACATTTTATTGCGACTTAATGTTTGTAATTACAATGATTATTTTATTTGAAAATTATTGTGCGAAAATTTTATAAAAAAGACAAATGTAATAAAAAATATATATTTTAGGTATTATAAAACATGTGTTGTTAAAAATTCATATGACTGTCTTGGAGGAAAATATTGTCTATTTATCGGTAAATAAATGAAAAAATCAGCAAACTAATCATGACCCGCGGCTTCAAAAATATGTTACAAGTACCAAAATTAAAAATCTAATCATTAAAATTTATAATTTCATTATACCAAAATTAAAAAGCTGATCAATAAAATTTATAATTTCATCATTAAAATCAATATTATATAATATTTAAAAAATATTTTTTCCAAATTTCTTGCTATAGGTAAACAAAACAGTATGGCAAATTGACGTATCAAATAGCGACACAGATTTTTCAATTATGTATACGTAAGTGCTTGGTCGTTAACTGGAATAACTAACATTGAATTTTATATATAATTATATGTACATATATAAGCACGATTTATATTAATTGAAATATTTTAATAGGTCCAAGGGCTCTCACAAGTACGGAAAGGTCAAAATGGCATTGTCAAAGAAAATAAATTATAAAACGACATATTTATATAATGATTAATATTTTTGGTGATATTTATCATTTATGTCAAAGAAATTTTACTTCGACCGCGCATAAAGGTCACACGCACACGATTTTTTTTATATATTGGTCTACATTAAGGTCCAAACTCCATTATAAGTGTAAGTTTGTAATAATAAAAAAAAAAATATGTTTTGAAGTGAAACTTCCTTAAGCACGTTAGAGTGAATTCGTCCTATGACGTCACAATGAAACGCCCGAGTGACACGGTCGGGTCCACTCGTCTATTTTCGGCTCGGCCCAGCGGGCCCACGTGTTCCACGCATTCACACGGCCGATGGCAGCTGATCGCAACTATTTTATATACACGCGGTTATTATTCAATGTAAAAATGAAGAATACATGTAAAATACACGCAATAAATGGATTATAGAAGCGAAACTGTCGATAATATCAGGAGTTGAGTGAACACGGTGCTTCACAAGTCAACGGTAAATTGATAATTAAAATTAGACTAAATATTATAGCAATCTTTTAAACAATATTTTTTTATTAAAATGGATTCCAGTGCCTGTAACGCATTTTGTTGCAGCTGATAATGGATTTGCCTTTGGATAGTGACATTAACTCATCTCAAATAGAGAATAACGACACAAATTTACTTTCTCCTGCCCACGCTGATAAAGGGGGTTATGTGCGTGTGCCAGGCGGGATGTGCGAGAGATCATCTGATAAAAACAACCGACAAACATTGTCCCGGGTCAGTAGTTAAGTTGTGTTAATAGTTGGTCATGAAAAGAATTTTTAACCACGGATTAATAATACAATAATTTACTTTCTTTTCATTTTTTTTAACCCTAAACTCTATTCCTGCATATTTTGCTAAAAAAGTTTCACTTCACGCCGTGTGTCCGACACACACGATCTTTTTTATATGATTAAGTATAAATTATTTATTTTCAGATTCTTGTCTTTTGAGTGTATTGTGAGATCTTCTTATTTCCAAATTCGATGATCCTAAGTAAATGGGAAGTACCACATAAGTTTAGATTTCCTTACGAGTTTTAAAATATAAAGCACAATTGGCCGTATTTTTAACCAACTATATGCGACACGAAGGTAATATGCTTATCAACCTGTATTCATACGATGTTTCTATATGCGTGTGTGTAGGAATTTACACACACATACATGTGTGTAAATTTGTGGCATTCTAGAGACTGACTTTGGGATGACTTTGATGATTCTTATGTATATCGTTTGTCTTAAACTCTTGTGAGTATCACTAAAGCCATAACAGTAATCAAAATTCAATATGGTGACAAGTAGAATCCATATTGTGAAAAAGAAAAAGTAAATGGGGTGTCATTAAATAAGACCCTAAAAATCATCTTTACGGTTTCCCAATCAATTTTCAGGTTGAACTACCATTAAGGGTCTATGACAATTTAAAGTTTGTTGGCAATTATTCTCACGTAGATTTTCAAAATTTAATACAAGGTTTCCGTAAAGTTATTATAATCATATAATAGTTCTTATTAACGTAAAAATATTTTTTATAAAACAAGAAAGATGGCAGTAAAATACAAGATGATGGTAGAGACGAAAAAAATTTCAGAACATACAGAGTGACGCCATTGATTAGGTCTTTCAAAAAAAAAAAGATGGTGTTTCCTACGTCATTTTACATTGATAACCTCAATTCCAGAATCACATAATATAAACTTACAATTTATTCTGTTTTTGTTTCCTTTAAAGGCACGGAGCCCTAAAAATTAAAATTATTTGAGGTCATTTGACTCGAAAACTCCAAATGAGGTCAACGAGAACAGGAGAACAGACAGGCCAAGAAGTCTCATCATATGGGTTACGTTTTAACCTGTCATAATGTTTTATAATTTTAATATTCTTGCTCTCGAGTAAATCTGTATTTAATCACAAGGCATTTACCGATATTGGATTTGATCGATTCGATGTTATCTATCCCAAGAATTTCGTATGCGCTAAATTGATCATTTTTGTAATTTAATGAATATCTACTTCTTAAATATTCTACCAAAATTGAACCAAAATTTTATTATCAAGTTTTAACATGTAAAAGAATTGCCGACGATACCATGTACCGCCCCCTAATATCAAGGTCGACTATTATATCGATATTTAATAAAACGAGATCAAAATTCGATATTAGAGAAATTCGTATATTGTTTTACAGTTTCACTAAAATATCATCTTAAGAGGCGCATCACGGGCGCGGACGCCTCCTGTCATGAAGCGTTGGAAACAACATCAGTAACGTGCGTTTTCGGACGCTGTCGCTTGGAAACTCCGCGCTGATCTGACACCCACTGGCACAGCGTTGCGCTGACAAACAAGTCGCTGAGCAGTCAATTAAAACGATATGTATAAGTAATCAAATCAACATCGCAGCCCCGTGAAGGTACTATCTCGCGAAAAGGGATCTGTTGTAAACACAAATGAAAAAATATCAGAACACCTGTCGTATACCCGAAGGGATTTCCCATTAGCAACGTTTCAGGACCCCTCTCTTTTATATCGAATGTTAAAGTGTTCGATTAACCTGTTCTACTCGTCCTCTTTGTTTGTGGCGAGGAATTAATAAACAAACAAAAATTAACAAACTACCCATACACACACCCTACCATATTAAATTAAACTGCACACATCAAAGAATGACCTGTAAATATAGGACAATTACACACTATACTTTCAGCCCAGACTTGGAACCGTGTCCTTATTTGGTCGGAATCTGCCACAAAAACTTTCACATGTTCAAAGCGTTTCACTTGTGAAAAGGCTATATAAATTTCGCTACGTTCAAAAACTAGAGCAGGAAGAGAAAGTCCAATTTTACAATTTTGTCGGAACCCTAACTTTAAAAATTCGTACTTTACTAAGGTACAATAGAATTTAAACACCAATTTTTATTTTCCTAATTTCAAAAGTAATGAACTTTCATTCAAATTTTCATTCCCTGTTAATCACTTTCACAGCGAATTTTCAAAAATCATTTCTTGGTGCCTACCTGGGCTATACACGATCCAAAACTTTATGATTTTCGACTTACTGTCCTACCATGTACATTGTCTTATATGATGAATTCAATAAGATTGTAGTATATCTAAATATGTAGTATGTCTAAATTATCTAAATCTGAAATGGGATTATAGAAGATTTTATTTTAAGAACACATAATTTCTCAAACAAGATTGTGTACGTAATGGCTACTTTAAAATCATTAGCCGTTACCCAACACTAATCTAAAAGTAATCTTAATTAGTGGACTTATTACACTTCTTGGTACGTTGTAAGCCGAAAATCCATTAGTTGCAATAATGGTATTATCACAATTTAAATATTATTAAGGCTAATGCTTCCTTATTTATTTAGTTTCTTAGAGATGATTTCGCCAAACCTCCTACAGTTAACAATTAGTAACAATGCTAATAAATTATCTTCATTGCTATAGCTTCTTAATATTTACGTGCACTTAATAATGTACACTTATGATTTCTAGAATTCTTAATTCGTCGTTAACAATAGATGTAATTCCATCTGAAATATTTCTACCCCAACGTAGCGTGTTTTCTTCTACGCTGTGTTTTCGACTCTTCGCTATCTTTTATTCATGTTGTCTTAAAAGTCAACTCGGTAATTTCAGTTTAATAACAAAACAAAAAACATCGAAAATGGAAGGTCAATTTTTAACCATGATCATTTAAAAAAAGATTAACCAAGAAAGGGTCGGACTCGCATTGAGAGGTTCCATAAAATCAACCGTCGTATAGGCCTTCTGCGAAATTAAGCAACATATTTCGATTGTTTTGTTGTACTGAACAGTTTCGATTTTTTATGGGATTTTTGGGATTTACGATTGTCTTTTGGAAGTTTCTGTAAATGTCCTATATTTGTGTTATTTACTATTTATTTTCTTTACAAAACTTTAGTCTCAATAATTTACGTTGTTAATGGTTTAGGAGAGAGAGTGTGCATGACATTCTTAAATGTTTTTTTTAAATATACATTAAAAAAAACTGTTTGTATTTTGCATAACATATGCTTTTGCTTCATATGTCAAATAATGTACTTGATCAAAACTTTTATTTTAATACTGTAAGTGGTTTCCCTTAAAATAAAATTTCGCTCATTTCCGACGCGACCCTTTTAAAAGCGCGTTCATAATTCGCCATATTACCAAATCGCATTTTTTATGTAACAGATTCGGAAAAAAAATGCTGTGACAGATAGACGCGAATACGAAGGTTCGTTTGTCTTCGGGTGTACTGAATCATTGAATATGAACACGTAAATGTGCAGCGACGCGCGCGCACTCCAGATATCGAGACGGCATCGCCTAGTGCTGGGTATCGTCTCGACATCTCATTGTTTCACCGCCAGTTCAATTTGACCAGATATTACAGTTTCATTAAATTACCTTGTGAATTTAAAAACAAAGTTCGAAAGCAATGGATATTGAATATTGAACTGTATACATTACTTATTCGCCTAAAGGCATCGGCTAGGCTGACTACTGTTTGCACGTGTTCTGTTTTATTGTTTGTCAAAGAACAAAACGGAACAAGTGCAAACAAACACATGCGCAAAATTGTAGATTATTGAGATTCTGCTTTCGATCATCTCCTTCGAATTAAGTGGTACTCGGATGACGTCAGTCCCTGTATGTTCATTAGTTGCATTCGTAGAAATCTAATCGATACACCCGTTTTCCCCAAAACGCTCCACCTAAGCGAGCGCGACGCCCAAAAAGAAGAAAAAAAAAACTATTGCACCTCTCACGCAAAATCCGAAGATATTCATTACATTTTATCCGCCGGAATGAATGGAATGAAATGGAGAGGAAGACGCACCGAGCCGCCGCGCCAGGGCCGCACTCGCGCGCGCTTTGACGTTCAAACCGACACTGCAACTAAATTCGTCCACTGAATTTAACTTTACTTACAGTTCTATTTTAAGATTAAACCGTTTCCTAACTAGTAATACTTAAATGTCTCTAATGTCTCATGACACAATTTGTTTGTTATGTTTGATAACTATTTTAAAATTAATTTTCTTTAGTTTAATCATGCTATCCTAATATGTGTTAGAGGTATGAGAACTTTTAATATGAACGCTACTAGTTCATTGAATAATTGATCTGAATCTTGGAACTTATTACTGCACGTGTTACAGCTCAAGCCCCGTACAGGCCCCCACCAGATCTCGACACACGTTCATTTTTAATGCATAAAAACTACAGCATTGAGAACAAACTTTTTTCCAATTAGCGACAGTTTTAGTTACAATTAACGGTAGACGTTTAATTATATTACTCGGGTTGTCATCAGACCATTAAGTGTAAAAACGAATGAACAAATTAAACGTGTGAGTTCAAAGACAAAGTTTATAGTTGTAATAATATATCCGAAATCCAATAGGTATAGACTGTGTTAACGTCGAATAAAAATCAGTGAATCATGAAATACATAATTATTTGGAAGAAAAAATTTTTCGTAAACTTTTCCAACAACTTTTTTCCATAGTAATCAATTTTAATCAACAAAATCGAAATAGCTTACTGTTAATTTAGCCTCCTACTTTCAAAGTAGCTATTCAAGCGCAAAAGTATAGACTTTATGATGAAAAACGGATCGATTGAAAAACCTAAAAAGCATTTCAAAAAATCATTTTCTTAAGAATTTTCCGATCACGTTATCAATCGAAGACACAAAACTATTTTCATCAAGTTTACAATATTTAATACAATTTCGTTATAAATGGAGCTGATTAGATTTTGGAATCGATCATTTCAATACTTGAAACCTTATTTAAAAAGTTCCTATTTTTTAAATTACTGAAAATCTATGTTATTAAATGATATCAAATTCTTAGGTAAGAAAAGTTCAGCCATGTCATTTTGAATGCTACAATCCTGATTCCAACCCAATTGGTTCAAAGTATATTAAAAACTTACATAGATACACACGCGTACATACATCCTTCTGAAAATATAGAACAGCTTCCTAGAACCTTAAAAGTTTAATATGAAATGTCGATCCGAAATGAAAACAATAACTTCCCAAACTTTACGAAAAGTTTCAAATTTTTTAGCTAGAAGTTAAAAACAGTTAAAGTGATTTTATTAAGATTGGGCTTAAGGATGTCTCGTGAGCCACCATAAATTAAATGAGTTCCACATGCTATTGTTAAATCATAATTTATTTTTTCTTTTCAAACTAAATTATTTAATTTCAATTATATTGATAAACCAATGTTTCGTAAATAAATCTTAGTTGACTTTGATATCTATAATGATTTGCTAATTTTTTTAAAATATTCCAAATACATATATCAGCCGTTCTGTACTTTATGTTACAGAATCTAACCGACCATTTGAATAAGACTAGCTGCCGTTAGCGAGATTGCGCATGCAGCCTCAGCCCTATCAGCTGTGTGTCAAAACCGATCGATGTCCACTCCAACCAGTGTAATTTCAAAACATGATTTGATCGACGTCACCGCTGTACTTTGACACTAGCAATCGCGACCTAGTAGCACTCAGTTTTTTGTAAAAACCAATAATCTCGTTCAAAAAATTTCACGTTTTTATTGTATAATAATTCATGAGCTCAAGTTCGTAATTTAAGATCGTATATACCCCATCGAATAAGAACAACAATCAGTGCACAATCGTGAGACGAGATGAGTGGCTCCTCTTTGTTTCAACGGATTAATCTATGAATATACAGCTTATTCAAGAAAATAAAATTTTAAGTATGGCGACCTGTAACGTACGTGCAAAACATCAAAAGTAGTTCTGAAAATAATTTCGGCACGTCCGTGAAAATTGCGGGCTACACGATCGAACTCTGCATCACGTCATCGCCTCGCGACAGCATTTCTCGCGCGCCACTCCGATGTCAATATGCAACCGCCCTCCGCGGCCTTCGTCGGCTTTCTAAGGAAGCAAAGCGACGGCGGGTATACCTAAACTACGACGCGCGCATGCGCTTTACGATGCGCCCGGCGTTGACCGCCGGCGCGGAAACAATCGCAACAATTAAAAAACAATTAGTGCATTAACGATCGTTTCTATTGGTTAAAATTCTGGATTTATTATTGGCGGATTTTGTGAATCCGTTATTCTCGGAATGATAAATAAAAGTCAACTTATTGACAATATTACACGCAATTCATACAGTTACTAACCGTTTCAATAAAAGAAACCCAGCGTCCTTTTCCGCTACATTAAGCACTATTTTACTCAACTTATAAAGATACTAATGCATTTTTGAGTTCCATAGAAAAAGGCAAGAAGAACCCTTGTAGTTTCGTTCTTTCTGTTTTATGTCCGAATATCCCGAATAGCAATTTTTTTTACACATTCTGTATATTTTTTGTCTGATGTCGTCGGACAGGTATCTAAAAGTTCATTAAAGGTTCTTAAGTAAATCGTTTTCTGATGTGTAAATTTTGCGATCTATCAACTTTGAAAGTTGTTCATTCACTTTGTATCCCTTCTTCTCTAAGGTTGGAACCATAGAGTTCAAAAACCTAAAACAATTACTGTAAAATAACTTTATAAATAAATTGAAAAAAATTATTTTGGACGAAATGTACTTCAATTTTTTTTTATATATTCGATTGGGCCAGCGATTTAATTGTACACCACTTGCGTGGTCATATGAGCAGGCCTATGGATCTTACAATAAGGGTACCCACCATTCAAACATTTCGCTGTATCAATGCTATTTTAGATTTAATGTTACAAGTTTGTAAGGTGTGTTACTATACACGTTTGATTTAAACTTTATATAATTTTAAATTTCTCGTTATTTCTTTATCGGCGCGCAACTTTAGATGCGAGACTACTTCCACCTTGACTGCTTATTCTGTCTCTTCAATATTAAACTGTTTTCCGTATATTTTAATTTCTAAAATAAAGGATTTATTAAAATCGATGTTTTAATTACTTTTAATATCATCTTGCCACTATTAGAGGCTTATTTAGACTTCTGTTCCAATTTCCAATATTGAAAAGTTGTGTGTATAAAGTAAAAATAGAGTGCGTCCCTGTGACCGTGACGCGTAAGCAGCGCTAAAGAGGCAGCCAGTAAGCCCCGCACGTCCTCGCGCTAATACAGCGCCGCGATAAAAAGATACGCGCCCGCCCGCTCCCCGCCGCTGCCCCCAGCGCCATACAACCTTCATGTTTATTTATTTGAGGTCATCATTATCCCGAGTACGTCTCGATACACATTTGTATTATGGCTGTAATGACGTAGCGCCAGAGCCTCGCACTCGCGTTCATTGCGGATGTTGGCAGTCATCGAGAAGGCAATCACGAATTACTTTCCTTTCAAACTGAATACAGTTAAAGACAATAATGTCTACACTATGCTACAACTATAAATAGGTCGCTGCTGGTCGAAGAGTTAATTTTATTTTAGACTAACTTTTACCCTCAGCTTCGCCCGTGTAGTCATAAAAATGAATTCCTTAAAAATTTATATTCATCCATCTTGCTGTTAATTCCAATCCTATTCCGCTCTCAATCCCGACCCCAGTAGACACTGATTTTGATTCCGATGGCGATACTGCTCCTAATTCTGAAGCCGGTTACGTCGTTGATTCTGGTCCCGGTCCCACACTCGATTTCGATTCCGGCCCTGTTCTCAATTTTGATTCCGATCGCGCTCTCGTTCCTGATGCTGACCCGGTTCACAATTCTGCTACCGGTCATCATTAAGATTAAGACGAAGCTGGACGTTTAGTCTAACTTTCACGTTCACACTTAAATTCAATTTGTTTTAATATAGATTTTACCTGTGGCTTCGCTCGCGTGGCCACAACAAATTCCCGCTCTCGATCTAAGTAGATTCCAATCCTGCTCCCGGTCTCGGTCCCGTTCCTGCTCTTACTTCTGCTCCTTATTCTGATTCCAAATTTGCTCTAGGTTCTATTTTTTGGTCTCATATTCGATTTCAAAGTTGGTTTTATTTTCAATTTGATCCCAGTCTCGACTCTCGAATCGACTTCCAATCCCACTTGTAATTTCAATTCTGCTAGCAGATATGGTTTCGGTTTAGACGAAACTGGGGCAAATAGTATAGCAATAAAATTTATAAATTTAACAGCCTGTAACGTGGCTGATTAACCCTTAACCCTTTAGTGGAATACTCAATTTCAAAAACTATTGAAACGTGTTCTGTTATCGATTCTAAGTTTCTCCAACCATTTTTTTTTTTCAAAAATTTTCAGTGTATAGACATTTGATTATCTACAGCTTTGTTTTGTGTATATGAATAATACATATTTTTATCTATCACAGATATGTAACAATAACATCACATTATTAAAAAAAATATTTTGAAGTAGAATCTTTTTCTTCTTATGATTTAATTTAAACGCCAATTTTTCAACTTTTCGTGAAAGGCTCTCTCTGGCAGTTTTTTGCCTTGGAAATTTTATCAAGTAAAATTTCTGCCGTCAGATGTAGACAGTAACGAATAGTAACTATAACATGACTATGATGTTAATACACAAATTTCAAAATTTCGGACTTCCTTTAGTAATGCGATCAATGTTGGTATTTTGCTAATATTTTAATTTCAATAAAGTAATAGTAACGGTAATCTATACACATAACAAATCGGTATAGAGGCAAAATCTATACATTAAAGATATTTGAGAAAAAACTACTATACGGCATATTAGAAACGTTGGCTGAATATACTTCAATAGTTTTTAAGATTTTTGTCTATATTTCTTTGAATTTGTTCTCAAACTCCGCATCAAACACAACAAAACAGAATTTTATAAAAATTGTTATAGTAATAATTTATATCTAGGAGTGACAAACAGGAGAGTTTTTATCCCATTTTCATGCTGGTTTTATCAGTTAGATTACTTTATGTTTTTTATATTTATATATTGAAAATACATTTTACATATATTTTGAAAAACAGGAATGTATATCCGCAGGCAATCTACAAATATAGAGTCAGAATTGGAATTGAAAGCGGGAGCAAAATAGGGATCAAGGTTAATAACGCGATTGGTCGACATAAAAGACATATATGAATATCGCTGTAGGTCAGTGCGCCGCGACCCAAATGAAAAGTGCGAGAGGGTGTGCCTCAGCAGCGGGGTGATCAAAACCGGACACCTCCTATGACTTTTACATACGGTACGTACGGTACGTTTCGTTAAAAGTTCACTATCATTTCACGTATGGACATTATAGATTTTCAAGCCGTACTGGGCCAACCTGAAGGATAAGGTCCAAGCTCTCACCGGACATAGAGTCGTTATGGGGGGCACGAATCGGCGCCGGGACCTGCGGTGACGCCGCCCCTGTACAGTTAGGGAAGCTGACCATGCAATTGCTTCTAATTCAATCGTGACAGATTCTCAAGAATTATAGATTTTTAAGCCGATTTCGTCGATTATAGATTCTCATCTATTAAATCAATGCCAATCGTGAGAATTTTTTTATGCTCCCTGAGTGAGGATAATACTGCTAAAGTTTTGATCGAGGGATACGGTGTGACGTTAAGCCATGAAGCTTCGCTCCCTCGATGGAATTAACGTACACGGTTACGGCCGGGAGGCCGAATGGGCGCTTTCGCAATTCGTTCAAAATGACAGGATATCACTGCAGATACAGTGGTGCTCGGTATGCAACGATGTACTTTCGCAGCGTCACACGACTTCGTAAGCGAGTCGGAGTGTCGCAAACGGCGACGCACGTGGCGGAGCGCGTGACGGCAGGCGATGTAAGCGCTTTGCGTAGTGGAGGGCACGTAGAGCAGAGATCGCACAAAGGTCGTAACGGCCGGCGAAGCGTGAGCAGCGGCGGTCGGCGCACGCGACGGCGGACCGCCGCGGGGTGGCGCTCGTCCGGCCGGAAGGCCGTGCGCGAGGCGGGCGGCGTGCACGCATCACCACGATTTGTTATAGTACTAGAATGTATCTTTATTGTCTATATACATCTTGATACTCGTCAAAAAAATACACAATTATTGTTTTGATTAGATGCATATTTATAAAACGCGTTAAATATTAATATATATTTAACCATTTTTAAGTTAATTTAATTAGTGACACAATATTTTATCGATATAATAATTAATGTACTAAAATTTTGTAACTTTTATATTTCTATTTTCATAACAATAATGATTTATTAGAATGAATATATTGTACTTTATACTTGAATGAATTTTTTTTTTTATTACAACCGGTTTATTTTATTTTTGAGTAATCTGATCAACGGTCCCCTCAAATTTTAGATTTATTTTTACTGTGTGTGTTATAATCAAATTACAGTATTATTTTTTAGTTAAAAAAGCATTTAATATTAATGAAACGAAATTTGGATTCAATTAATATATATCGTTTTGTGAAACAATAAATATAGTGCTTCGGAATCGGGTTTCATATGAGTGCTTCGTCAGATCGCCTCACACGAGCGCTGTCCGCGCGCGTCACGACATGTGGCGTGGTCCAGTGTGACGTACTCCGCGCTGTGCCGCCGATCGAGGGCCGCGGCGCGGGCGCAGACTCGTTTTGTGTTCGTAATGAGAAATTAATAATTAATGAATCACGACTACCACTCGACTTGTTTTTTTCTTTCAAAATTGTGTCTTTACACGATTATGTAAAATTTTTATACAATCGTGTAAAACATTGCGTCATAAGTGTCATCGTCTACAATCTCACACAGCGCCACCGTCTGATGTTTGCTGTCGCCGGCGCGACCGGGCCGCGCCCCGGCCGACACTAACGACGACACCCTTCCGTTCTATTAATGCTCCATGGTAATTTTATTAGACTACTTTTTAATGACTCTTGCAGAAATCTTAAATTAAATTTGAAATCTCCGGGATTTGGGTTTGCCTGAGTGGTCAACGAGACCCTCCACTCACACACCCCGCCGCACGCCACTACTTTTTTATCGATCCTTCATGCATTAACTCGCGAGAATGAGAATAGTTTTGAGCCCAAATGCTCACATTAGTATTGAGTTTTAAGAAAAAGAATCCGGAATTTGGGCTCAAACACCAAAAATTACGTACATAAATTTATGATTTAAGGTAGTATTATTTGTAATAAGGCCTAGTGGGGTGGACGTAATGGTGTTTGTGAAAAATTGCTTATTTTATTACATGTAATAACTCCTAACAATTTTGTAGCTATAAAAAATTATGCAAAAAATGCAAAAAAAAGAAAATATAACCGGATCGAGAACCTTTTATATTTAATGCGGTTAAAAATATCTATGACCGCAAGATTTTGTATAGAGTATAAATAAAAATGCACTTACGTGAATTGTTCCTGATTTTTCTAATTTATAACTTTGGAGATAAAAAAGGAAATAAATAAATTCTCAACATTTTTAAACGTTACTTATAGACTGAAAAACATAAATTTGAAAGACGAATGCTTAATGCATAGTTACATGTAAAAAGATAAAAAGGAGAATCAAAAAATAAGAATATGTTCATTAATCTCTTTTATGTTACAACTTTCTCGCACAATTCATTTACATTGATAGGTACTGATTTTTATCCTTCCTACCTAGTAAAACATTTTTGATTTTTTTTTTATTTATATCAGATTATATTTATAAGGACGAATCTGCTATCAATCCATGACAAATAAGCCTATAGGCCTAAAGTCTTCTGAAATAAATGGCTATAACAGAAAGACGGACAGACGTGTGAGTGATACTCTAAGAATTTCGTTTATTCTTAATTAGACAAGAATTAAAAACTACAGTAAGACGTACATCGATTTGTCGATGTACGTCTTTAAGTAATTCGTTCAATATTAAATTCCAGTGTAGTACAACTCATATGCGTAATATAACTCATATGAGTCACGTAATAAGTTCATGAATAACTTTGATTTCATTAGCGATTGTAAGAAAGCATTTGAAGATTGAGGATCTCCGAAGTCCGGACTGATTGTGAGCGCCGCACACGGACCAGCGCGCGCTCGACCCGCCGCCGCGCAGTCGTTGCGCGCACATGGCTGTTGTCTCCGTTTGACCTACACTCCGATTATGTACTTGATCTTTGTTTACCTGAGGAAAAATAAATTAAAATATTCTATAATTTCTATGTACTTACACTACACGAAACTCTCACTCTACTCTCTCTTACTTATTTAAGTATTATTTATTTTTATTATTATATATTTAGTATTATTTAAGTATTATTAATTATTAGTATTACAATAATTGTAAATTTACAACAAAAATTAACATTTTAAAAATAACTTTAGCGCTGTTACCTTAAGTTCATATTCGTGTATTTACACGAATATTTACACGTACAATAATCTACACGTACAATAATTGTAAATTTACAACAAAAATTAACAGTTTAGAAATAACTTTAGCGCTGTTACCTAAGTAAAAAAAAAAAAATCGCCGCCTCACCATATAGTCCCCTGTAACCGATCGTATCGCACGCGTTAGTAACTTCTACTCCGCAGCGCAGTAAGTAACCGCGAATTTGTGTGTGGTGTTTGTGTGTGTATTGTGTAGATAGTTAGACAGACAGACAGAAAAATACACGAATATGAACTTAAGGTAACAGCGCTAAAGTTATTTTTAAACTGTAAATTTTTGTTGTAAATTTACAATTATTGTACGAAATAAAATATATAAAATTACGAATCTTTGTCAATACGAATTATAATAGAATTAGACATAGACATGGAATTTCGTTATTTGACATCTTTATCACTCATTCAGTTTTATATTGTACATTAGAAGTCAGTACTACACTTATATTCATTAATGCATGTACGTGTAAACTTGTGATGCCCAACAGGGGCTTAGATCAGCAAAATAATGCAGTGGTTCGCTGCAGCGTCGATTTTCAGTCAGACCCTTCCGCTCTTAGCCATCACTTGGTTGGTGGAACGGAGAAAAAAAATGTGATAAATATAATATTATTGTATAAATACTTGATAGTGTAATTCTGTATAATATGTATGTGTGTAATCTTTATGTGTTTATACATGCATGTATATGTTCTATATAGTTGTACGTGCGTGCGTGCGTGCGTGTGTTGTGTCTGAATGTGAGGACGCAAATAGGACAGTACACAATGACATATATAGAGGCGAGACGCCCCGAGCCGAGTACGAGGGTAAGCGCCAGCTGTATTTGCTTAAAGGCTCGTTTTAGTAGCAATTTAAAGCTATTCGAGTGAACTTTCAAGACATATTAGAAAAACTATTACGATGAGTTCTGATATTGCGCTGCAATATTAGAAAATATTGAGAGAGTTTGATTGAAAAGTGTTAATACGTTCGCCATATAGCCCTGATCTTACATCCTCAGATTTTCACCTATTTCGGACTCTTCACAATTCAGGTAGAGTCAGGTTAACACCGAGATAGGACTGTCAAAACTACTTGTCGTAGTTTTTCAGTGAATAATCTTTTCAAAAAGGGTTCAGTTTTATTACGTTCAATAAAGAATTGCAAATGAGTACACGATTCATTCAATTTCTTTCAGTGAGCTCGTGTAGGATCCAAATATGGAGCTTTATTGTCTATCCAACTTTTCTGAAATGGGTCAAAACTTTTTTTATGGTTAATCCTCAGCTCTTTAACTATATCAGAAAGACTAATACGCTGATCTTTCTTTATTTTTCCCAAAATGGCATCGACTTTACCCGTACCAGGTCGACCAGAGCGAGGTTCATCTTTGACATGTAAATTACCGACTTGAAAACGTATGAACAAATTTTGTGCCCCTCTCACCGACACTTAATTAGGTGCATAAACGTCATAATTTTTTTTCGAATCTTATGTCGTATTTTTCTCTTTTTTGTAATGTAACTTCGTGATGTATGGAATTGTACGTTAGATTCATTCATTTTGGTGGACAGAAAAATAATAAAATAAAATGGCGGAATACCGCTTTTACTTTTTATTACTTTTTTTTGAAATGTCATCTATTTAATGGTACCAAAATTAGCTAGGTACAAACAGCACAACCAAAAAGATTTTACTGTAACTTTTCATTTATAAAATACGAATAAACTTATTCCCCGACCCAATATTATATGAATTAAGAACTACGTGTTAAATCGCAAACTTTTTTTTTTAATTCTAAATCTACATTACTTTATTTACTAATAATTTTAATTATCTTTCACAATTAATTCGAATTATTAAACTCACCTTGTTGTTCAAATCATCGTAAATTTTTATCCCAAACAAAATTTTTACATTTACTGATCTTATCCAAGCCGTTACGATGGTGTCAGGGAAAATTTTTTTACAATTTAAACTTAGTTGAAGTAAATTATTCTGAGATTTGGTTTGATACCCAAAGATTCTGGGTATTGTGTCCTAAATTCTACTACAATGATAATGCATATAAGATTCACATAGGCTATCCATCAAATCTCATACAGAGAGACGCCTGTAGCATTATTCATAATTAAATGTATTGAGATCTGTTAATTGTAATACATTTAATTGTCTATTCAAAGAGAACGTAAGCCAATTATAAATCCACATTTTCATTATGATGCGATGTTATTGTATTATAACGTTATCAATAATGTAGCACAAAGTTGTGTCGCTACTAGATGACGCGCATATCGTAAACTAGATCGTGTCATGCAGATGTCATTCCACGATTATATCTCAGACGCGTCAGATGTGTATATTGATTAAATTTATATAATATATTAATAACAAACAAGTATTAGAATAGCAATTGTAAATAAAGTATCGATTCTTAAGTAATAGTTTAATAAGCATCATTTGTGAACTTATACACAGGTAGGCTGAGGCCAATATATCCATTATCCAAACATTATCATTCTGTATAAAATTCGTGCAAAATACCAATGCGGTACCAATATTTTTATTTATGGTTACAACGACATACAACACCCCCAAAATTCTGCTGTTTGAGTATCTCGTATTACCAAACATTTTCAGCATAATTTCAAAAAAGTACCAAAATCTTGTAATAATATTACGATACTAAACGCATTTTTGGAAATTATTGGTGAAATCACTAAATTACTTTGTAATTTTTCCAAACTGAATTGAAGTAAGTTTAGTTGTACAATTACAACACCATATATTGAAATTACTGAGGATTTTTAGTAGATTTGTTTAAAAAATTGCAACATCTCTTTCAAAATATTAGTAAATAAATTGTAAATAAATGATTTGTGAATTTCAACAAATGTTTTGAAATTTTCCGAAACTGAGTTAAAAAAAATCATTTAGTAAATTTACAAAACTGAATTTTTATGGTCTAATACTACAAAAGATTTTTTTTGTAAAATTACTATAGAAATTTTTAACAGTGTAGTACGTATGTTGAACCATGAAGACTACGTATGTTTGCATATGCAACTATCAAATATTTTTAGGTCTTTAGTTAATACTCAGACGTACTACCGGAATTTAATTAAATATTTTGATGATGTTATTTTTCTATCGATCTGCAAATGTATATAAAGACATTCGACTTTACAAACAGAATAAATTTCGTTAAAAAACTGCTGTATCCTTCAGATAGAGTAATTAAGTCCACACACACACGTAGGGTTGCCAACTTTTATTAGAAGAAATAGAGTATGTCTGATTTCAAGGGAGGTAAATAAAGAGTACGGACTAATAAAAAGGAGTATCACTTATTTTAAATTTTTAAAAAGGTCCTTTTTTATACTTTGCAGCACATAACAACACAGCACAAAAAAGAGCATTTTAGCGTACTCTATTAGTGTTATAGATTATAGAGTACGCCTACATGATATAGAGTACAATACTCTATTTTAGAGTACGGTTGGCAACCCTACACACACGGGCTCTCAATCGGCTGCGCCGTGTAGCGCGCGGGCGTCCTTGGCCACAAAACTCTCATCGTCCTGCTATTTTTAGGGTTCCGACGGAAGCCTATTAAAAAATCTGAGCTGTCTGTCTGTCGTTCTTACAAAAAGCTGCATCTTTCTCTCTGTAACAGGTAACCGGTACTACATTCTGTGTTCTTATGGCGGATATCCTAAAAAATAATTACGAAAATAAAATTATGAATCTAAAAAAGGACTACATACACGTAATATGTAAGGATACATGAGCCAAACTACTGCTCCTTAAAGTTTTGTAGTGAAATTTGGAAAATTGTTATAAAAAAGTGCATTGACTGCCTAACACACTCGAAATCCAACTACTGCGAAAAAATATAAGCATCGATTCGAAAATGAGGTAATTATAAGTATTTGGTATAAATTTCAACTTGATACCTTCACAAATTCCTGAGAAAAAGGGTGTAAACAACACATATAGGGACAACAAAGCGATTCTGTAAAGGGTTTTTTTTGTGGTGTGAAACTCTAAAAATAACGAAATATACTATTCTCTACAAACTTATGCTTATTTCCCACAAGAGGAGACACAGGTCGGCAATTTACATATTATACATAGTTTGGATTGTACACTGACATCGTACATATTATGTGTCAAAAAAGTACAACAGAACTATCTTATTTTAGATTTTTCATACGGTAGGGGAGCCCAGAGGGTCTAAATAACGTGGTAATCAGGACGAAAAAGTGATATCTGTATAGATGGGGATTGTTGAGGAACTATTGAAAATAACCTCAAACGTTTCCGATTGGAGCCCCGTGTACACGGGGGTGTTGTCAGATTTCCAAAAGGGAATTTTTGTATCATCATATGACGGTTAACGCATAATGACATTTAAAAACAAATATGGCGAACAAACTGTTGGCCGTCACTAAGTCTAACGGCTTCTAAAACTAAGATTTGGACAATTTTTAACGCGATGTTCAGGGTGAATAAAAGTTACTCTTTGTAACAGTGTTACTTGTCCTGATAGCAAATATATAAATATCTGGACAAATAGAGGGAACATTCTGACAAATCTGACGATAATTCATTGTTACAAAATGTATAATGAAAGTTTTTTGTTTCGCATATCCCTACAGTGGAATAAATGTAAACACATTGTGCAACGTGCGAGTAATTTTAAAGAACTCGAAAAGTCTTTAAAAAAAACAAGAAACACGTTATAACAACCTCGATTACTTTTTGCCCTTTCTACAAAATGGTACTGTACAACCAGTGAAACAGGTAATCCTGGAAGAGCTTTTGTTAAGGAACCAAGTTTGTTGTAAACTTTATGGATATTAATTTTTTTAGTACCACAATCCGAATGGATTGTGGTACTAAAGTATGAATATACTTCGTGCAGTTCTTGATCAATTTTATGTAAATTGCCAATCAAGAATTTAAGGGCATCAGTGGCGGATCTCCGGATGAAATCATTTGTTGGATTACTGGAAGTTTTGCCAATCTTCGGTAAATTATAAGAAAGCATGGTATCGGCTTCGTCATATCCGCATTTTGAATCATTCACATAAGTGATTTCATCTTTTGTGAACGCAGAGTACAGCTCTTTAGCAACAGTACAAACGAAATTTTTGCGGTCGAGAATGATTACAACCTTCGATAACATACATATGATGTGCACTGGCACGTCTTGAAGATCTTTCGCAGTTTTTAAGAAAAGGCTACATGACACAGATGAATTAGCAGTACCAGAAAAAAATTATACGTGACAGAAAATGAGCTATGCTTTACGTTCACAAATGATGGAATCACTTATGTAAATGATTTGAAATGCCGACATGAAGAAGACGATACCAGGTTTTTTTTATAATTTACAAAAAATTTGCAAAATGTTCAGTAATCCAAGAAATGATGTCATATGGACATCCGCCATTGATGACTTTAAAATAATGATTGATAATTTACATAAAATTGGTCAAGTACTGTACCAAGTATGGATGGTTTGTGGTATGAAAAAAATAATATCAATAGAGTTTACGACAAACTTGGTTCCTTATCAAAAGCTCTACTAGGATTGCACTATTTCACTGGTTGTACAGTAGCATTTTCTAGAAAGGGCAAAGCAAAACGTGTTAACATTAAAATTTAACAGTGATTACCAGACTGCTTTCGAAAGTCCTGAGAGCGGCGGAACAATTTTTCCAGATCTGATTAAGATTATAAAAAAAGTTACTTGCTCCAGCTATGGAAAAAAAAGCGACGATATTTATATGACTTGAACAAAAAGTGTTTGAGCATTAATGAGCCCAAATAAGGAAAAATATCTTTAACGACATTAAAAATTTAGACCCATGTTTTATCTGCCATCAAAAAATGTTCTTTTGCAGAAGATCAAAGTGTGTAATTTTATAGACCGATTATAAAACAGGGTTTAGCGCCTTCATTAAATACGTCCCCAGAAGGAAACAGGTGGCAAAGAAAAGATACTAAATACCAGCTAGTCTGGATAGAAGGGAACAGTGTGCCTGAAGGCTTGGATGACATCACAGAACTTTTGGATATTGAAGGGAATGCTCAATATGATATTAATTACCCTGAAAAAGATGACGATGATGAGTTATAAATTTAAAATAATCGAGGTTATAGTAACGTGTTTAATACTTTTTTTAAGACTTCAATTTACTTGAAGTTGCTTGTAAATTGAACACTGAGTTTACATACATTTGGTAACAATGAATTATCATCAGATTTGTCAGAAGGTTCCCTCTATTTGTCCAGATATTTATATATTTGCTATCAGGACAAGTAACACTGTTACAAAGAGTAACTTTTATTCGCCCTGAACATCGCGTTAAAAATTGTCCAAATCTTAGTTTTAGAAGCCCTTAGACTTACCGAAGGCTTAGAGTTTGTTCGTCAAATTTGTCTTTAAATATCATTATGCGTTAACTTTCATATGATGATACGAAATTTACTTGCACTAAATATCAAGTTCTTTTTTGTCCTTTATATAAAACTGACAGCATCCCCCCTGTGCACGGGGCTCCAGTTAGAAATTTTTGAGATAGATTTTCAGTAATCTGTCATCAATCCCCATCTACACAGCTACAATTTTTACGCTTTGAGTATCGCGTTATTGAGACTCTCTGGTTTCCCTACAAACCATTCGTTCTATGCCTCGAGGAGCACGTTAAGTTGCCAGTCTGACCTTGTCGTCGTTTGTTACAACAGCCGTTAGCAATGCCAATTCGTGACGTGCCTGTAGAGCGCTAAGCGCTCGAGCTCCTCAATCTGTAATAGGCACATCGTGGAAAAGTGTGCCTCTGCGATAGGGCGATCAAAACTATCGTGACATATAACATATACGAATAGTGTTTTGGTGTTAGTAAAAGAAAACGTATTTGATAAAATACATTTTACAGCACAGCATTTTACAGCAGAAAGGTTATGATTTCAATAATTTCGAATTATGTTTAGTTTTCTCTCGACATATTTTGACATCACGATAAAATTATTTTTGATGTAAATACGTCTATGTGTTCGTTTGTAACAGCAGTCATTTCGTAAACAACGTTTCAAGAACGAAGTCAGTAAGTATAAGATCTATTACATCGACAATTCGTACACTTTGGGTGACGTTACGTGTACGTGTTGATGAGTAAAATAAATACAACAAACATGTTCTGAAAGCTTATAAATTATTAGGATCATTTCTATGCATCTAATCATTGCTTCGATATTCATAGACGATGAAGAAAATTCTCCCGCAGTGGAACCTGACATTGAAATAACAACCACCTTACGTGATTATTTCAACCGCGACGTATATAAAATAAAATAGCTCTTAATTTAATGAAAGGAGAATTCAATTTAAAATATTATCACACTTATCCTTTAACTCTACGCATTTAGTATTTGATTAAAATCTCACATTTACACTACAACGCACGAAACTCTGCCGTTCTGAATTGCCTACGAATGGTACAATGCGCAGGTTCAATTCTCTTCAACCCTTCCGCTTTCTCCGCCACTTTCCAATTTTATGCTGTTACTACGCTTTAGTGAATAACTTCACAGCGGCAAGGTTTCGTGCGTTGAACTGTAATTTAATTGTCAACCTATAATTTTATTTCATACTATTCGTATCACTGATATGTGCTAAATAAGCTCAGTTTAAAATAAACTTAGTCTAAAACAAACTCTGTTCGAAACAAACACAATTTGAAATATTAATTCATATTGTTCTTCCAATTGCCCAAATATTTTCTAACATAGAGACGTATCGACGTACAACTTATGGTTGTTTCAAGAATATAGCGAATCAATGCTTTTTATACCGTTAAGGGAAGACAAAGTAAATAAAGTAAACAAAGTAATGAAAGAGATGCCATTCAAGTGGTAATTTGAAATTAATACGAAGTAGACGCTTGCGTGCGACGTGCGTTAACATCAGTTAACGCGCAGCAAGCGACCAAACAGTGGCCCTCGAATGTAGATATGGCTGTGTATGTTTACCTTAGGATGTTCTGATCTGGCATGAAACATACGTAGAATTAGCAGTATAACTATTTAGCAAACTGAAATAAATAAAATATTAACACTTGCTTCGGTGTCCGATATCTATCAACCCTCTCGAAGCAACATTCAGTTCATTGGATAAGGATTCGTAGATTCGTAGGACAGATTCGAGGGCCATCGATGGGTGTCATGCTGCATGCTAGTACACTGCAGGCAGGCGTCTAATTATGGATTTCCGCGAATTAACACCCCGCATAGTAGAATATTTAATACGAGGTGTCTTTGATAAATCCTAAAAATTGTAAACGATGTCAAAGATGACATATGTAATGTCTCAAACCGACCATCGTTTACCTGTATTCCTATAATTCTGTATTCGATGGATTTTAATGAAATATAATGACGCGCTTCTTATTTGCTGGTTTTCTGTAGTTAAGATTTACTTTTTTTTTTGTATTTTTAACAGTACATATACACTAACATAAGAAAAAATGCACGTGCTATTATCGCATGATCTCATCGTAGTATTCTTTCGCAATGCGATGTAACATCCTTCACGATGCTACAGCGACGTAGCGCCCGCGCCGGCACAAACAAAGGAATCTCGTCAGTCGTCCAGTCACAAATATAATAGCTATCCTTCCCTTATTTTTCACCTTATTTTCATCCCTTCGCCGCGTGTTTATAGAAACAACATCCATTAGAATGACGTCGGCCGGTCTGTCCAGCGGTCCGGCCGCCCCCGCCGCCCCCGCCGTCCAAACACATTACTTATGGAGATGGGCCCGAACTTTCCGACGTCGCATCTCCCCGATATGGCATAACGAAAAATAAACAAGCTATTATTGTACCTTGTTTTTATACAGACAAGCTACACGGAGAGTCTCACGGCCCGCACGCGCGGCGCGAGACTCGAGACACATAAGGGTCGATAAATACCATACTTTCATACTCATTCCTATGAGTTCGTTACACGATTCTAATTTCTTCCGTTGCAAAATCGGTTTTCGTCACTCCGCCCGTTGTCAACATGCGAAGCTTCGGATACGACGGCCGGGTCGGCGGCAGGTGGACCTCGGCGAGGGCGTCGCCCGCCGCCGCTCGCACTTGCCTTAGGCGTTATTCGTATTGCTCAATTTATACTGGCGCGGCGGCGCGCGATCACCCGCGCCCGAGCTTTTTATTGCGGGGCCCGAGGTGGATGAATATAAAGTAGATTTATACGGATTATGCGAGAAAATGCTCGGATTGTCGGCTGCCGAGAAATGGCTGGGCGGCGGCGCCGCACGCGCACACCGCCCGCAAACAAATTACTGCGCGCCGTATTAACATACAGCCCGCGCCGCGCTCTCTTGCTTTCTAATAAAACTGTAGTCGACATCCGACCGCCTCCTCCTGAGACCACACCTACTAAGCGAGGATGCGACTCAGAGAGAATCGTCCATCGCCGGACGGCCCTCGCCCGTCCGCGGCCTGCCGACGTCAGGTGGTAGAGGCCGCCCCGGGGCCGCCGGACATCGATATTTATATGTTTAACCTGTGGCCCTTTCGTACTATGTCCGTCACCGTCACACGAAAATCTTATCAACGAAGTATATGATAACACGCCTTACTTATTTCAAGCTTGTTTTTTACACTAATTTAATTAATACACGCCGTAAACTGCAGACAATGTCTACTTTCTCAACGCCTTATACCTTTTCTAATCACACAAATATTTACGTTCAATAACAATACAATAACAACAAAAAAAAATTATTAAACTTTTAATCTCACTCCCTTATGTGAAAATAGTTGTAATTTTTTATTGGACGAAATATTAATGGTATACCAAAATCTCATTTTGAAACGTAGCCTAAGTGTGTATTGCTATTGCGTATCACTTTACGCAAATAATCGACTGTACTGTAATTTCAATATTGAATAATATCAAAATAATCTCGAGAGTATGCGTTAGTGATAACTTAATTATTTTGAATTTCAGCTTTCTACGTGGAACCAGACGGCCACCGGAGTCATCCCACAAGAGAATCACATGCCGACTTCGAGACAGAAGATTACAAATCAGGATGTGGACATGCGCCGCCGACTGAGCTGCCATAGCGCGAACCAGATCCGCGATAAACGAGCGCGACTCGCGTCGGAGGCGAGGGCGCCGCCGCCGCCCGCCGCCCGAGCGGGCCCGCGCTACGATTTTCAATCCGATTTTTCTTTATGATAAATAAATTTTGACGTTTATTTGGCTTTTACTGTCGCATATTTGCTCACCGTTTTCCTGTATCGATGTATCTCGGCGCTCGGCGTCGCGCATTCTCGTCTAAGTGGTACCCACCACAAAAACTGATACTGATCTTATAGATTGGAGCGAGAACACGGTAGCTCAAAATCAGATGGGAGGAGAACCGCCGTCGACGGTTCTTAATGTCTTTTTTCGAGTTACCGTTCGGTAAACACGATGCATGACTATTATGTCACCGTCACTTACTACTGCGACATCCGTAATTTGAGTAAGATAAAATGTACGAAAACAAGAATATGTTTACTTCCATAATTATCAGCTGGCCGGTGTCCGTAAACTCGGAGACGGCGACGGCGGCACCTCGCCCCCCGCACCTGCGCCCACCTCTCCTCCCAAAACAATTTCCGCGTGCGGCATCCCCGTACTTTACTGTCCGTAAGCCGCCCCCGCCCCGCGCCGCTCGCCGCGTACACTCGCTCCTACATTGTGTATTGCGACGGGCGAGCCTCTTACGTGAAATGAGAAATCAGGACGAGGCCGTAGCACCCCGGCCCCCGCCCCCGCACCTCAGCGCACGACGCTCACATATTTTCCGTATTTAATTTTCGCGCGCAAAGCTACTTATATTTTGTCTCTCTGACTTCTCGACGCACCCGCGTTATAAACAAACCGAATTATATGTAATTACAGACTTAAAACCTACATTGTAATGTTTGTTTTAGTGATGTTTACCGAAAGAACATTCGTCCTATGGCACAAATGTTCAGAAAAATCTTTTGGCCTATTTAAATAAAAGTGTGTCAAAGCCTTTTTCTTTCGAGCCACATTCATTCAAAAGATATAAATACATAGAAAAGGTCTCAGAATAAAGATAATATAGAAGGAGCTACATTTAAATCGTCAATTCTTGCGAAAGCAAATATTTTTCACTAGGAGCGAGTGCCCACGCAGTGGTGAGAGTGTGTTAGGTAATGTGTACCGGGTTTTGTTTTGGCCAAGTTGAAGTTGATGAAATAAAATCTGCCAAGAGTTTTTTTTTGCAGACGTCCATGTAATGTTATTTGTTGATTTTAATATGAAACATCTATAGGCACAGGGTAAATCGGATTGTTGACGTGGCGACGCTTGCAGTGGCGATGGGTCGTCATGCTATACAATGTTGTATATATATATATAGTCAAAATGTATACCGTTGTAAGCAGCACCATCGAACCGAGTGAGAAGGGAGTCGCACAGTCGCTTGCGCATGGCGACGCGTCGCCACATCGTATATTTACTACATGAGGACTGTATATATCTATAACATAGTGTGACGACCCATCGCCACACCGTACACATTACTACATTTTGATTTATATGACTGTATTTTTGATTAATAATTGATTATTAATAATCAATTATTAATTATTACTAGTAATTATTACTGTGACAAGCAATTGTCACAGCAAAAGCGTCAGAGGAAACATCGAATATAACTATTGCTGAAGTTACAGATGAAATGAATTAAGTTGTGGCGACTTCAAATTAATATTGAATTTTTGTATTTAATTAAAATAAATGTTTATTAAATAAATAGCCATCATTATCTGTAAAAAAATTATCATATTTAATTTTTCCGTCATGCTATATTAAGTTCCAGTCGTAATCTTGTCTTATACATATTACTTGTACAAACTCGATGTTTCACATCTGCCAGGCGTCCCGTGACGGCAAGCATTTTTTATCATTATTTGCAGCTGACGGATTATTATTCTTGTATCGCTGTATTTTTCATTAGCCACTTTATCCATATAAGTAAATGAAAGGCATAAAGATGCAATGCAGATGTGTAGTTAATTGCAGTAAGACATGATATTCAAGGCATATGGTTGTTTTTTATGTGACTTCTGATATATAATATCGTCCAATTGAGGTCTGAATTACCTAACTGTTTAAAGCAATTGAGAAATATGATATATATTGTACACATAATTAATGGACGTCATCCGACTATAAGTGCCGAAAAAACATTTATAATTAAACTTAAAAATGTTCGCAATCAAATATTGAGATATATTTGATACAGCCTCTTTGCATGTAGAATATCCACAAATATTTGTATTAGAAAAAGTGATATTTGATAATGACAGATCAATCTAGAGAAGGATTGAATGACATTGACAATTGGACATTCAAAACAGATGTTTTTAGATTTCTTCTTTTTTATGATCAATCGACTGGATCGAGTTACATATGCAAAAAACTTGTTTTACTTTTAATCGAAACGAATTATGAAACAATCAGAATAACACTGTGATATGTCGTTCAGAAGCTGTTATCAAATTATCCTTTTATGAGGGAAATTCAAATTAAGTAGTAAACACCGATGTTAATTTTGAGGTGCTATATTCTGATACATAAAATATTAATTATAATAATTACACATTGTCCTATTTGCGGTTGAAACAGCTCCATTGAATACCATACGGTATGACTTTTATAGCATTTTCGAGGGGCAAACAAATGTACGCGTGGTGCAGCCAAATTGACCACAGTATGTTTCTCCCGCATTACAATATTTTCATGCCTAAGTATACTTTAGACTATGTTTCAAGATATTATTTTCATATTACTCACATTAGAAGATAGAGTAATACGTAGTTTTATATTCAATTCCGATAAAATTGTGAAAATAAAACAATATCATATTTTTTGTATCAATAGATTATATCCAAAGTATTTATTATCTAAAAACAAATTAATCCATATTGTAATGATTATATAAGTTTTATTTTCATTTTATTATTGTACATTTTTGATTGAAATACTTCTTAAGTTCCCTTGATTTCTTCGAGTACTACGCATAGAAAAAAAAAAATATTGCAAATGCCATTTTAAAATCATTACGCGGCGCAATAACTGCACCATTGCGATATAGATCGATCGGTTTTAATTTACTTAAAACTTAAGTTGTATCTCTGTTATAATTCATAAATCGTGATGCGGGTTTCGTTGAAACTATTAAAGCAATTGAATCGTTCGGTTATTCAATTTCAGCACGGGGCTACCACCATTTCATAAAACATGCACGATAGTGGTTTACTCTGCGGGACGGCTTCAGTGATTTCCATACGAAATCGGATGAGTCCACACACAGCACGCCGCAGTATAAACAGGCCGGTGTCAATTTTCTGATATCGGTGATAAGACACGCCGCCCGCCGCCCGCCGCCCGCCCCGACCGCTCCGAGTACGTACCGCGAGCGCGGGCGCGGGCGCCGCACGCGCGTCACCTCGTCCGCCGCGCAGGAGCCGGCGTCGGCCCGCAGCGGGCGCCGGTGCCAGATCGCGAGGGCGCGCGGGGGGCGCGGCGGGCGACGGCGCAGTAACGGCCGCAGACACGTCCTCCCACATAATTCATTATGGTAATGGCGCTTCTTATGGCGGCTGTAACTTTTTTAGAGGTTCCAGAGATACTATCGCAGATTTAATGTGCGGTGTTAAAGGACCTCTGGCCCGGTTTCTGGGGCAGTTACCGCGCATTAATATGTATGGATCAGCGGGAATTAGCCGCCGACGATAACGCGCCCGCCCGCCCCGCCGGCGGCCCTAATACTCGTGTCCGATTCAATCACACTCGTATAAGGTTACGTTTGAATTTGATGTAAAGGGACATTTTAGTGATCTTTCTCTTTTGTCTTGATTCTGTGTTATGTTGGCAAGTTGATAAAAAACGATTACACACGTATTAAATAATCATACGCATCATGATATATGTAGATACTTTCAAAGAAAAAGTGATATATCATATTTTGTTTAAGCGTATATAGTTTAAAACATTCTTACCCTTTTGGAAAGTAATCTGTAAATTTTAAGTAATTAATAAGTTTTTATTCTGTATTTAACAGTTGAATAATAAAATAGTGAATTTATTTTGTTAAGAGAAATGGTTAGCGAATTAACGTAATAGGTTATAATATATTTACCTACATACAAATATGACTTGCATTGGTGCGTTACATTTTTTTATAGCATTGTCGGAGGACGAACGAGCATGCGAGCCATCAGAGAGTAGGTGGTCACCACCATCCATGGACACTCGAAACTCCAGAGGAATCACAACGTGTTACCGACTTCTTAAGTAGGAATAGTATATCTGATGGAGCCCGGTGGAGAGGAGTTAGGGTGAGGGGATGAACTTGACCATCGGAACTCTCACTCATTAGACGAAACGGAACAGAGATCTCATTACTTCACGCTTGCATTCTGTGAGAGTATGGTACCTCACCGAGCGGCCGGTGGGTGTTCGTGTTGCGGCCGAGTTGACCCCGACGCGGCCTTACCACATTTTAGTTTTTTTATTGTCTATGTTAGTTTACTCATCTCATTATTTTTTATGTTTATGGCATTACTTTTAATTGTAATATTTGTTCAAATTTACTTACAGTACAAAACGGCACCGTGTATATTTTTGTATATAAGTTAAATCCTTATTAGATATACTCGTTAAATGCTATTACTTAAAGCTGACAAAAAATTATATCAACGCTATATCATTACCTTCAAGACTTTTTACTAACACATAAACTATATGAGTATTCATACTGCGCAGAATATATACAGATAATACACACATACTCGAACGCACGCACGCACGCACACTCACTCACAAGTACATATAAAACAAAATAAATTTAATATTTAAGTTTCAAAGAAAATATACCTGCCATATATATATTTCCATACCTAGATTTTGAATAAAATAAAGGTCAATATCAAAATTTTGGTATTTATATGAGTTGCGAAGATGAAAATGTGTCGAGCGAGCTATAGGAGAAGTATTAGAGAGTTGTAGTCAATACAATTTGCTATTTAAAAGGAAAAAAAAACGCCTTTACGTATTTTTATTTATTTAATCAATTGCCGAGTGGTTAATTGCGTCACCGCCGACTTAGAACACACCAAGTTCACCTTCCGACGACGCACTTAAGTTGATCGACGAGTTTGTAACTTAAGTCAAAATGAGGCGCTCCCTGCGTGCCTCAGGATGCACGTTGAGGCGTCAAACTTCGCCGCCGGCCGCCGACAACCTCCGTGAGCGGCTTCTCTTTGGCCACGAGGAATGCGGGAGGTACGAGTACCTGTCGTGGGAGGCTGTTCCTCAATAAAGGAGCGATAAAAGCCTCATACGATTTACATACTCACCAATAATTTAAACAGTTCTAAAAGGAATTCAACACAAAATAGTCGTGCTTTATTCGAATGTATAAGCCATACAGCCTTTCTTTTGACTTTTTTGATATTGCCATAATAAACGAATTCAATTTTGTCTGCAATATAAGGAAATAATTTCAAGCAATAAGAGCAGCGAAAATCTAAAACATATGGACAATGCGGCTGCACAACGTATCAAAATTAGACTGCGCGACTCAAAGTCGTCGCGCAACCTGGCAGCTCGTCGCCGAGTGCGTACCCCCCGCGCCCCGCGCGTGGCGCTCCTCGTTAACTGCAATTATCAAGTAAGTCGTAAGTTAGCGAGCGGCGGGGACGGCTCGACTTGACCTAACGATGCTTTATGGCCTGATATTATCATATTAAGGGGCGGGCGGCTCGAGACCCGCGCCCGCCCCTGCCCCCGCCGCCCCGCCAACCCCGTGCAACTGAAACTTTCGGAGATTAATAACGGACTCCCCACCTGGGTGAGGCTCCGTTAATCAAACTAATCGTGTTTCCTTTGTGATGGTCATATCTTCTATGTTGTGTTTTCATATATGAACCGAAACTGCATTTTAATAGCTCAAATCATTTTTAGGTTTGTTCAAGTGTTTGGAAATTAATTTGTATACAAATGTATATATAAGCAAATTTTAGAAAAATCTTACTCTGCCTCTGTCTAATGCTGCCGGTTAACTCAGTGAATTGCTTAAATGTAATAAACATTTAATTTTCAGTGCACCCGAGTGCGGCGGACCTCACGTTAACGCAAAATACGCTAACGTATCCAAGCCAAGACTAAAACAGGAATAATTTCGGTTCTCAATATCTTTACATCGTTCAATATTCGAAAGTACTAGTTGGCGGTCCGACGCAGCCGGCTGCGTCAGCACGAGGCGCGCGCGCGTCGCGACATCCGCCCTCCGTCGCCCCCCCCCTGACCCTCCGGCCACCGACGGGCACCTTTACGCTAACTTTCAGCTTATCTAATTTATTGCAATGATACAGGTTACTCGGGCGATGCGCTCACGTCTCTGACATCTGAATACGTAGAGCTTTCTGCATTTGAACTATTTCTAAATACATAAGTTTATTACGTACCTGTAGAATATATCCCTAAAAAATATTTTATATACATACCTACGTCCCTACTAGCATGGCATAACAAAAGTGGGGAAATAATGATAATATACTCTACAGACTGCCGATGGGCGCAGGACGCGTGTTTTGATACCCCCCGCGGAGTGCGCCGGGACTCGGCCGGAAGCTGCGTCGCTGACGGATGGTCGCGCGTTATCACCGAGCTTAGCGTGACGGCGGGCGGCGGGCGGCGGGCGGGGGGCGGCGGGCGGGCGCCGATAACACGCTATCGGTCACCTCGGGTGGTACAGGAAGTGGATGCCCTACTACTTCTGAATCCACTCTTTCCGACCATCTGCTCGGTCACGAAGCGCATATATAGGTACCTAACGATCGCTCGGCCGTCGGCTGCGGAGCGCCGCGACGCGCGCGCCGGCCGCGATCACCGCTATCGATAATTCGGGTTCGGTCGTTCGGCGATGCTTTACTGCTAATAAATGAGATTAATCACAGAGAGCGCGCGAGTGGCGCGCCCGGCCGACCGCGGTAATATCAATAAAGCGAAGTTTTTACACAGGCCATCGTGAGTAGTTTACGGCGCGCCCCGCTCACCCCCGTCTACGCCGCACCCGCCCGCGGTGCTCGCGTGGTACTCACGCGCTTATCGATCGCCTGCCCACTGCCGTCGGTGAAGCCGAAGCAGTAGGAGCAGGCTGGAGGCGCCGGCGCCGCGCGTCGGAGTGTTTTTAACTGTGTTTTTATATTTTTTTTATTTAAAAATTGTTAGAAATGATCATTTTATAAATGCAGTAAAGGTGGAGAGATGGTGCCGAGTGTACGTCTGCAACACAGAAGTACTGGTAGGTCGAATGAACACAAACTCAAAAGACGCGCATCGACGCGCGGGGCCGATCATTAGGGTATCCCTAAGGACGGGTCGCCCTCGCGCGCCGGTGCCGTAGCAATGCTACGAGCCTTGCTGTGCACCACTAATAAGACTTTTCATCGTTTCATAGCAATTTAAATAGTACAAATTTGAGAAGGCGTCGTCGCCTCGCCGACAAGAACACGAATCGTGCTATCGGCGTTCGGTCCCGGGGGCGGCGCTCGGCGGCTGCCGCGCAAAATTAAAAATAAATGACTCAGAAAAATAGACGAGCGCAACTCGCTTGTCCATGATTTGATTAAATTAAGAGGAAAATTCGTCTGAAGCGCCCACCGCGCCGATATCAAAAGGGAAATGAGAGTTTTTGTTATTAAAAGGCTTTTTGTGCGCGCCTCTCCCCCACCCCGCGCCGCGCGCCGCTCTCCGCAGTATAAATACCTCGACTTGCAACCGTCGACGGCGACTTTATTCTGACGGATCGCCCATTTCGCATTTCCTGCGCAGCCCGCGCGCGCGCCGGGGACCGCGTGCTCCTCGTCGATCTGCGCTCATCGTACTCCTGCGACGGAGCATTTTTAGGGAAAGAACTACACTATTAGTATTTGTTTGCATCTTATCGCCACATATCTTTGCCTATAAGGTTACAAATAGAAAAAAATATATTCGAATATTATTAAACCCAAAATTACAATATTGCTTGGTTTCTAGATTAAATAAATTAACAAATCGTTTAAAATGCAGATAACTTTACAAATTAGAAATATAGTTACCTCCTTATATCTATGCCTATAAAACAAAGTCGTGGTAGTTACACCATTTATACCTCAAGAACGGCTGTACAGATTTTTATGACCTTTGAGTTGCTAGATGCTTCGTAATAAAGAAAATTAAAAATTATTGAACTTCTGGTGGGAGCAAGCATTGACTCGTGTATAAAAAAATCTCTGTCTTCCGTTACCCGTTTTTTTGACTTGATTGCGAGCACTTATTGAGCACTCAATACTGAAACTTGAAATTTAGTGCTCGAATGCTCAGTTGTAAAGAAAATGAAAAGATATTGAAATTCTGGTGTGAGCAAGCATTGATTCGTGTATAAAAATAAATTATTGGCTTCTGTCCTCTGTTTTTTTTTATTTGATTCCGAGCACTTATTGAGCACTTAATACTAGACCTCAATGTAGTGCTTCGACCCTTAAACGTATGTAAAGTCTGAAGTTATTGCTATTCATTAGATAAGCTAGCACTTTTGTATATATAAAAAAAAGTTAGTGGCTTTTACCCTGTTTTTTTTAACGCACTTAGGGCACTCATTGAGCACTTAATGCTTGAGACCAAAATTTAGTACTTGGATGCTTAGTAATAGACGAAATCTAAATGTATTGTTCTTTTTGTTTTTAATTTTGATACTCTGGCATTATTGTCTCCAAAGAAGTCAGTCGTCGGCATTTAGCCCATATTTTTAAACTGTACAGTGAGCACTTACTGAGCATCCAAGTCCGAAGTCGCGAGTTGAATGCTAGAACGCCCAGTAGTAAATATACTTTGGATTTAATGTTTTTTATCATCCTAACCTTGTATCGTTGTCTTAATCAGTACTTGCATTTTAGACTTTTAACTTTTTCTTTGTTGTATAGTCAGCACTTATTGAGCACTAATTAGGGTACATGTTTTTTTTTTTTCTTTCACCTCTGACATTTTTTTATCCTTTTAATTTTTTTCAGGTTTCCAAAAGAGCATCAAATTTCGGAATTCGGCACTAAATTAGCACTCAATGAGCACTAAATTTATAGTCGAAAGTCGACCGATTCTGCTCACCTTACATTGCTAGGTTTACATACGTGTTTCTATGTAAATTGAAATTTATTATAATTATCACTAACGCTCATGGGAGGACTAAGATCGGTATCGAGACCTGTATTGGAATCGAGAGCGGACGGGGACCGAACCGGCAATGGGAATCGACGTTGACAACAGGATCATGATCGCAATCCAAATTAATCGAAGAATGGGGCGATATAGAAGATAAAGGAATTTATTGTATGCCCATAGGAGCAACACTGGGACACATTTGAATAATAAAAAAAAAATAAATATAAATTTACGCCCAACGACGAGGATGGGTGACGCTAATTTATAATAGAGAGTATTATCCTATTTAATACATAACGCCAACAATTTAACTCAAATAAAACATAAAATAACTTTATTTTGGTGCTAAATAATTGAAACTGCTAACTAATAGGAAGAATTGGTTGTAAAAATCTGGAAATCGCTAAAGCGTCACGATGATCTCTTTCACGAAGTTCGAAAGTCTCGTCTTCACCCTTCGAGTGGACAACATAGAGGGCCTGAAGTGTGGGGTTACAGTTTTTCAGGACGAGTTAATAAATATTTCCTTAAAACATTTTCCTTATTCAGTTCCGTCGTCGGCTTTTGTGGGTGCCCTGCCTGGCCTGAAAAAGCTGATTACCCGTGCACGAGATAAACCATGCACAACTATTAATCATTAAGGTAATTTCACGCTATAGTGATGTTAGCACTTATTTTCTTAAAATTAACATTAGTTCTACTTTCAATTTGTTTTTATAATTTAGTGGGTAGTTTTCTTTTTATGAATATGATTACGATTTTGATAATTACATGGGTATCAGTAGATACTTTTACTATTGTTTAAAAGCTATTTGTATGTAGTAATACTATTGTTTAAATGCTATTTTCGATTGTGTACTTTACAAAAGAAAATGTTTATGGATAAGATATATTAGTGTCCATTCGTAATTGTCACTAGAACCGAAAGTAATGACGTCACGCAATCAGTGATGAGACCGAATATGAGTGTGCGGCGGCCGCCCTTCGCCCCGCGCCGCGGCCTGCCAATAAAACTTACTAGTTAGTAGTTAATTTGACGCACTCTCGGATGACCACCGATATCGGTGACAATTTATAACACAATTAAGTCACAAGACGGCCGTGGGCAGCGGGACGGGCGCGATCAGATACCAGATAGCGGCCCCTCGGAGGGGCGGGGGTCATGGCGCACGACTACTTTAATTGAGGATTGAATTACAACTGCGACTGTAGGCGGGCGGCGCGGGGCCTGGTTCTACATTACATGTGCTCTGCGCTTACGGATTTCGGATTAAGGAATACGGGTCGATAGCAGTGCAGCTACAGCGGATTATATACTGTATGAATAAGACTAGCTAACTATGAGAAGAAGAACGTCGATTTTGGACTATGTTTGAAGAAAGCGGCCAAAAAAATACTAACATTGTTATATTTAGTATTTTTGAGGACTCGTTATTGTTCAACTATAGCAGAGGAATATTCTGCTATATATATATATCCCGCTGAATATGCACCTCCTCTAGATTTCCACGTCTGATGGGTATAGATAACTTGTAACGAACTGTGACCTGCGACTTACGTCCAGGTGACCAGTATTTTCAGCGACAGACCGACCCACGCCACGACGTCCAGTTCATGGTTGTCACTCGTCACATTTGTCTCCGACAGTCGTCGGTTTTACGAGCGATGTAACCTGCCTATTGCTACTTATTTACTTACTGGCGTTATGAGTTATGTCGGTCGCTCTATATTTTCTCATTGAAGATATTGTTCTGTAGTATAATTCTCTTGTTGCGCCGAAAAAGCGACGATTTAGCTCTCTTCTGCTTTCATTAATTAGCTCAAAAAAAGTCGAGCGCGATGGCTGTCAGCAACGGTGACTGTTGGTACTTGATTTACCAAGCGATTGAGCACAAAAACGGGAAGATGTAAAAAAAATATAGCAATACTTCGTTGTTTGAACAACTCTATTCAAAATTATTTCGCACCATTACAATATTAAGGTATTTTTTTATACTTACCAGTTAAAATTGTAACAATTATTATTAACGAATTAATTAATAAAGATGTTATAGTGTCATTTAATAAAACACAAAGTTTTTATAAAAACAAACTATTTACTATGGCTATTTTTTTTAAGATAACGGAAATAAAGAAGCTTTAAAAACTAAATTAAAGATACAAAGAGATATCACAAAAATTTAGATTAACAACTGTATAAATAAATGCACTATTGCAAAGAATTTCTGTGCTGCCTATGAATATCTAAAAAGAACGATTCATATTAAATAGGTTATCTAGCCACCACAGCCAACCATTCTCCACTCCATAATCAACACCCATAAAACTGATAACTGACTCAGAACCTATCATCGATCCGGTAGAAATATGTGATGCATTAAACAACTACATATTTCTCTACTACAAGCACGAGTTTAGCGAACGATATCCCTCATAAATATCATAACAATTAACTTGGTGCTTTAACCTACCGACAAATATGATTCAAACGTTTTCTAGCTTAGAACCGTGTAGTGTAGTTGAAGTTAGTAAAATAATATGTAATAAATAGACTGAAATTCAAATTTTAGTGTTGGTGGAATTAGTAGGCATTAGGGTCATGAAATATATTACACTCTTAATACCAGTCAACGTTATTTCTTGTTTAAACAATTTCTACGAACTGGAATATTTCCCAACATAATAAAATTTGTAAAGTACCTACCTCCGATGCATAAAGCCGATAATAAAACAGATGCGAGTAATTATAAGCAGTTGTCGGTATTACCACTTTTATCAAAAATGACTGAGCTTTTATTTTTCCAACGGTTAGATTCCTAATTATAAATAATTAATTTATTCACTGAGCAACAATATGATTTTAGTATTCAACAGCGACAATCGACCTCATTACTAAAATAAAAAATAAAATTTTCCAAATATACATTATTTTAATTGAAATAAAAGTTATTTGGTACCGTAAATCAATCCCCGTTAATAAAAAAGTTAAAATTTATCTGGGAATGCTATAAAAATAGTTAAACCATACTTAAGTGGCCTAAAGAAAATAAGCGATACTCAAAACATTTCCAAAAGACTATGCTGTTCCACAAGACTCTTTACTAGATCCGTTAGTCTTTCTTATTTACATAAAAAAAATATTGTTGATAGTTTACCAATATTTTTGTTTTATTTTGGTTCCACCATCAACGACAAAAATTTACGAAGTCAAGAATTTTATGCGATTAGTTCCAATACAACTTATGCATTATTAATACCACTAAAACATTTTATTAATTTTCAAGGTGAAAAGCAAAACTATTTTCCTGAGTACACGATTTAAAATAAGTAGGCAGAGCGTTTTAATCTAATGAAAAATGTCTTGGCCTTATATTAGATCAATACTAATAACAAACAAAGATTCTCATCTCTTGTTGGAAAACCACGCAATACTGTCCGCAGTTAATAGCGCCAAAAACAGTTAAAGATACATGATCGCCAGTAAAGACTGGTTTATTATACCTGATTGAAATATAAGAAAATGTCCCCGAATCACAATCAGCAAAATTGTAAACAGTGTAAAACAAACTGGGAAAAAATACCATTCCATTATTCCTATTTAAGTAATAAGGTCACCAAAGAAACCTAGATGTTGAAATTAAATCAATTGCGTGTGACAACACATGCATCCTAAATTTTAAAGTACTTAAATCATTGCATAATTAATATTACGTTTATTTACACAGAATACGAACGTCCTACTCGCAGGACAAGTCACACTCCTACGTACCGTAAGAATCAGCTGTGGTAAGACAACTACTTTTGAGGTGCCCCGGCCTGCAGCGAACTCCCATCTGATATCAGAAACGCTAAATCATTCAACACATTTTAATCAAAATTGACACAATACATACTATACAAAAAATAAGACTAATATAAACAATTTATCTGTTTACGATTCACAGACCATATTAAACCTGTTCCAACAACGCCATTGTTTTATTTAAATGTATTGTGCTATATATTTTCTTTATGGAGATTAATAAGTATGTAAGTTATTTACTTATACGTTTTACTACTTAGTTTTTATAATGGCAATTATTAATATTTTTACAAACTTTCATCTTCGTCTTTTGTTAGTAGCCGAATTTTACAACAGCACAGACTCTGTTCTTTTGCTACCATGTACAACTTTTTATAACACTTTCGAGGGCCGTGCGAGCCACTAAAGAGTAGGGATCACCGCCACACATAGACAATCTCAATCCTAAAGTAATCACCAGTACCTTGTTGGCTTTTTGGGGTGGAATAAGATATCTGACGGATGAGAAGTGGGGTGATGGATGGGAAAGTTCACCACTCTCACTCAACGGACTAGCTATTCTTTTTGTAGACTAATCCATTTATAGTTCTAATGTAAGTGACTGTGTAAGTCTGAATGAAAACAAAGATTTTTTAAGCCGAATGCCACCATTGTAATGAAATGGGTGCTAGCTCGTATAATTTCTTGTGTTTACGAGAGTGTTCAAGTCAATACAATTCTGTTCGACGTCAGTGACGTAGACGAACTGGCGCACAGGCCTCAGACAGGGAGACACTATGCACTAAATGCAAACAAATGCACGTTATGTTCGATAGTACGTAGTTATCTACGATAACTCAACGGCCAAAGATTTAAAAGACCACAAATACAATGACAGGTCTCGGGGACACCCGGTCGGAACGAAGTTCTTTTCGCTTTTTGGTAAATGTTTACTATAAACTATATTATAAAAAGCAAGCTTAAATAGGTAAGTATAAAAATCACGAAAAAACCTTGCAATATTTTTCTTATTAAATTCTAAAACTATATATTTATTTATATTTTCTTATAATTCCATTAATTTATAAATATTTATGTTTGTTTTAATGTTATAAAAAATAATATAATTGGTACTTGGCACGGCTACAAAAATAATGCTGTTTTTCAATAGTTGAATTTTAAAACAGTAGATTGTGTTTTCCCAAAATTTATTAATATACAATTCATTGTATGTAAAATGCAACAGCATACGACGTAATCCTAAAACAGTAGATCTAAATCGTACAACTAATTTCCGAGCTATACTTCAAATATCCTATCATGGTAACGCTTATATAACGTTATTTTTTTGCAGTCTAGCTCCTCGCGGTGTGTCGTGCGGTAAGAAATTGAGTTCCAGTAAAGAAATAGACAAACACTCTTTTTTATTACAATTCACGTAGATTCCAATTCGTCCGGCGGGATATACAGCTGCGCTTGCGACGGTGATTGCCTATGCTTCGCATAACAAATACACTAGTTAAATTTTATCGCTCCATAAAACCGAACTCCGAGTTAATACGTGGAACACGCATCGCGGCCCCGCTTTCTGTTTTACAACCCGAAGCCTTCAGTCGAGGACAGAAAGCGGCTCGCGCTGGCGCACCCAGTCCAACCTGCGTGGCTGGCACGCTCGGCAAACGCGTTAATTGCCGGCGATCGAGGCACGTGGAGTTTCTGTAAGCTCTTCCAGCTTTTAATTTTTTGTCGCAAGCGCAGGCGCGGACGCACGCCGGCTGGAGTGCTTCGCCATGACAGGTTACGGTCAAACTCGCATCGCTACTCGATTTATTCCTCTGAATACTAAAATTTTATTGTATTTTTAATTACTTCCTGAGAGATACGGCGTCGTAAAATTTTTACAAAAAACATCTGTGAAACGCGTCGACAGTCTGACATTCGAGCATTTATGGGCTAACTAATAAACCAATGAACAGTTTGTTGATACGTATTTTTGATCACCTCCTTATCGACCCAATAATAACGTACTAGTTCAAAGAAAATTAGAGAACTATACGAGTTTTCTAAAATATAAGATCATGCGATTATTAAGCCTAAGGACTAGAGATATCAGTTTTGTCCAGAAAAACGACGTACAAAAACGATGTATGACACGGCCGGCGAGCGCGGTGTCGTCGATAAAAAAACAGTGTGTGTCAGACACGACGTGAAGTGAAATTTCTTTGTCAAAATATCCAAGAATAGAGTTTAGGATTGAAAAAAATGTAAAAGAAAGTAAAATATTGTGTTATTACTATAATTCATGGTTACAAGATTCTTTTCATGACCAACTATTAATAAAAAGGAAAACACAACTTAACTACTGACCCGGGACAATGTTTGTCGGATGTTTTTATCAGATGATCTCTCGCACGTCGCGCCTGGCACACGCATATAACCGCCTTTATCAGCGTGGGCAGGAGAAAGTAAATTTGTGTCGTTATTCTCTATTTGAGATGAATTAATGCCACTATTTAAAGGCAAATCCATTGTCAGCTGCATCAAAATGCGTTACAGGCACTGGGATCAATTTTAATATAAAAACATTGTATAAAAGATTGTAGTAATGTTTAATTCAATTTCAGTTATCAATTTACCGTTGACTTGTGATGCACCGTGTTCATTTAGCTCCAGATATGTATAATCGACAGTTTCGCCACTATATTTCATTTATTGCATGGCCGAGCCGAAAATAGACGAGTGGACCCGACCATGTCACTCGGGCGTTTCACTGTGACGTCATAGCACGTATTTACTCTAACGTGCCTAAGGAAGTTTCACTTTAAAAAGCGTTTAACGCGCCAGACGGCCGACTGTCCCGTAAACCGCGAGACCCTCGGCGTTTATCAGTCACGAATTTAATAGCCGTAAATAACGTAATACTGTATGAGCGATAAGTAGGTACAATCCCTTCCTATATTTCATTTAATCCGAACTGTAATTTAGAACTCGAGATTTACGTTATGTTGCCCTGAAGCTGAAGTCGTACGAGCGGTTAGGTACATGTCCGGCACTAGATTGCGAAGCATAAACCTTAAAGGGCGAGATGTACGCGGCGATATGCCAGATAAGACGTCCCGGCTCGTCTCGAGTCGCGCTGCCCGCTCTTAATCTTTATCACGTACCGGAGATTTATCGAACGGCCGCGCCCGCGCCGGCCGCGGCGCCCGCCCTCGTCATAATTGGGCCGCTTTCGGAGCACAGAGTGCGCATCCGATAACGGAATTGTATTTCGATACTGAAACTGTTATATCTAGGATTTTGAATACGCGCGTGCTGACCGGTAATCGAGCTCTAATCGTGTCGGGGCGCGGGCGCCGGCGGCCGAGTGATTTACGCGCCGCCCGCGGACAACTCTGCTAATACGGACTTGCGATAGTGGACCGTGGGCTCGATGTAGTACGTGTTCTTTGCGAAATGTCGATAATATCACTCCCTTGGTAGAATTAATATTTGCTTGGGGATCTGTGCACGTCGATGTCTTTATAAAACGACGTTTTTTAACGGCGAGGTGGGTGCCGCGAGACCCTTAAAAACTAATGCTTCGGAGTCTTAAGTCCGCCCGCAAATACCTCTTTGTGGCTCCAGACCACCGCACAATACCGACGCTGGAATTGTTATAAGAAGCGCTGCCGGCCGAAGGGCGTAAGCGGACGCCGAGCACTAGCCGATAGAGGCCGTGGGCGGGCGGCGCAGGGCTCAAACCGCCTTACACCGCCCGCGCCTTAGACTCATTCACGCCGCGATCCACGTTCGGAGATGCTCTAGCCAGATTAAAAAGTTGAACTCTGTCGTCCGTATCGGCGTGCCGCCGCCGCGCGCGCCGTGTCATTGTTGGTAGAAAATGAGTTAAATAAAGCAATACATTTTAATTAGGCGAAGGGGTTTAAGAAGCCCTTTATTCCGCCGCGATAACCGCCGCCGAAGACGGCCGCCATTAATTGAATTTTATGTTTAATTAAGTCTTAAGGCAGATCTTCGCGAATCGAGCGATCTCGACGATCGTCCGAGATAATCCGCAGCGCGCCGCCCCCCGGCCGCCCCCCGGCCGCCCTGCCGCCTTTCGTTTGGCACCCGGACGTCCCGCTCGACTCGTTCCACAAATCGTACAATATTTATAAAGATCAGGAAATGTGTAAAAGCGCAAGTATATTCGCTCCCAGCGGGAGCGGTCGCCCGCGGCGCGCCCCGGCCCTTGCAGCAGCCGTCGTTAGCTACGCCCGTGATGTGAACGCCTATGCCAAAAAGCTCCGACAACAAAAATATTTGCCTTTTTAAGTTAATTAAATGCACAAATAAAATAATAAACAAAATAGTGCATAAAACCTATAATGTTGTGAAGGCCCCAAATCCACAACTGTTGAATATGGCTACTCTTTATAAGTGTCATAGCAAAATTATGATAAATAAACACGTACTATTTACAATTAGTATATTAATGTTTTATAGTATTAAAAAATATCACAAGTTTATACGGTTCTGTAATATTCATTTTACTATTTAGGTTAAAAAAATTGCATAACAAACTTTTAGATCGTATATATAATAACATCAACATATTGGTTATGGATATTACCTGTTCGTTCGCTCCTCCTTCATTTAGTGGGTTACCTGAAAACCACCGAGGACCAGAGCACTTAAAGACGAGTGAAACCACCAACCTCGATACCCACTTACTGTAGAGTTCCCGTGGTCACCTTCCGGCTTTATTAACTATTCTGCTTCACGTTACCGTAATATTGCATTGTCGTCTAACTTACAGATGTACGCAGAATTTCAATTGAATCAAATACCGAGAAGTACATCAGCTTGTAAGATTTGGTTACAGACAGACACCAGAACAGGTTAAACTAAATAAAAGCTTGTAAACAATAAGTAACATTGACGGCACGAAGCGCGCACGCATCTTCTGCACGGTCTGGACGCAATCGAAAACTCCTTTTCGTTTAGTTCTTTTTCGTAAGTACGAGCAAAAAATGCCTTGAAATGTTAAAAAATAATAGTTAAAACGATTTTGAAAACTTAGTTGGTGATTGAAAAATTTTAAAACGTTTTTTATAATTGTTAACGAACTATGAAATACCTTCACTATTGGGGCTGGCAGGGAAACGTTTCATGAAAGTATAGAGCTGCAGCCTACACCTCGTACACTTCTAATTTAAAAATGTCATCATTAAACCAAAGTGTTTTGACATCTTTTTGGCATAATTAAGCTCAGATTTTTTTTTGTTGTACAATAGCATTAAATACATATGTAATAAGCAATACTGAGTCTGAAAAAAAAGTGGCTTCAACATTTTATCATTCGACCTTTCTCATTTGTCATTACCTGTTAATTATGCATAGATTAGGTTACATTACATAGTTTCATTATTCTTAGTATTATAAAAAATTTTCATATGAATTCATGAATCAATGAATCAGGGTTTATGTATTTTTTCCGAAGAAATATATGAATAACTATTTGATATTATTTGAGATTGGTAATTATTTAACTAACATTTCTACTTTACTATGACGTGCATCTGGTTTATCCCTTATAAATATTTTTAAAAAATACTTCGCATTAAGTTTCAGAACAAACTCGCAGTGTCGCGCTCGTCAGCCGTTTTTCCTGTAAATCAAATATTGTTTCATAAAAAAGATACTACAGAAATTTGGACTTTAACATTTTTCTCTTATTACTTAAGTTTTTCCTTGATTTTTAAAAAATGTATAAAGTGCAGGCACCGGATTCGGAACATCTCTGATTTAATTTTTCTTTGTAAAATTAGACGTCACTGGAACTTTGGCAACAGAGATTCTTTTCCATGTTTTTTCATTTATATACATTTCTTTACAAAATATAATTACGGTATATGAGTAAGTTAACTTAACAAAAAATTACTATTAATTTATCAGTAAACGTAGTCGGAATCGATAGTTAGGTCCTCATAGACTAGAATAGATACCGAAACCATGAACCGAAGCAAAGTCAAAGCTGAGACTGCGGGATCGCGATGAGATCATACTAATAGCAGCGATACTTATTCAAACACTAAGCACTACAATAACTACCAAATGTAAAGAAGACCATCGTGAACGTAACAACTAACTATAGAATCTATTCCTTGCGGACGAAAATGCACGGCGTTTAATATAAAAATAAACGATGTGGATTGAGAGCGGGATCGTGACTGCAGTCGAAAACGAGATCAGAATCGGAATTGAGGTGAGGTTAACGAAAGAAATGGCGGCGATACTGAGACTACAACTCAAAATGCGTAACAAAAAATGACTTACTAATAATTTTCTTGTTTATAAATGAATAAATTGCTATATTGCATTTATTCATTTAAGTAACTCTTAATTATGTTACGTAATAACAATATTTTTTTATTATTGTTTTAATGCATAATTAGAAAGATTAAGTTCTTACACCATTAACATCATCTTGGATGTATTTCATTTTTCGTTTCGCAGGTCATATATAAAAATTGATTCTTAAGCAGCAAATCCCCACAAACTAGAAAATCTAGTTTTACCGTCAATGGCGAGAGGGCTCGATAGACACCTGTGCGCGTATGTGGGATATTGTTTTTATTTATTTTCGTGTTTAAGTATACATAAGTGTTTACATCCGCGTTCACATCGCAGTACGACGAAAGTCCACTCACGTATTAGGCTAATATTCAGATCGACGCGTGAAGATGTGCGGAGAATTTACGATTTCCGTCAAATATCGCGCTTGTCCCTATATGACGAAATTATTATCGTTTAACGAATTCCACCCTGAAAAAGTTGTGTTTTCGTAACTCAGTTCTATCGATCACACATTAGGATACAATATCAAATGTTAGATTTACATCTTTATATTTATCATTATATTTGTGAGATCAATTTCTTTAAACAGAAATTGAAGTCAGTTATTCAATGACAGCAAATCGTACGAACCCGCAGCTTTTGCAAAATAATTCAAACCGGGTAAGACTATAATGATGCCTTACAATTTCCTTGTAATGCCGAATTTCATCGGGCTGATTAGGATGAGAAATGGCTGATAGTGTTGGGTTTTTTGGGGCTGTGGGGCGGACGCGGGGCGGGCGCGGGGCGGTGACAAACAAGCACCGCTAATTGTTAATTCTTTCATCACGGTGAGTTATGCCAGACGACGCCGATACGCCGCCCGCGACGCCGCAAAGGATTACGGATGAATAATTCTTTCGGAGCAAACAAGAAACAAACAAACACAAAAAAGCGAACCCTCCTTTATGTCTGCGGTGACAAAGCGTCCCTTTTTTAATCAGCAATAAAATGAAACAATAGAGGCGATGACGCGCCACCCGCCCCGCGCCCCGCGCGAGCTCGCTCAAGAAAAATCCATCGATCAACGCCGTGGCTGCGATTAGCGCCGCTTTTTGAATGCTCTTTAATTAGTTTATCTTAACTCGTTACTACACCACGGTCTATTCGTATATTTAGGTATCCTTATCTGAGTGCACTTTTTACACACAAAATAAATTATATATTAGACACTATATAATAAAATTGTATTTACCAGTTTTCCACTTTTGCCTTTGCCTAGGCAAACAGCGTCGTCACCTCGTCGGCGATCCCTTGGCGGCCGGAGGCGGAGCACGGCCGCTGACGACCCGCGCGCCTTTTGTTCATTGATATTTTCAACCAAGATGACGATGTCGTCAGCTAAAGATCTATCGATCCATTTATTGTGTAACATTTTAACTCTCGATTTGGGATTAAGTTCGTGAAAAACTAAGAAAGCGTGCGCTATTTAATTTACTGCGATAACTCGAGCTACAGTTGTGCTTTTGCTGCATCATTTTAGAGAACAAAAGAAAAACAAAGAATGAGAAAGAAGACACAGCTGTCAAACGTGTTCTTCAAATTACACTCTACAATAAATATTTATGGCATAAATTAAAAAATTACCTTATGTAAGTGTTGAATGAAAATTCGTGTTGTTTCAATTTTCAGTCAACTATACGAATTCACTTGTTAGTTAGGCAAAATATTTATTACGTTCTTTCCGGGTTCGGTGTAGATTCCGCAAAAGCAGAAGTACTGATACAACTTTAATACTCCTCTCTAGTAACACATTAAAAGCAAAAAAATAACGGATCGGAGAGAACAATAGTCTTTTTAGATTTTTCTCATGCCTTCATACAATAAATATTCCATTGCGCTCCAAATTAACATTTTATGTAACAGTTTAGATTAACCTACTAATTACCTACCTAATTGTTCTCATTGCTATTTGAATGATCGCCTCTAGTTCGCAGAATTACTTTTTTCGTTCATTTGCAAATCCAGCGAAGGCACAGGATCACGCGTTCCTGTCTTTCTTCAGTTACTCGGGGTGTTCCACAGGGATACTAGGAGCTTTCTTATATGTTCTTTGTAGGACATCGTCAATTGCATAAAGTATTGTGTGTTACATTTACATACTAAAGTATTAATGATGATTTAGACAGAATTTTAACTATTATTCTAGTAGTGCCTGTTTAATTTTAAACCCTATTATGTCCAAAATCATGATGCTGGGCTCAAAAGAGCAAATAAGCAGAGTGAACAGTGGATCATCAAGTCTTACGTTGAGCGACGAACTAAAAGCTCGAATTTGAGATCGGTCATTAGATTCAAAAACTATGTTCAAAAACTAATGCGCATCTACTTTTACTGCCTAAAAATGATGCGCAAAAATCCAAAATTTGTATGCCCAAGACTTCAAATAAGACTCCTTGATTCCCTAGTTCTATTGCAATTAATTTATGCAGCTTTTATGAACCTAGTTTTACTGGGTAACGAATGTGAGCGTAGGCTATCATTTAAAACAAAAAACTTAGTACAATGCTTACAGACTGCATGTGTTTGGCACTCCTACGAAATCCCGGCCAAATGTCACCTCTCATTAATCAGCTTCATATTCTGATAATGTCCGCCATAAAAATAGTTTATTTTTTAACTCGCTTTTTTAACGTTATTGGCCTGAAAAATTGAAATAAACTTGAAATTTATTAGCACAAAACTGATTCAAGCATTTTGACGTTTTGATTTGACCGACTGACCTGTCGATGGCAATTTGGAAAAAATTAGAACAAGATTAGTTCTTTCGACACAGTTGAAAAGCTGGGGATTGGCCACAAAACGGTTTTTGACCATTGGAAGAAAGCTGGATGTATAAAAAAGCTTGATACTTGTGTCTCACACGAGCTCTCAGAAAGAAATATAATGAATCGTGTATTAATTTGGGATTCTCTATTGAAACGAAATGAAATAGAACCTTTTGTGAAAAAAATGTTCACCGATAATGAAAAATGGATTACCAACAACAAGAACGTGCGAAAAAGATCCTGGCCAAAAGGAAAGCAAGCTTCACAATCTATAGCGAAATCCGGATTAACTTGTAGTAAGTTGATGCTATGTGTATGGTGGGATTGGAAGGGCAGTATTCATTATGAGATTTTGCTGACGGGCAAAACGGGCAAAAGGGAAAAATGGCCGGAATCGATACATAATGGGTGGGACTTTTCACCAAAATTGCGCCAAGCCACACCAATCTTTAGCGACTCACCAATTATTGTGAGTTTGGTTGCGAAGTGTCAATGCATCCACTATAAACTCTGATTTTGCACTCAGTTTTTCACCTATTTTGTTCTCTTTAGAATTATTTAGGTAGTGATAGATTAACATCAAGAGAGGACTGTCAAAACTACTTGTGGCAGTTTCTTAATCACAAATCCCAACATTTCTACAGAAATGGTAAAATGGCTACAAGTTGTTGAACAAAATGGCATATTGTTTATATGTGTATATATATATATATATATATATATATATATATATGTGTGTGTGTGTGTGTGTGTGTGTGTGTGAGTGTTTGTGTGCGCGCGTGTTAAAAAGTTATGGTATGCTTGTTATTGTGCACTTGGCCGCAACCTATTCACAGCCAGGTGTGAACGGTATTACCTTGTTACATTTATACATTCATCCATATATTTATTACTTAAATATGAAATTAAAGTTATTTTTTCTCTGTGTATGATGGAGTACCTCTGCCTATGTAAAAGTGTCCGCAAATAGCAGTAGCAACCAAAACTTTTATGATTCTATATGCGTATTGCTGTAAAGTGCATTAAATTTTATATAAAATACAAGTAAATTAATTTTTTTCCGAAAAATCAGTTAATATGCTTTTAATCAAAAATGTTAGCGGCCATATTTTCTTAAATAACTTAGTAAAAATAGTCCCACTCGTAAATATATGTAAAAACTGGATTTTGATTATCACGGCACACAATTTTATTGGTCTCTTCTGTGATTTATCCAAAGCTTTTGATTGCATTCATCATTACACATTGATCAGGAAACTACATCATAATAGTGTTACGGGTCGATTACTTGGACTTCTGGAGTCTTACTTAAGAGGTAGAATTTAAAGAGTTGATGTTAATGGTGAGAGGTCGTCGGGATTTATAGCGAATATGGATGTGCCACAGGGTTCAGTTCTCGGACCATTTCTATTCTTAATTTATATTAATGATCTACTACATCTTGTTAAATATGGGCATGGGATTGTACTGTTTGCTGAAAATCTTCTTTACTTTTTAAGGTTAATAGGTAACAACCAACTTTTGTCGAAGTAAACAATACCATATAAATAAACAGTATCATGTGAAAAGTATGATATATATTTGGAGTCGCAGGCATCAAATTCATGTAATAAAACAAATAACGCTATGACTCTTGCTACATATATATCTTTGACTGAAAATTTTTCATATTTGATAGGATAATTTTTTTACATCATGTTTCCATCTTCTTAGTTCATTTTTGCGCAGTTGAAATCTCAGAGTTTCATATTTAATTGTCATTCCTACTTAAATTCTGGTGGCAATTTAAACAATTTTTCTGAACTTTACTTTTCTTTAATAGAAATGTTATTTTATTTTTTCATTCGTTTGCGTATCATGGAATTCTAAAACACACATAATGAATCCTTTCATTGACTTCCATCTATCTCCGTACCATATGTGATAGAAAACGTTTAAACAATGAAGGTTCTTAGTAATTCTCAGGGATTTCTCAAAACTGTATTGTTAATCTTTCATTGATTCTTACTACACCTCCATACCATATTTTATTGAAATGGATTACATTATAAGTTATAAAATTGCATTTTTTGCATAAATTTACAGTTCTAAAAGAGGCAAGATCGTATATCTTTTCATCGGCTTTAAGCTTTCTCCGTACTAAATTTTATTGAAATCGGTTAACCTATAAGCGTTTTTAGCACCTAATTTTCTCGGAACCCTATATTATAATTAACCCTTGATAATTTTTATTGTACATACTTTCTCTTAAGGCTTTGGCCCTGTGGACATAATAGAAATTCCTACATCTTTTCTATCGACCGATGACGCTATCTCGAGGACTCTCGTCCTCGAGTTCGTCTTGATTTCTATTTCAATTCTGGTTTTGCTTTCGATCTCGATCCCAGTACCAACTCTTTTTCAATACCGATAAATTAACGCATTTTTAAGGGTTTTCTAATTTTCACGGAAAACTCCAAAATATTTCCGATATAAAAGGTACCCTAGATATAGTCTAGTAGGCTTCTTTACCTTTCGTGAAAGTAGCCTAGTAATTGGTTCAACCATTCCGAAAACACTTCTGACAAATCGTCAAAAAATTTTATAAGGGTTATTTTCTTTGTCCAGACAATTAAGAACGCAACAAAAAAAATCCAAATCAGTGTAGCTATTCTCAAGTGACGCTGCGTTATGTATGACATAAAGGATTTTTATTTACGAAGTTTTTAGTACTTCATCTTCAGTACAGGATATTATTTTTGTTATATTTATTTTAGAAGTATGATTTACATAACTTAGTACACCTGGAATGTATTTACATTGATTTATTTAGGGATTCGGTTTGATAGACGTATTCCTACGGATGAGAAAGAGCCATCGAACATCTCATAAACTTCGTTGCCATCATCTATAAGTGTAGACTCTGTGGAGTACAAGCAGAGCATAAAATATGTTTTGACTTTGTTTATAGCTAATAAATATAGCGATTTCTTTATTTGTGGATTGATATTTTGTTTTAAAAAACTGCAATAATTTTTTGACATTGAAAATGCTTTTCCAATCGCTTCAGCGGAATACCCGTTTTCAGTAAAAATGTCTAACGTCCTCAATTCTTAGGATAGAAAAATGAAAATGGTATCGAAAAATGCATTATTTAAAAGACTACAATACTACACAGGACTACTATATTACGAAATGATATCGAGAACTAAAACATTACAAAAAATACTTGAAAAACAGTAATATCTTATATAAAATTTCAAAAACAGACAAATTTTCTACGTATATTTTTGGGGTTTTTTAAAAGAATTTCAAATTTCTCAAATAAGATAAAGGTTATCCAAATTTTGACAACAAATCACTCTAGAATATTAAATTCTCTATCGTTTGAGCTTATAACATAATTATAAAAATCAGTAAATATTGAATGGTACTTTAGTGGTCGCTTAGGAAGATACTTTTTTACAAAAGTTTTGAATGTCAGACTAAATCTATTAAGAGATTTATTTATTAAATTTCCAATTTTTTTATATATGACTGACTCAATATCTGAAGTGCTTTATTTTCATTTTTTTGAAAATATTGATAATTTTTGGAAATATGAATGTTTTGTAATCGGTCGTTTCACCGTTTACTTACGACTTGCCTGTATGTATGTGAACGAAACTACTAATATTGGTTGTTAATGATTATAAACGTAAATTTTTAACACTCTTTTATTACCTCTGTATTAAATATATATATATGCATGCATGTATATATTTAACGCAAGTTTAGAAGCTAACTAAGACTCACTTCTGATTTTTGGGTGATCATGAAATTTGGCAATTACTTGTAGTTCTAGTGACAATATAATAATATGATATCATTGGACTGATCTGATGATAGAGCCTTTGTTTACCTTCTAGAGATAGAAGGTAAACAAAGGAACTCCATAACTGAATAACATATCCTAATCTTGTACGAGCTTGTTGAAATTGTCTTGATGTGCACTGTGGCCATAAGCGATTTTCAGGGACTGATGATGGAGGCGGAAAGTAAACATTAGCACTTCATTAAAAAACAACGTATCCTGGTGTTTGAGCTTGTTGAAATTGTCTTGATGTGCACTGTGGCCATGAGCGATTTTCAGGGACTGATGATGGAGGCGGAAAGTAAACATTAGCACTTCATTAAAAACAACGTATCCTGGTGTTTGAGCTTGTTGAAATTGTCTCTGTGCACTGCCATGCGAGCGATTTTGACTGATGATGGAGGCGGAAAGTAAACATTAGCACTTCATTAAAACAACGTATCCCAGTGTTTGAGTTTGTTGAAATTGTCTTGATGTGCACGTGGCCATGAGCGATTTTCAGGGACTGATGATGAGGCGGAAAGTAAACATTAGCACTTCATTATAAAACAACGTATCCTGGTGTTTGAGCTGTTGAAATTCTTGAAATAAACTTTGCTGTAGCAGACTTTCAGGGTGGATGATGGCGCTGGAAGGTTGATACTGGAATTCAATAA